>QLSR01000257.1:0-65355 GCA_031780015.1 Citrullus colocynthis
CTGGATATGGAAATGGGACCATAATGCTCAAGGACTTGGAGAAACATATGGGCAGCCCGGATTATAATACTTATGTGCACATGGAGGAATATACGACAATGATGTGTTGAGATTACTCCACACAGCTTAGGATAATCGAAATTAAGTAGCGTAGAGCTCGACTCCGCCTTAACTAAGAAAAATAATATGAGATGTTTTCGAAGTTGAGAAGCGTAGAGCACCGCGCTGCCTATAGAAGGAATGGACGTAGGTTAGGCATTATGCGACTTAGGGGCCAGCATAAATTTAATGCCACTCTCTATATTCAAAAAGTTGGGTATAGGGGAACCACGGCCAACCACAGTCACACTTCAGCTCGCTGACCGTTCCATTAAGCATCCCAAAGGGAAAATTGAGGATGTTCTTGTGAAGGTAGATAAATTCATCTTCCCAGCCGACTTTATAATTCTGGATTATGAAGCTGACAGAGAGGTGCCCATCATCCTGGGAAGACCTTTCTTAGCTACTGCACGCGCCCTGATTAACGTCCAGGAAGGGGAGTTAACCATTCGAGTGGACGACCAGCAAGTAAAGTTTAATGTTTTTAATGCGTTGAAATATCCTGATGATTTTCATTCTTGCCAGATGATCGAAGATATAATTGAAGAAAAGGCAAGTATCATAGACGCATGTGCTGAAGACGAAACAATGATGGACGAAATGGATGAGGGAAGAGAAGCGGAAATATGTGTAATCTCCAATGCAAGTTTTGAATGCTTAGACTTAAGCAACCGATCCATGGAGAAAACAAAATCGTCCCTAGAAGAACCGCCAACCCTTGAGCTAAAAACACTGTCGACGCATCTAAAGTATGCATATTTGGGGGCAGAGAGCACGCTACCGGTCATCATATCTGCTGCGTTAACCACAGATTGTGAAAAGGCTTTGCTTGAGAAATTGAAAAATCATATCAAAGCCATTGGATGGACCTTAGCGGACATTAGAGGAATAAGCCCTTCATACTGCATGCACAAAATTCGGTTGGAAGAAGGTAAAGATGGCTTGGTTGAAAGGCAACGCAGGCTTAACCTTGGATGAAGGAGGTTGTAAAGAAAGAGATCATCAAATGGCTCGACGCAAGAGTCATTTATCCAATCTCCGACAGCAGCTGGGTAAGCCCAGTTCAGTGTGTACCTAAAAAAGGAGGAATGACAGTGATCATGAACAATAAGAATGAGTTGATACTAACAAGAACGGTCACTGGCTAGCGCATCTGTATGGATTACCGCAAGCTGAATGCGGCAACAGAGAAGGACCACTTCCCAATGCCATTCATCAACCAGATGCTAGATAGGCTGGCAGGAAATGAATTTTTCTGCTTCCTTGACGGGTATTCCGGCTATAACTAGATCATGATAGCTCTGAAAGATCAAGAGAAGACAACGTTCACTTGTCCATATGACACCTTTGCGTTCAGACGCATGCCATTCAGACTCTGCAACACACCAGGAACGTTCCAAAGATGCATGATGGCAATATTTTTCGACTATTTGGAACAGTCAGTAGAAGTGTTTATGGACGACTTCTCAGTATTTGGAAAATCATATGATGAATGCTTGACCAGCCTAGAAAGAGTGTTAAAGCGATGCGAAGACACAAATCTAGTCCTCAACTGGGAAAAATGCCATTTTATGGTCACTGAGGGTATTGTGTTGGGACATAAGATCTCAAAGGTTGGATTGGAAATGGATCAAGCAAAGATAGATGCGATAGCAAAACTCCCAGCCCCCACAAATGTAAAAACTTTGCGAAGTTTCTTACGCCATGCGGGCTTCTATAGAAGATTCATCAAAGGATTCTCGCAAGTAGCAAAACCATTGAGTGAGCTCCTGGAAGCCAACAGGGAATTCAAGTTCGACGGTAAATGCCTAAACGCATTCGAGTCTCTAAGGCAAGCTCTGATTTCAGCACCAATTTTAGTTGTACCTGACTGGTCTCTCCCATTTGAATTACACGCAAGCAACCATGCTGTGGGAGCAGTACTGAGGCAAAGAAAAAAGAAAATAATAGAACTACACGACTACTGAGAAGGAAATGTTAGCCATAGTCTTTGCGGTTGACAAATTCAGAGCATATTTGATAGGGTCAAAGGTGACCATCTATAGTGATCATTCTGCGATCAAATATTTGATGGCGAAAAAGGACGCAAAGCCTAGACTCATCCGATGGGTACTGCTGTTACAAGAATTTGATTTGGAGATTAAAGACAGAAAGGGAACCGAGAATCAGGTTGCTGACCACCTATCTCGGTTGGAAAATAAAGAGGTCCAGGAAAGCTGGAGTGATATAGAGGAACGATTCCCAGACGAGCATGTCATGAACGCAGAGAGCCAGGAACCATGGTATGCAGACATAGTAAATTACCTGGTCTGCAACCAATGGCCTGAAGAATTCAATGCTCAACAAAAGAAAAAGCTCCAACATGAAAGTAAGTTCTACTGCTGGGATGAGCCATATCTATATAGACTTGGCCCTGACCATATCCTGCGTCGATGCGTTCCAGAATATGAAACGCATAGCATTTTGAGAAGCTGTCATGAAGCACCTTACGGAGGACACTTTGGAGGGCAGAGAACAGCTGCAAAGGTGTTGCAAAGTGGGTATTTCTGGCCCACATTATTCAAAGACGCAAGGGCATATGCAGTAGCCTGCGATCGTTGTCAAAGAACAGGCAACATTTCCAACCGAAATGAGATGCCTTTGAATTCAATGCTGGAAGTTGAGTTATTTGGCGTATGGGGAATCGATTTCATGGGACCATTTCTTCCTTCTTGCGGCAAACAATATATTTTTGTAGCGGTCGACTACATATCAAAATGGATAGAAGCAGCACCCTGTGTAAAGAATGACGCAAACACAGTGTCCAAGTTTTTAAAGAAACAAATCTTCTCTCGATTTGGGACACCAAGGGCGATAATTAGTGATGAAGGTACACACTTTATAAATCGCATAATCACTAATTTACTGACTAAATTTAATGTCTCGCACAGGGTAGCAACTGCCTATCACCCACAGACAAACGGCCAAGCTGAAATAACAAACCGGGAGATCAAGTCCGTACTTGAAAAGGTCATGAGCACATCAAGGAAATATTGGACAAAGAGATTAGATGAAGCTCTATGGGCATACAGAACGGCATTCAAAACACCTATAGGCATGTCACCCTATGCGTTGGTGTTTGG
Source organism: Citrullus colocynthis (assembly GCA_031780015.1). Classification (NCBI taxonomy): domain Eukaryota; kingdom Viridiplantae; phylum Streptophyta; class Magnoliopsida; order Cucurbitales; family Cucurbitaceae; genus Citrullus; species Citrullus colocynthis. Next base: position 3,222 of record QLSR01000257.1, read on the forward strand.
GAAAGCATGCCATCTCCCGCTTGAGCTGGAACACAAGGCCATCTGGGCCATGAAGAAGCTCAATTTAGACCAAGACGCAAGCGGCGAAGCCAGAAAGCTTCAATTAAACGAACTCTTGGAGTGGAGACATTCAGCTTACGAAAACGCAAAGTTGTATAAAGAAAGGACCAAAAAATGGCACGACAAAAACATTAGTAAGAAAACTTTATACGTCGGCCAGAAGGTCCTGTTATTTAATTCAAGGTTGCGTTTGTTTCCAGGTAAGTTGAAGTCTCGCTGGTCGGGTCCATTCATAATCAAGGAAGTGTTCCCGCATGGTGCGGTCATGCTGACAAACGAAGACGGAACCACTTCCTTCAAGGTCAATGGATAGAGGGTAAAACCCTACCACATTAGAGAGTTCGAAATTGACAAAACCTCCATTGACCTACGCGAGTGTAATAACTGAGCTTGCGTTGAAAGGTCCCTACGGTTCTGAATGCCTACTTGTCCAGGGACGCTTTCTATTACTCTTACCTTTTTTTTTTTTTTTTTTATTCGCACTTGTTGTATTGATTTCTTTATCTTATTTTATTGTGCTTTCTTTCTGTTATTCGCAATTTGTTTTTAGTATTTTTTTTTCCTCTTTTCTCTTGAATTTCAGTTTTAGGAGTAGTGTTAGCGAGAGAAGCATGAAATTAGGCGTTGAGTTTTTAATATAAACAATTTGATTTCACCACATACTCTATTATTCATGCATGCATCCAACACATAAGTAAACTATGTGTTCATCGATAAACGATTTCTGTGTTTGTCGAGTTAAGGTTAGGGGTAAGGTTAGAGCTGTACATATTTTTTTAAAACGCATAATACTTAACTTACAACGCACAATCTAACCTGAGAACCATGCGTTCATCAGCTATGCGTTTATCATTAGTTCATTGCGTTTTAGATGGAGCAATAGGTGAAACGCACATGCCTTCTCAGCCTACGCGTTTTTCCAAGAAAAACACTCAAGTGCTCTATGTGCGTTAAGTAGCCGCCCATCACACTTAATGGGTGTGCGGCTCAAGAAAATCTGCCTAAATCAGTGGGATTTCGGATATTGCGTATCTGCATTTATTACCGACGGCCCAATCAGCCCTTTATCAACGCGATTCGAATTCCCATTTTTCATGTTCGAAACCCTTCCCTCTAAAACCACCGACGATTTGTGTTCTTCACCTGTTTGTTTATGTCGAGCCAAGATTCCCAAAATCAAGAACACTCTACCGGCGACGTTTCCCCAATATCCTCATACAATACCCAGTATTCGACTCCATCCTCTTCATCATCACCTGAGGTATTTTGATCTCCATTTTTTCTCTCCACCAGTATTCCGACCTACTCGACCTGTGAGGCCTTTTGCTTCTCCGGTTCACCCAAGATCTCCAAATCCCAGTCCCCATTTATCCCAACTTTCTCGACGTCGCGAATTAGGGCTACTGCCCAAAGACCGCTTATAAACCCATCTTTCCGACCATTCTTCAAACCCCAAATCCGTCCACCAGTAGTCGACCTTGACTCGGACGACTGTGTGGAGGTCTTGAATATCCGCCCCTTGAGCCTAATCGACCCGGTACCTACTCCAAAACCCAAAAGCCGAGTCAAATCTTGTATCTCTAGGCCCAGAATGAAGAACGTGAAGGAGTTTTCTGCCGCGAACTTCAATGTCGGAAACCAAAGGCTAAGCACAAAAAACTCTGAGGCCGAGCAACCGGGTCCTGGAACGGTTCGCGATGAAGCCAGCACACTGTATGAAAGCAGCGAAGTTCGCCGAAGAGAAGAGAGAGAGGTATTCGACGACATTCTGGAGAGAATAACTCAAGAGGAGAGGCAGGCAAAGGATCGGGAGGATGAAGGGGAGGTCAACCAGCCTTTACCCTCACCTCATCCGCCCAGCACAAGCGGAACAGAAGAGATAGGAAGAGAAGTAGAAGACGAGGTGGCTGTCAAAGAGGGGAAGTAAACTCCGCACGTTCCCCGGACGCATGGATAACCGAGATCCTGAGCGGATTGCGTGACCCAATGGACGCAATCGTTTCAGACGCAAGACGGAAATCACCCTCACCGATAAAAGAAGCCCAGAGTCAGTTGAAGGAGACTCGGGAGGGTGAAAAGAATAAGGGAGATAAGGAAGGAGAAGCCGCCTACAGCAAGGAGGTCGTAAGCGAGCCACGTGAAACGCAAGGGTCTGTCCCTGCGTCTATCAGTCCTGAGGAGATAACCCTGGACTCCAATGAAGGACCAATCAGAAAAGTTGTGATGGCCGCAAAGGCCAAAAGTAGAAGAGAAGAGGAAGAGGAAGTGGTACCCCTGTTGAGGAAGAAGCGAAGGGTAGCACAAGAATCTGCCGAGGATGAAGAGCCGACAACCATAGAGCAAGGAGACGGTCCTGAGTCCCCAATTGCGGCAACATTCTTTGATAGGCTGGCAGAGAAGATGAAGAAGAAGAGGGCCAAGTTGAGAAAAGAGCTCAGGGCCCTAAGAAAAGGAGCTGAGAAAATTGCCAAGGACGCATTGTCTGGCAAGAAGGCGCGTAAGGAAGTGCGGCCTCAAGAAGAAGGGGAGACGCAAGGCCTTCCTGATCCTCAAATATAAGAAGCCGCATTGACATTAGAAGAGGAAATGAGGGAAGAAGAAAGAATAGAAAAAGCAGCCGAGGAGCTTGAGAAAGAACTACAAATAAAAGAGGATGAGGAGCTGGCTGCTAGAATAAAAGCCCAAGAAGAGGGGGAAGAAAAGAAGAAAAAGAAGAAGAGAAGTAGGCATCACTCGCCTACAAGGAAGGAATGCATCAGGGAGGATGCGAGAGTGGAACAAGGTGTCAGCACCTTGAAGAAGAAGCAGTGGAAAGAAAAAGAGGTGTTAGTCGCCAAACTCCCAAGCCCGGATAATGAGAAAAGCAAAGGGAAGGAGAAGGTAACTGAAGCACCAGTTGAAGTGGCCGAGAGCAAGAAGCGAACTGTCGACAAAATTCCCGCTAAGGCCAAAGGAAAAACTAAGGTGGCTGATGCGTCGCCACAAAAGAAGGAAGGAAAAGGGAGACGCAGGGCGTTCCCTGATTTGATGATTGAGGTGGGATTTTTCCCTGAAGAAGCCCCATTGCCGCCATACATCACCGAAATTATTGACCACCACTGTTGGAGAAACTTCTGTTCCCGCACCTCTTGGGTCTAACCTGACATAGTCCGAAGTTTTTATAATGGACGCATAGATGAAGAGGAAGACGTGGTGGTGGTGGATGAAACTGAAGTCCCGTTCAACGCAAGGGAAATAAATGCAATCTATCAGTTGAGGGACAACCCGGATGCGGAAGGAAACAAGATCATAGAATCAACTCCACCGGAGTTAATGGAGGACGCAATCCGGGTATTGGCGAAGCCTGGGGCTAAGTGGAATGTTTCACCCACAAGTATCAAAACACTATCAGCTAGCAGCCTAAAACTAGAGGCAAACCTGTGGGTATACTTAGTGAAGAAGCGGCTGATCCCTACAACGCATGACAAGACAGTATCAAGGGATCGGGTGATGGCAGCATATTGCATTATGCATCACATTCCCCTAGATGTTGGACGCATAATCGCGGCGCAGATAAGAGGGGTGTTTAACAAGCCAAGGGGCCAACTCTTTTTCCCCACTCTTATCATAAATTTGTACGCCAATGCTTCCATCGGAGGGCCAACGGAAGTGTTAGACGCAGAGAAGATGATTGAAGTCAGTGGAGTAATAGCCCACAAAACTCTGGGTCGGTTGATGAGAGGATCACAATATCTGCCAGAGCCTGCTAAGGCCACCAAAAGACCTCATTAACCCAATCTGCCTCCAATGCCACAACCACAGAAGAAGGGGAAGCCGTCCAAGCTGAAACGCAAGGCTGTGGCAAGTCCTGATGCCACCATTAGACCTTCCCCAACCTCAAGCCCTTCACCCCCACTTCCAACAACCAAACGAGAACCTACTCCACCTCCACCTCCTCCTGAGACGCATTACCCTAAGCCACCTCCACCTCCCCCTAAAACGCATCGCCCAAAACCTTCTAAACCTCAACCTTTCGCCAAACCCCCCTCTCCAATCTCCTCAATAAGAGTTGATGACTCACACTATGGGGATTCTTGCGCGACTTTTATGCGTCCATCATCCCCTACGTTTGATGAAACTCCACCAACCTCTCGCCCTCAGCCAAACATGCCTCAACCACAACCGCAAGAAGCCCAACTCGACCTCGACTGGGAAACAGTGCAAATATACCTGCTACAATCAATCTTGCGTCCAATGATGGATTCATTGAATATGTTAGCACGACGGTAGACGGAGCAGTTTCACTTCACACTGAATTACATACATCAACTGTTCTCGATTCGACTGGAAGTCCCGCCCCCTAACATCCCTGAACGCTTACAACAGACGCTTGTCTTCCCAATACCGCAGCGCCCTGCACCTGAGCAGGAACGCAGACTTGATGAAGACAAGACAGATTAGGGGTGTAATTACGAGTTGTATCTTCTTTCAAACTTTTATAGCATTGTCTTCATCTCCAATTGTATGCGTTGTGGACGATTCAATTAATAAAATTAAAAAAAAAAAATTCGCTGCATGGAATTTTAATTGCTTCTTTTGCATGGTCCTTTGCTGTAAATTCATTCTAAGTACATATATAATTATTCCCAACTTTTATCTTTGCGTTGAACAATCAGTCACTATGAGGATAATCATGCTTACACCTTTTGTACTCTTTAAGTTAGATTACTTTCAATGCGTCTACATACTATTCCTTAGAAACGCAAACCTACTTTGTATGTATGTAAGTGGCCAATTCAAACCTCTTTTACAAAATTTTGCAACTTAATCCTTGTTTCCAATTTAAGCAATGAGGACCTTGCTACTCTCAAGTTTGGGGGTGGAAGAGGTTTGAACTGTCAAAGATAAAAATATGAGGAACTTATTTCAATCAATAAAAATAACAATAATAATAAATAAATAAATAAATAAATATAAATAAATAAATAAATAAATAAATAAATAATTTTAACGCAAAACTCCGCTGGCAAGACTAACATATCTATCTTGTTAAGAGATTTAGCTGAAAACGACACCTGCTCGTAGTTGGCCGCCTTCATGCACCCTATAGTTGGTGTGTCAAAACGAAGGTGGGTAATCGTAATCAGCGACGCATAGATAAAATAACAAACTCCAATGTCTAGTGAGGAAACCGAACTTAGATAAGAGTTTAGTCGAGAAGGACACTTGCTCGTAGTTGACTGCGGCGGTTAGGCATCCTTAGACAAAAGAGTGGTCTTTCAGAATTGGTCGTTGTGTGTCACCACCTCCCACCTATCCTACACATTCGATCAAGGTTGTCACTGCGAAGCTTAGAATACCAGCAGGCGCCTGGAAAACGAAAAACTGGTTTGATTCATTTTCCACGTAGGAAAGCATAAAAGGAAAGCGGTCCCACTCCGTGGGCTTCCCTTCTTTCTCCATGCACCCATAGTTGATATGTCAGAACAAAGGTGGGTAACCCTACTCGACCCGTGCTTAATATATACATAAGAAAACAAGAAAGAAAAAGGAACTTTATATCTTCATCTTTTCAGATTTAGTGTTCAAAAGAAGAAACAAAAATTGTGTGAATAATGAGTTAAAGAATTTTGAAAAGAAAGCTTGCCGCATACAAACTAGACTCGTCCTAAAGAAAAGAATATGGAGGTAGAGAAGTACCATAACTGACGGGTAACTGATTGAGTATAGCATTCTGAGAGACTAGTCAATGCGTTGAGAAAATGTTTAAGATGATTGTAAGTTTCTTAGATAGAAGTTATGCTTGAGGACAAGCATTTATCTAAGTTTGGGAGTGTGATAACTTGTAGAAATACAAGTTATAATAGCCTTTCTCTTAGATAAATAGAGATTAAATAGAAAAGCATGCGGCAGTTTATGTGATTTTTATTAATAAATCGTCATTTGCGTTATACTCTTGTATTTCTATGAAGATAAATGATTTTACCACTTTTTGAGCCTAAAATACATGTTTTAACGCAGGAATGCAAACGATGCGTTGATGACGTCTTAACACAGGACGACTCGTTAGCAATCTGTTCTTCATGGACGCATGATCTGAACGGAACGCAAACAACCTGAAGATGCGTTAACAACTACTCAATGCAAGACTACGCGTTAGCAACCTACGCCGCGTTGACATCGGCCAAACTATTCATGGACGCATAGACGACCATTAATGCAAGGCGCTGAGAATCAAAGCAGACTCTTGAGAGATTGACGGATGATTGACGAACATGATTTGTGGCCAAAGTGGTGGATCTTAATTGACCCGAGAATCACGCAATCAGGCGAGATGGACGCATAGTATCAATCTCGCCGCCAATCAAGCAGATTTGCCATTAATTGCAAACGCATCATCTATAAAAGGGCAGCTCCGCGAGATGAGAAAAGGTAGTTGACTCTCGGAAGAACTCCATAAGTGACAGCAGAGTCCTCTCCAGACTTCAACCGGAGACGAATAGCTCGAGAGAGAAGAGTCTTCCCTCCGCCGGACCACTTCACAGCATAGCCTCACGCTTCCATCCGGGCGACTCAAGACATTGACACCTTTCCCTGCTTTCTTTCTTATTATTCTATCTTGATTTTAGATTTGTGTCAAGACATTGAGCTCAACTAAAGTTGTATTTCATTTCACCAATATAATTATCTTCCATGTCTACTCATTTCTCTAAACTTTCCGCTTTTTACTTTCAAACCATGAGTAACTAATCACTCAAGGGTCTAGGGTTGCGTTAGCATCTAACTAGGAACCATAGTGTAACTATTTTATCTTGTCAACTGCGAGCTTAATCCGATGCTTATGTCCATTTGACAAATCGATATAAGTAGTAATAATCAAACTGCTCGAGAGGGTAAGTGATTGTGGAACTCAATTGACAAGGGCAAAGTAGTATTGCCTGTCTATGGGGATAACCTTGGTTCTTAACACTCTCCTATGCGTTATAGACATATAACGCATAGCGGCTGACAACCGGGAGAAGAGTCATAAGTATAAATAGAATACTACTGTGCGTTTCTGATGTTGGATGTTAATCAACCCGAACCCTTTCTTTATCAATTCACACACATCTTTAGTTGAACTTGTTGTGTCACATGCTTTCCATATTCCACAATTTTTAGTTTAGTGTACAAACAATCACTTTCTTTAGATTAAAATCAACTCTCTGAACTATTTATTGGTTACCACTGCAATGCATGAAATTCAATTGAAAACTTAAACAATATAATCCCTGTGTTCGACCTTAGACTCACCGAGAATACCTAGTCTTTTACTTATACTTGGGTAAAGGATAGGAAAACTTGACAAGACCACCAACGCATAGTAGTAAGACGCATAGCATGCTCAAAACATGACATGTTGTACGCATAAACACATCATTTAACACTTCGCGTTAGGACAATTTACACATACAAAATAATAGCAACATTTGCACACACCAACTTTGTTTACCAGACCTTTTTATTTATAGACTTTCAAGATTTCTGCATGCAAATTCCCAGCTCGCTGCCTCATGCTTGCATGCATGCCCATGGCACACTTAACCTCAATTTGAACCTAAACTGGCTTGCTTAACAATTAAGTATGGGCTTTGTTTAATTAATAAGGAATGGTGGATGCAACAAGACCTTCTCCATGCATCTCTTTTGTTGGGTTTTATGCCCGAAAACTCATAGATTGTAAATGTAATAAGTTGACCGTAATTAAATCATTAATAAAGAGTTATTGATGTGTTACTTTAATAAGCGTTATTGATTGTTTTTATTTGTTTTGTCTTAATAGCCCTAAATCCAATAAACTAACATCATAGATTGTTTTATTATTCTTAAACTGTATGTGGGGACATATGGAGATCAATGTTCAAGATACAGTCTAAAGGGTCTATAGTATAGGGATAAGGTTGGGTAATTTATCCTGGTAACACTATGGATATGACCCAATTTGTATTTGATACAAACGCAATGATTTAATGCGTTTGTGTAGATGACATGCGCGTGGGGGTGCAATCAGTTTGCATAAGACCGGACCACAAAATAGTAATCACTAGATGTAACTCCGTTGACTAGTTAGGTTTTTATTTCAATAGGATGACCTAGGCAACTTAGTCTTAATCCTAAGTATATCATGAACTCCTGTCCGCGAGAGATTGTCCTTTGATTTGTATGGGTGAGAATGGTCATTTTTTGACTCAATATGCTTACCATCTTAAAGACAAAATCGAGTGGGAAGCTGGGGACATAATTATATAAGATGGAATTCACTCATTCCCATTTTTAGGGTAAGTAGATAAGTGTTCCCTTAAATGGTGTCTCCGAGATTTGAACAAAGGGCTCTACCCTCTCACTGGCCCGAGAACGGTTTCTGTTTAATGGTTGGACCATAAACAAGTTGTTCATTAGAGGAGCACTGGTACTTAAGGATGTAGAAGTAACCTAGAGGTAAAACGGTAATTTGATCTAGCTGGTGTTACGAACACTTGTGAAGGACTAATTTGCTATTATTGGTCTATATCCATGAACACAAAAATATATCTGCAGTGAGAATAGTGCAACTGTGGGTCTTTAGTGGAGTGTACCCACAGTTAACGAATATTGATTAATGTGGCTAATGAGTTTAGTCGATTAATCTCATATTGTTGGAGTTTCTCATCTATAGGTCCATAAGGTCCCCTTACTAGCTCACTACGGACCAACAAGGATCAACTATGTTGAAAGAAAAATTTGAAATGTTCAAATTTATGAGGGAAAATATTAATTGTATTGGATACAATTAATTGCATGATTTATTATAAATTTTATTTGAATGTGATTCAAATTATAACTTTATAATATGGAGCATTAATTTATTTGAATATGATTCAAATAATTAATTATTTATTTGGATAAAATCCATATAAATCAATAAAGGGAGAATTAATTAATTAATTTGAATTGGATTTAAATAATTAATTATTAAATTTGGATGAGATTCAAAATTAAAAATTCTACAGAAAATAAATAGATGAAGAATTAATTAATTGATTTGAATTGGATTCAAATAATTAATTATTTAATTTGGATGAGATCCAAATCAAAGATTCTACAGAAAATAAATATTTAAATAAGATTTAAATATTTTAAACCATCTAATTTGGGTAGATATTTATTAATATTTGATATTATTAAATATTTGATTTAAAATCTCTGCAAATGGTTTATTCTAATAGGATTAGGAGTAACTCATAGAGTTATATAAATAGGGCCCTTGAGAGCCTTCATAAAACACACCCTCTAAGAGAATAATCTCTACGATTACTCTAAAAATCTTCATCTACTAATTCTCCCAATTTTCTCAGAAAAATTCTAAGAAAATTCTTCTTCCCATTCTTTCAAAGAAGCGGGTTCCCACAAACTAGATCCTTGCCAGAGTCATAGCGAAGAAGATCTCTTAGAAAAAGAAGACTACAAGGAGAAGACTATTGGTTCAAGAATTATAGATTGGCAAAGGTATGATGCTTAACCTTTTCTTTACTTTTTGTATTTTTAATTCTTTCAATAAATCAAAAAACACGATCACACTCTTTCGCTGAGATTCAATTCCTTTCACTTTTGAGATTAGTTGGCTTCCTTTCTTAGCTACCATTGCACACAGCCCCCTTGGCCAACTTGCTTAGACGGATAGCACCATGCGTCAGCCTCATAGGCCTTCTTGGACGCAAGGCTCCCTAATGCAACCCTTAACCTCAACCAACGCATAGTCAAGCTCACAAACGCAACTCCTTTCCTATTGACCTCAAACGCATAGCCAAGCTTGCCTAACACACCAACCATCACCATGGGTGCACGCCTCTTCAAGCCAACGCATCAACCCTTGGCCCAAAGCACCACTTAGCCAACCCTTCTTGCCGGCCACACACACTCTCAAGCCAAAGGTTCTCGACCATCTCTCACTCAATCACCCGCCTACTTAGCTTACCAAATTACCAAAGATAGAAGTAGGGCTTACAATTCGTCCATCCAAATCGCATCACTAGAAACTCATAATGCCCATACCTTATCCTAAAAGTCATCTTTGGTACGTCTGGCTCCTTAATCTTCAGTTGATGATACCCTAATCGTAGGTCAATCTTGGAAAACACTGAAGCACCCTTCAACTGGTTAAACAAGTCATCAATGCAGGGTAAATGATACTTGTTACTAATTGTTACCTTATTTAGCTGTCGATAATCAATACATAACTTTAACGTCCTATCCTTTTTCTTTACAAACAACACAGGTGCTCCCCACAGGGATACATTGGGTCAGATATATCTCCTATCCACCAACTCTTGCAACTGAGTCCTCAAATCCTTTAGTTTCTTTGGTGCCATCCTGTAAAGGGCTTGAGAAATAGGTGTTGTTCCTAGTATTGAGTGAATAATAAACTCTACCTCTCTATCAGGTGGTAACCCTGATAGCTCTTCTCGATAAACATCTAGATACTCATGCACTATCGGGATACCCTCAGGTTTTAACTTGTTTGTCGGTATCTCAACTACATGTACGAGATAAGTTGTACAACATTTACTCAATAGCTTTCTAGCCTTAATAACAGATATCACACAAGTAGGTATGATCTTCTTGTCACCCTAAAGACAACCTCAACTTCTCCTGGCATCCTTAATATGACTTCTTTTCTATGATAGTCCATGGAAGCATAATACTTAAACAAAAAATTTGTTCCCAAGATAACGTCAAACTCTTGAAGATTTAAAGGAATGAGATCTGCTATCATAATAACACCTTCTATCTTTACCGTGCAACAACTATAAATGCTACTGACTATCAACACATTACCAACAAGAGTATAAATGCATAACTCTTCAGACATAGATTCTAACTTCCTATTGATATTCACAGCATACATGCAAGAAATAAAAGAATACGTGGCTCATGGATCTAATAATGCATGCGCAGGTTTACCACAAATAAAAAGTGTACCCGTAATAACTTTTAGTGCGTCCTTTACCTCCTGCTAAGTCATGGCATAGATCTTCCCTTGCTAATGGGGTCGTCCTACGAGTCCCTTCTACTTAGTGATAGCACCCTCAAAGAAGAGGCATAGTAAACCTCTCTCCGTCTATCAAATACAATTTGTCACTGCACATACAACAACCACATAATGCAGAATAATGGTAAGAACGACCATAGGGAGTTTGTGACTTTACCTAACTCAATTGTTAAAAGAGAGCAAACGAATAATAGAGAAATCAAATTAAATGAATACTCAGGGATAGGAATGGATTTAGCTAAACTTCTATCATTGAATACTAACCATCAAGACAAATTACCAATGAATGCTCAATCAAATGACATCAAATATCACTAAATGCTTCTAATCATCAAACTAAGCAAGAATAATCTAAACTTGATTCAGTTATTTAGAAGGATAGTGCCTTCAACAACGAACCAAATTTGCATTAAGAAAATTGGAGTTTAATTTTGACGAATGAAAGTTTAGAAAGCCTAGTCTAACATTCGATTTATAAATTAGATTCGATTAACTCATACAAACCCAATTGATGGAAAAGTCCTCATTAAAGCCGCTACTAATTAACCATGCATCTTAATTCGTCATCATGCTCAGCGCCAAATGAATTTTGCAATTAAAAAGGAAATTATTAAGAGTTGTCAATTCAATCTAATAACCTCAATAAGGATTAAGATCAGAACCCAATCAATTCATGACAATCAATCCAAAATTAAGTACAAATTCTCAAGACATTATAGCCTAAAATCCTATCCCCAAGTATACTTACCTTAGTCGATCATCCTCATCAAGCACAATCTACAAGTCTTAGAGTGATTACAAATGGAAGTAGAGAAGAAAAAGAGAGGGGAAGATGAAGAACAGTAGAAGAATAATCAGAATTGGGGGCTGAAGGTTGGACTCCTCTTAAAATGACCTAAAATTTACTAATATATATAAAAATTATTGGGACGTCGCTGTGCTTTTCAACTGCATCACTATGCTTCGCAAAGAAGTTATAGCATCAGTCTTGAGCATATGATGCTACGAGGCGTGCACGCACGTTCCACTTCCATCAATCTTCGGAGTATCGCTGCGCTCCCTTGGAGCATCGCGACTGTTGGAGTTCTATGTGGGCTGTTCTCTTTATTAAGGCAGGTTGTTAAAGGTTACTATTGTTGCTGTTAGAGTCGTGACATCTGGTTGTGACATTATGTTGCATGAGTTAGAATATCTTTTATTTCCTTATTGGGTTTTCTTTTTGCAGATATTATTTTCTCGATATTTTTCCTTTTCAGTCGTCGGCTTTTAGTTTCGTTTTCAACATTGTTTTCCTTTATGGGATTTGATCTCTAAAAAGAGGTCTAGTAAGACTTATTAGGTCAAGTCGTTTTTTACTGAAAGGCTTGCTGCTTGAGTGGTTATGTAGTTTATTTTCGACATGATTATTCAGTGAACCATAGTTTTCTGTTGTGCTTGATTGTCTCTTCGGGACTGTATGCAAAGTAGTTTAACTGGCACCTTGGTGGAATTTTGAGACTTATTATCGACTATCAGAGTTATCTGTCTTAGGGGGAGTCTGAGACCTTATACTGAGAAAAGGGAGTTTTCTCATCTTAAGAGGATCCTAAGAATCTTCAATGGAGGGAGTTCACTGAATTCAGTAAAAGACATCTACGGTGAGAGCGAGTCTCACATGTTGTTGCAAATAGAAGTTCAAAACACAAATATTGTCGTATTTAGGGGGAGTCTAAGTAACCATGAGAAGGAGTCTCACATCCAGGGGAGCCTCAGGGTCTAGTTCGTTAAGCTTTACAAGAGTCACCGTGAAGTTGTAGTTTTTTAGATAAGTACTTAGTTGTAATTTTTTAACTTCTCAATATTAGTGGATTATCTTTCACAGGCACACTACCCCCCAGACATAGGTGGTTATCACCGAAATGGGTTACCAACTCCTGTCTTCTTCTATCTCCTTCTGTTTGTTGAACTTTTGTGTTAATCGTGTTGTCAGTGCTACTGTTTTAACAATATTGTGTGGATAGTCATCTCATAAGTTGTTTTTCAATTAGTATCAGAGTAGGTCACCTCATCTTAAGGTGAATCGACCATGAACGGTATCAAAGAAGGTGACTTTACTACTCGACCACCCGTACTGGGTGTAACAAATTATTCTTATTAGAAAGCACGGATGACTGCATTTCTGAAATCTATCGACAGTAAGACATGGAAAGTTTTTGTCACTAGATGGTCCCATCCTGTTACTAAAATTGAAGATGGAAAGGAAATCCACAAAACATCATTAGGAAACTCCCGCGCGTTAAATGTCATATTTAATGGTGCCCTTCGGTCTTCATGTTGGAAACTTGAACAGCACCAAACTCTCTCTTAAACTCTCTTCTCTCTTCCTTGCAGCCAACCCACTTTTTGGAACTCTTTTGGTGTGTTAATTGTTTCATTACGGCTGCTAGAAACCCTCCAATTTATAGAGTTTGGTTGCCCAAAATTCTTTCCAAATATGTATATTTTTCAAATATGGAAAACTGGCGTCGCGGCTGTCTGTCATGTAAAGCTACCGTCGACGTCGTGTTGCAGCGCCGCAACAGTGCTACTGCGCTGAAGGCAGAGGCTGTTCTCAGGAAAAAGTGCCACGGCGCTGCCTTGTTTTTGGCAGTTTTCTACTTTTCTTCTCTTTTTTCGCTAGATTTTGGCTCGGTTTTGATCTTTTAGCTTTCAATTCTAGTTTTCTTTATTTTGACCTAAAAACCACTAGCAAACAAGTGAAATCTAATATAAACTCCCTTAATTTAGGAGAATAAAAAGTACTTTTCAAGCCCTTTTCACCACCCAAAACTTAGAGATTTGCTAGTCCTGAGTAAAGAGTAGATCAAATAAAGAAAGTTTAGATGAAGAAGTGTACAATCGACTCATGTCTTAGAGAATAGTATTTAAGAGCTCAAGTAGAAACATGCAAGCATATCTATATTGGTATAATCATTTCAGGTCAAATCTTGCTATCTCCCATGTATGTGTGTGCAAGCCTCATTTAATTCAAAATGCTAAAACTCAAATTGGGACTTAAGAGAGCTTCCTTAGTTTTCCCCTACTTTAGCTCATGCACCAATTTTCAAGCATCCACACATTTCAAGTGAATAATATGTCCACTAAGGTGCCATTTGATCATATTTTTCATGGGCCCTAAACTTGCATTCTTTTACCTAGAGGCACTAGGTTTCACACAACACTATAGAGACTCGTACCTAGTCAATTCCTTGGCATTCTTACTAATCACAGCAAAGACAACTCTTTTTACCCCCATCCATGCATACTCATTACAAGTTTAACATTTAAAAAGATAGGCATGTAAAGCTCATATATTTTGTGTCCATTTATTTTTTCTCAAAGGCGTGTATACTCTTTTTTTTTTCCTTAGTCTAAGATTATAAACCATTATGCATTTCTACTCTCTAATCGGTAGGGCCTTTCGGAGTGACAACCAAATACACCCAATTTAATCCTTTTTAGTTAAAGATTCTAAATTAAAGTGGTTACGTGCTCAAGAATATGGGAGATTTTAAGAGGGACTTAAATGAATTTAACTCAAGATAATGCTATTCTATTTCCACAATAAGTCATCTATCATGCAAGTTCGAATCTTTATCATGAATAATCAATATCAAAGCACAAAACCATAAAATACATTCCTATTAACTTTGAAAGCTCCAAAATTTTCAAAAAACATTCACATGCATATGATCATTAAAACCTCACAAACATGCATAGCAGGATAAGAAAACACACAAAAGTACGAGTGACACCTCCCACTCCAATCTTAGAATCATGCATTGTCCCTAATGCATAAGAGCGTCGAACAAATAAAGAACAATCCTAGGAGCAAGCGAGAAGCCACCAAACAGGATGGTGTAAAGAGTACTTTTTGTGGTGAACCAAGATCCTGAAAATTAATAAAGCATATGAGTGACTCTAAGATTATTGAAAAGAAAATAAAAAGAATAAAGAAAGCAATAAATTGGGTTGCCTGCCAACAAGCACTTGGTTTAACGTCTTCTAGCTAGATAGAGCTCACAAGTCACGGTGGATTCCAAGGTGATTTCTTCATCCCATGGTTTGAATCACCTAGAACTTTTAGTTTTCGCCCACATTGACCTCACAAACATATTCATTAACATTTAGTGGGTTGGTCAACAATTAATTGTCAAGTTGGACATCATCTTTTCTAATGTAATCGAGTATCATTAGGGAGTCATCATTATAAAATTTTATCGGACTCACCTCATCATTTTTAACATGCTTCTCCATGATTTGTTCATAATTCATTTTAGGTTTTGGAGGCATGCAAGAAGAACTAGGAGCATTGTCACAACTAGAAACATGTTTCACAGGGCTTTGTAATTTAACATCAAGCATGTCATTAGTCTTACCACTCAAAGGAGAATCATCATGCATAGAGTTCTTATTAGAAGAAGGGAGCGATGTTACCTTTGTGCCTGGCTCATGATGCTTATACCTTTTTACATTTGGATGCTTAAGGGCTTTATAGATGTCGAATGTTACCTCCTCATTGTTAAGACGGAATGTGAGCTTTCCATCTTGCACATCGATGATGGCTCTTCCAGTGGCCAAGAAAGGTCTCCCAAGAATTATGGGAACTTCGGCATCTTCTTCCATGTCTAGTATCACAAAATTCGTTGGGAAGATAAACTTGCCCACCTTGACCATACATCCTCCACAATGTCGTAGGGACGAACAAATGATCGATCGGTCAAAAGCAAGGACGTGGTAATTGGTTGCACCTCTCCACCATTGAGCTTCCTAAACATGGATAAAGGCATTAAGTTAATGGAAGCTCCAAGATCACAAAGCGCTTTAGTAACCGAATTATTGCCTAAATGACAAGGGATAGAGAAGCTCCCTGGATCTTTTAATTTTGGAGACAATTATCTTTGTAGTGTCGCGCTACATTCTTTGGTTAGTGCAACCGTTTCATAATCTCCATACCTCTTCTTCTTAGACAACACCTCGTTCATGAACTTGACATACTGATAACTTGTAGGAATACAAGTTATTATTGTCTTTCTCTTAGAAAAATAGAGTTTAAATAGAGAATCATGCGGTAGTATGGATTAAATTCCATTGATAAATCTCCAGATGCGTTTTACTCTTGTGAATTGATGAAAATAATTGTTTTGAAGCTTTTTTAGCCTAAAACACATACTTTAACGCAGGAACACAAGCAACCCATGGATGTGTTGGCAACCTTTTAATGCAAGAACGCAAGCAATCCATGGATGCATTGGCATACTTGAACGCAAGAACCCAACTTACCCATGGACGCATATCAACCAGAAACGCAAGGCAGTGGAGAATCAGATAAGAATCTTGAGAGATTGTCGGGAGATTGATATGCTTGATCTACGGCAAGAGTGGTGGATCTAAATTAAACCAGAAATCACGTGATTAGGCGGATGCAAGGCAGAAATTCAGCCTCCAATCATGCAGATTTGCCAAAGATTGCAACACAACATCTATAAAAGGGAAGACCTGAAGGCTAAAAGGTTGTTGAATCTCTTGGAAGAATTTCTAAGTGACAATAGAGTTCTTTCCAGACGACAATCGGAGACAAACAGCTCGAAAGAGAAGAGTCTTCCCTTCGCTGACCACTTCACAGCAGAAATCATGCTTCCACACTGGCAAGCTCAAGACATTGAGAAGCCATTTCATGCTTTCTATGTATTTCTTACTTGTGGTTTAGTTATAGACAAGAAATTTTATTATTTGAAACATTTATTCCGTTCATCAATCTATATATCTTTCATGGCTATTCATTTCTTATCACTTCCCATTTGTTGTTTATCATCCACGAGTAACTAGTTCTCTTAAGGGTCATAGGTTGTGTTATCATCTAAATAAGAACCTTAGTTTTTATATATTTCATCTTGTCAATTGTACGATTAATCTAATGCTTGTGCCCATCTAGCTATGGTGGGCTTATTGAGTAGGCGAACTTGAGCCACTCTCACCCAGCAATTTAAAGGATAATCTCAAACAAATAGGAGTTCATAGTTAGCTCAGAATTAAGATCATGTTACCTAGGTTATCAGATTGAAATAATCATCTTGAACATTAAATGGTGTTATAAAGTAAAATTGATTATTTAATGGTCCGATCTTATACAAACTCATTGCATAGGATGCCCCCTCTCACATGTCTCTACATAAACGATATAAGATCACATCATTTGTATCAAATACAAAATGGGCCACATCCATAGTGTCCCTAGGATAAGGTACCAACCTTATCCCTATACTATAGACCGTTTTGGCTATTACTTAAACTTGATCCACTTTTATGTCCACGCATAAAGTCGAAGTATTCATAACATAGTCAGTGGTTCTTAGTTTACTGGATTTAGAATTATGATAAAGCAATTCACATATTCAATAACATCTTTATTAAATAAATCTTGATAACAACTTTATTGAGAATATGTTCAAAGTTTACAAACCACGAGTTTTAGGATATAAAACTTAACACCTAAGTAGTAACGTTATTTTCCTTACAATTTGTATGTATGATGTGATGATGCATAGTAGGGGAAGGTGCACATGATGGTCAGAGGATTCGAGGATCTAGTTTCTGATCCTATGATGGGAGTTGGCACAGGATGGTTGGGTGATTGGAGGATCCTGAACCCGAGCCTGTGGTAGAACCTCATGGGATGGTCCAGAGGTTATTGAAATTCTAGTTCTAATCCTATGGGAAGTACCTAGTGTGGAATGGTCAAAGGACCGACAGGTTTAGTTTCTGTTCCCATAGAGGTAAGCCTATGTGCACATGGAGGAAGGTTCGAGTGGTTGGGCGGAGGGGAGCCAGCAGAATTGAGAACGGTACTGAGTTACACTTTGAGGTTGAGGTTTGGGTAGCTAATCTCATTTGTGATTGTTTTAAACATTGGATGATTATTATTATGATGTTGGATTATTAAGGGGCGTGCATTACCCTTTGTTGTATGGTTAATCACTCATTGGGCTATTTAGCTCAGCCTTTTCTTTTATGTTTTTCTTCTAGGTAGCAGAAGAGTTTCCGATGCTAGCAAAGTTGAGGTATGCCACAGGATAACCCAACATAGTATAGTTAGAGTTAGAATTTTGGATTGTTGATTTATGTTAAGATTTCTATTCTATTTATGATTGGAGGTTAAATAGATTATTTGTTAATTATGTTTGGGATTGGTATGTCTGAAAGTGTTGAAGGATTGGTAGTAGATGCCACGAAAGAGTGATGTTATTGTCTTCATGCACCTTTTCGAGTTTAAAAGGGTAATTCAAGAAGGGGTGTGACAATTTGGTATCAAAACAAAGGTTTACGGAAAACCTAGAAGAAGAAAGAATCAAGGGAATAGATGTTAGGCTATGATATATTTTGAGCTATGAAAATCTTGGGCGAAAAATAAGATTAGAACTATGGACTAGAATTAGATGCAAACTTAGAAAAGATAGCCCTGTTATTTGTTGAGAGTTTACTACGATATGTAGGAAATGCATAGAAGTGGCAGACCTCGCAGACAACTAGAGGACATGTCACACCCCCTTCCAAGTTACTCTCTTAACCTAGGAAAAGGTGTGAGGACAGCAGACATCGACCTTTTTACGACATCTACTGTCAACCTGTACCACCCTTAATTCACAATCGTAGCACCTGATAAACAGTTTATATTACTCATCCAAACAACATGCTCAAACCTTAGAGATATGCTAACATAATTAACAAACTTTCCTTCGACAGCTTAAACATAATATTCACATGTCTACAGACTTCCACTCCTCACAACCCCTTATGTACAATGTTGAGTCTTAAGTGCAAATATTTACAATAAATACAATCTAAGTAGCTGGATCAGATGAGGTTGGTGTAGGCTAAGCACCCCGGTTATGCTCGCTCCCTGAAAACCAGAAATTTTAAAGGAAAATCGTGAGCTAAGATGTCCAGTGAGCCACAAGCTTAGAAATTGTACTTAGCTTAAAGCATTCAACAGAAAACATGCTCAATAGATGAATAGCAAAATAATAGGTAGCTTATTATAGAAAACTCATAAATATTTGCTTAAGCTTTTAAGATAACCTTCGTTAAGGTGAAGCGAAGCTCAACACTACTCAACGTCGAAAACAACCTTAGTTAGGGTGGAGTAATCTTGACACATGCAACGTCGAATAACCTTAGCTGTGTGGAGTAATATCAATACAACAGTGTCGTATCTCCCTCTATGTGCACATAGAAATCATTAATCTGAGCTGCCTGTATACCTTCTCGTGTCCTTCAATATCGGTGTCCCATAATATAATATTTAGGCTGTTCATATGCCTTCTCTATGTCCTTCGGCATTGGGGACCATCTGCTATCCTTTTGAAAATAAACCATGCTTTTGATAATAAATCATTAATAAATAAGAGTTTACAAATCCTCAAAGTTTCAAACTACTTATCAAATAAACATGCTTTGCATAACACTTAGCATAATAAAACGTCATGCTCCATCACTTAAAATTATGTAAAAGCATATTCAAATTCATGCTTGTTTAAAAGAAAAACAATTTCAAAACATGCTTTCAGAACAATTTGAGCATAAAAGAAACATTGAGAAAACAAATCACTTTAAATAGAAATTTGTCACTCACAACTTGTCCTGGGCTTCTAGTGGATTATATACCTCTCTTAGCTCTTCTCAGCCTAAAATAAATTGATTTCCTTGGTTAAGTTTCCTTAAAATCCTTACAATTTATAACTTAAGTTAATTGGGTCTTAAATATTAAATTTTACTTAAAAGGGCTCACCAACAATCAAAAACTTGCTAAAATGACCAAAAATGGCAAACTGCCTTTAGGTGTGTCTAATAGCCCAACACCGGCTTGCACAGCTTGTCTAGCCCCTTATGTGCAGCAAATCACGCACAGCTACACTACCTTGCACACACTAGCACTACCCCGCACACCTGACACTCGTGGGCGATAGCTCCCACACAGACAGGGGCAAAATAACCTCAAGAGGCAGGGCGTGTGCATGCGTCTTCAACTATGCACACCAACTGGGCGTGGATCTCCAGTCTACTCAATGCCCTCATAATATGCTCGCCTAATCGACTGCCTGCATTGTGCACCTCGTCTTCTCACTAGCGAGACTTGTTTTGCCCAATTGCCTGGACGTCCGTAGTATTGGTGGCATGTTAGCCTGCCCACTGGGCGTTCAGAAACATTGAAAATAACCCCAATTGAAACCTTACCTTAGGCCACTGCAAGCTTGCACACTGTCTTCCTCCTTAGCCCAATCTCTCCCGACAGCCTCAAAGACACTGTCTTCACTTCTAGCTACCAAAAATAATATTTCCTACCCTAATTAAACTTTACTTTCACTTACACACTTGTAGATAATTGACTTCACTAACTTACCTCCAAATCAGCTTTAAACTTCTTTTCTTCCTTCCGATATCAAGAATTTCTTCCACCCTACTTCAGATTACTCGAAGCATGAACCACCTTGAATCTCCAATGAAAATCGAATTCTTCCTCAAGAAATTCTCTTCCAGCAGCCCTCTCTTTGAAACTAGACTCAATTTAGGGCAATTCGGTCAAAGAAGATCACAGATAGCACGAGTAATTTGCACAAACAATTCTTCTCCGTCATACCTTCTATTTATAGCCCTCACAGAAAACTCATGCACATCCTCAACTTGCTACCTGCTGCTTGCGCACGCCACAACCAGCCTCATCTTGACACCTAATCAGACTTAATTATATATAATTCTCAAATTTGTCCAAGTACAAAGAAATGATAGACACATCATCTTAAGTAAGCCGCCAACATTGTTGAGGATAAGATGAGAGATGCAAGAGGTTCGAAAGTGGACTACGTGAAGAAATATGAACACCAAGACAGCTGGCTCAGAATGGAAGGAGTTCTTGAGACTTGTAGAAGCAGCATTTAGGGTAGAGAAAAGCTTGGCAGAGAAGACTCCAGAAGGAGTTGGGATAAGAATAAGTGGAGGTAGAACCATAAATAGGAAAGGTGAAACAAGAAAGTAGGAAGTTCGTCCTCGGAATCTCAGAGGGAAAGATACCCAAGTAAAGTTCTGAGAAACAAAAGAAAGAAGTAGGACGTTTTGGAGGTATGATACAAGCAGAGCAACCAAGAGAATCGATAGCGACTACTAACAAAAGACCTTGGTACTCGAGTTGCAAATGATACCATACAATACGATGTTTTGGAGACGTTGATGCTTATTGTCTTCATGCCCCTTTTCAGGCTTAAAAGGGTAATTTTGGAGGGGGTGTGACAGTTAATTAATTAAAGAGTTTAACTAATTAATCTCGAATCATTGGAGTTAATAATCTATAGGTTCATTAGGTCCCCTTACTAGCTAACAACGGATTAACAAGGACCAAAAGTTTTGAAAAAACAATTTGAAATGTTCAAATTAATTAAAGGAAACATATGTTAATTGTATATGATATTGTTAATATATAGATACATTATAATATATATATAGTTAATTTTGAATAAAGTTGAACATAAACTATATAATATGGGAGATTTAATGTATCTGAATATGATTATATAGATATATATTTGAATATAGGTTATGAGAGAAGTATACATTTGAATATGATTCAAATGTTCACTTAATTAAATATAATATATTTAATTAATTCTTATTTATTTATATTAATTAAATAAATATTACTCCCTATAATGAAGTGGAGTGAAAGAGTGGAGAGTGGGGAGTTGGTGGTTACACTCCCTTTCTCTCTTTAAATATGACATCTCTGACATTTTGAAAGAAGTTGCATAATTTCTGAAGAATTTCCCTCTCAATTATTTTTTTCCAATTTTACATAGAGAAAAGTTTTTTTGGAAAAATTGCTCTACCTCTCTATCCCTTACCCTTTCAAAAGAGACTCCCACAAGTCGGTACTTGCCAGAGTTATAGCGATGAAGCACTTTTGGAGGTATTCCTATAGAGGGGGAGGAGTTCGATTCACTGGAGCAGAAGAATCCTTGTAGAAAAAAGTTACTTCAAAGGTAATCTCTTCTCCTTCCCTTTCCATGCTTAACAATTGTAACTACAGTATGTTTATGATTTTATAATTTACTATTTTTATGTTTTTTGAATTTTATTTATAAACAAAAGTCCAAGCAAAAAGCAATTACACACTTTTGCAAGGAATTCGATCCCTTCATTTTTCATAACTGAAAAACGGTTATGAATTGAAAAACCAGCCAGTTTGAACGAATTGACGCAATTTGACCAAAATTAGGACATGATGTAGACACATAATTGCTTGTTTCTGCAAAAAAAAAAAAAAGTAAAAAAGCGTTGTAAAAGCTCATAAAATTGGTTCAAAATAGTTAAAATTAACTTAAAGTGGTTCAAAGACACACACTTTTGCTTATTTTACTCATTTTATGCCATTTTAGGTTCAAAATATCATATGAAATTCTTATTTTACTAAAGAAAAGTAGCAAAACATATTGTTAAATCATGTATTTTTTTCTTACATTTGTCAATCATCAATAGAAGTCTATTAGTGATAAAGTCTATCACGGATAAATTTTCCTATATTTGCAATTCTTTAAATATGTTGCTATACACTTAATTATTAGACTAAAATGCTACCCATAACAATTACCTTATTTTCTCAAATTTTTTATCCAAAACCTCTTAAGAGTTTAAATTAGAAAATCCTATTGTAAGTTAAGATTTAAAGTTAGAAATTCTATTGGGATTGGGAAGTTGAATTTCAGTTAGGCTTCTAAAGTCTCTGTAAATACAACCTTTGGCTTATATTAGAACGATTTTATTCTCAATTAAAAAAAAAAGTTTCTAGCAGAAAGTTTTCCTTTTACTTTAACAGTCATGCGCTTTCTTCTCTATTATACATCAAGAAGTTATTATTATTGGATTGGGCACAAGCCAATTAGGCCAAACGAATATTTATGTGGGTGATTTGACTAATTACTTAATTTTATTAATTCGACTGAAATATCTTGAGCTAGGCAAAAATTGTCGCGATAATATTTATGATATGAATGTTGATCAAGCATGTTTTTCTATGTGATTGATTATGTCAATTTATGATTGATAAGCACTTATATTAATTTAGCATGAATTGTGATTTTGTGTGGGACTTGCATGTATGTGTTACATGAAATTTTCAACTATAAAAGTATGAAACGATTAGTCTTCTACGCACATGACATTATTACTGCATTGGAATGACACATTACATGATTAATCTTCTAGGAACATGACACAATTTAGTGTCTGGGAATTGGAATTGCACATGACACAATTAGGACCCCAAAATGACACATGACACAATTAACGCCTTGAATAAAGTTGTCAATGTTGCAGTTGTAATGTCCAAGATGTCTTGAATAAAGAGCCCTAATTAATTATATAAATTAATAAGCTCCTAGAAACTTTTTCGATTTCACTCTAAAACAAATTTGCTTCAATTTAGTTTCATCTCATACTTGGGGAGTGTTTGAAAGACTTCATGGTCTACTTTTTACCAACATATCATTCACATATGATTCCATATTCTCCCAATTAATGGAACAAACATACAATTTACCATTCTTGAATAAGCTACACCTCCAAATTTAAGACCAAATTACATGACTTCATAGCAATACAATCCCTTACTTGTGATGAAATAAGTTTTCTCCTGCTACATGCATCTTGATCTAAACGTAAACTAAAAAGATATCCATGAAATTTAGCATCCTATATCCCATTGTGGAGTCCACTATTTGGCTAATCATTGGAAGAGAAAAACCTGTCTCTTGGACCAGCATAATTCAAGCCGGTAAAGTTGATACATGTCCCCCACTCCCCATTCGCTTTCTTGAGCAATGCCACATTAAAGAACCACTCAGGATGGTTGACTTCTTCAATAAAATCATCCTGACTTCTTTAATGAAATCTGCTTTAAGTAGGTCATCAATCTGGTTGACTATAATCTCCTTTTGTTCCTAGTTAAATTTTCGATGTTTCTATGGAATCGTATGACAACACTAAAATGGATGAAAATGGCTGCTTTATAAAATTAAAACTTTTTCAAAAAATTTAAAACCAAATCAAAACAATGGAAATGATTGTCAAAATAATTAACAACAAAAATAACTAAATTACATAAATTAAAGAGTACAGAGAACAAGAGATGACATCGGTGATTTTCTCAATTATTTAGTAGTTTCTAGTAATCATTTGATTATCTTCTGATTACCATCTAATTACCTTATATATTTCCTCAATTATTTAGTACTTTCTGTTAGCTGAGTACTTTCTGTTAGCTATCTGATTGTCTTCTAATTGTCATCTAATTACCTTATGTATTTTCTTAATTATTTACCCTTCTAATAGTGATTTGATTGTCTTCTGATTCTCATTTAATTATTTTATATATATAGGAAGAACAACAAAGATGAAAAAAAGCAAAAAATAACCAACAAAATCTGAGAAAGGAGAATGTTCTAAAAAAAGGCAAAATAAAAGAACCAGAAACAATGAAAGCATTAAAGTAGTATCTTGTATCTGGTTGCATGTTGATTATTATTAGATTGCATACTGATTCACTCATTTGATATACTTTAGCAAGAAATTCAATCACATGGGGCAAAGTTCATTATTATTCTAAAATTGAAATAATAGAAACCCTGATTGAGAACCTAACACCAACACAAATCGAAAAATTTTAAAGAGGTCTATTTGAACTTTTATAGATTTTGGACTTGATAAATTTCAAGGGCAATTGTTGGTTCATCTCATATCAAGATTGTCTGAAAATGATAGAACAAATGAACAATTGGTGTTTCATTTAGAAGGGTTCAAAGTTAAATTTTCTATTAAAGAATTTTCTTTTGGTCTTAAGTGTATTCCATTCCCAAAATCCTTAGAAATATCCAATGAAGAAGATAAACCACATTTTTAAGAGATTCTATTTTCACGAACCTAGGTTCAATTGGGAGAAATAACATAGAAGTTTTTGTTAAATTAAGTCATTTAGAAGATGAGTCAATGGTTAAGCTTGCGAATTTATACATCTTAGAATGTTTTCTTCATTACAAGCAAATGCATAATAAGGTTGAATGGTAAGATGTTCAGATGATGGAGGATAAGAAAACTTTAAATAACTTTCCTTGGGGTAGTTGGTTTTTAATTTGACTGTAGAATACATTTGAAGGGCTGCACAATGTAAAAGCTTAAACTTTACATTACAAGGTTTTCCACAAGTTTTTATGTGTTGAACATATAAAATCATTCCAAAACTCCCTGAACAAAGTGTTGGGTTGTAACCAAAATTAATGAAAAATACCGAAGGATGTTGAGATGGAAACAAAAAAAAAAAAAAAAAAAAAAAAACCGATTGGAACTACCTCCGAAGTTCATCTTCAAAGCAAGCGATGTAAGTTTATCAACTATAGATTATTACCATCTGATTATAATTTTATTAACTATCGATTACCATCTAATTATAAATTACTTCATTTTGTACAATTTACTGTTGTCCCTTTGAATCCATTAGATTTTCAATTACATTCAAATTACTACCAATATTTTGTGAATGAGTCATTGGACGTAATTGATGAAAGATGACAATATAAAAAGACAATAAACTTGGATGATTATGAAGAAGACTTGAATGAACAATCAAAGAAGAGTTTAGGGAAAGACGTCTCTCTTAGAGTGGAAATGAGGAAAGTCCAAAAGGATTTGACTTTTTTGAGGAGGAAATTACTACATTGTCAAAGGTTACAAATGAAGGGTTGAGATTGCTAAGCTCCATCGTTGAAATTATTAATGAAAGATTACCTCCAAATAACAACTTGGATAAGTAATTTCAAGAATCATTCTATCCCAATAATCCTCCTACAAAAAGTCTTGAAATAACAGAAGATGAGATGAATTTACATCGCTTACAAGACAAAGAGGTAATTTTTTTATAAAACGTTATTAGCTTACTAATACATTTTGTGTCACACCCCCTCTCTGATTACCTACTTAACCTGAAAGGAGATGTGAAGACAATATACATCACCCCTCTTGTGACGCATATTGCCCCATCTTACATAACCTCCTGCACAAATATTTCCATACGTATACATTCATAGAATTCAACCATATTAACACATGATCATAATATAATAATCCATTCTTGTATACAATACACTTTTATAACATATTCTCTCATAACCCATTTATAAACAACTAAATCTACATGCCACCAGTGCTAAGTTATTTACACGTACAACAACGAGAAAATAAACTATTTTTGGAACTCGAAGCTTAAGTAGGACGAGTTGGAGTAGGCAATGCACCAAGAACGTCCTTGCTACCTGAGAGGAAAAGAAAACATGGAAAACGTGAGCTAAAAGCCCCGTGAGTGACTAATTTTGTAAAACAATCTTTTGTTCGAAAACAGGCATGTTAAAATCATAATAACACCATAAACGTAAACGTGATTCAAATAACCATTTCTGTAAAATCATAATTTCAACAACGTAAACAAATCACATATGTTCATGTCAAAATGATCGCATACGAAAAACAGTTCGTTCTCAAATCTTTCTCTTAGTCAGGACGGAGCAAGACTCAACGCACCCGACGTCGAAAACAAGTAAGGCTCGATGCAGAGCAAAACTCAACGCACCAGCATATAACCTCTATGTGCACATAGGAATATGGCGGGTTGCCCAAGTACCTTCTACGAGTCCTTCAGTACTGGGTCCCGAGGAAACTCACATATCTTCTCATGTCCTTCAGCATTGAGTCTCCTCTAAAACATTTTAGAAACCAGCATTATACGTAAATAGTTCACATGAAAATCTTTCATGAAAATCAGATATATCACGATAAACAATATTTCAAGACATGTCATTTAACATCTTATAGAAAACGGATAAAACATGCCTTATGAACAATATTATCAAACATCATGCTTTTCAAGAAAACAGTTTATCTCAAAGCCATAACTCATAAGAAAAACCAAACTAAACATTTTCAATAAATTCGTTTTCAAAGAAAGAAAAGTGTCACTCACAACTTGTCCTTAGGCCCTGAGCAGATTATATGCCTTTCTGAGCTCTTCTTGGCCTGTAAATACACATTCCTCATGTTACGTTTTCCTTAAACTTTCTTTACATGATCATTAAACATGCATACTTAAACTCTAATCATGATTCACCACCGAGACTCCCTTTCTTTCCTAAAATACACATAATAAGTGAGATTTTATGTCACTAGCGAGATTACCAACGAGATTTCACCTTACTAGCGAGTTTACTAACGAAATTACACAACAGGTCACGGCACTAGCGACACCAGCATGAGCGATACCAGCGAGACTACTTGATGAGCGATACTGAGCGAGAGCCAGCGAGATTTGTAAGAGAAAATCCTCCTTTACACGACTAGCGATACCAGTGTCGCTACTCACGCTCCAATTCTCAGCGTTACCTGCTTCCAAACGGCATCCGACAACAGAGTTTCCTCCTTTCCTGTTTGTTCTCACTTCTGTCAATTCAAAGTCATATTTCCAGCCAGATTTAGAAATTCTTTCCTTCTACAAACTTGTAGAGAAACATGTTTTCTAGCTTATCTCAAAATTTCGGGCTTAACTCATCCTGGTTCGTCAGATATTGCAAATTTTCTCCACGCTGCTCCAGATTGCACAGAATTTTCGTATCAGTAACTTTCAACTAAAAGTTTACATGTTTCTAATCCATTTCAACTCAAGCTTCCTTCATAAAAGTTGTTCAAAATTGAGTTAAATTACTAACCTTAAAATTTCAGCCCAAACTTCAGTCTCTTCAGCTTGATATTTACCAAACACCAGACCTGGTTCGAGCTGTGTGACAGCAGATGAAGCTTCTGTTTTAGCTTCAGTTTTACCATGAAATCTTCCAAAACCTTGCACGAAATTGCCCTAGAACTCTTCTTCAACTTCTCACGACGTGCAGCTGAAAAATAGCATAGAATTTCGTTTGGAAATGAGTAGAATGAAGTTGGCAAAATTTTCTGTCCAAAGAAAGGTTAAAAACCGACTTCTCATCCTTATCATCTCTTTTTTTTTTTTCTTCTCTTTTCTTTTTCTACTTCCTTTTTTTTTCTTTTTTGTCTTCTTCCCTTTTTAGTTTTCATCTTCCTTCTTCTTTCTTTTTTTTTTTTTTTTTTTTTTTTATTTTTTTTTTTTTTTTAATTTTTTTTTTCTTTTTTTTTTTTTTTTTTTTTTTTTTTTTCTTTTCTTTTTTTTTTTTCTCTTTCTTTTTTTTTTTTTTTTTTTTTTTTATTTTTTTTTTTTTTTTAATTTTTTTTTTCTTTTTTTTTTTTTTTTTTTTTTTTTTTTTCTTTTCTTTTTTTTTTTTCTCTTTCTTTTTTTTTTTTTTTTTTTTTTTTATTTTTTTTTTTTTTTTAATTTTTTTTTTCTTTTTTTTTTTTTTTTTTTTTTTTTTTTTAACGATATGAGATTATTAATACTAGTTTGCTTAAAGCTTTTGAACGTGCTTACCAATTAGGTGCTTACATTTTGGAACTAAGCATATTAACATACATTTTTATTTTATTAAGCTTACTAAAGAATAAGAAGTTGAAACGAAGGGAAGAACACCAAGAAGAAGAAAAAGAAGAACAACAAGAATAAGAAGAAAATTTCCAAAAAGAAGAAATAAGAATACAAGAACAAGAAAAGAATGAAGGACGAAAAAAAAAAGAACAAGAAGAAAAAGAGAAAGGAGCAGAACTAGAACAAGATGAATTGAATGATCAATTGATGAATTTGTCAACATTAACAAGGTGAAATTGCTATTCCAAATTAAGTTGTTTATGATATCCTCTAATTGATATCTTATTGTGATCCGATTGACTTTTGATTACCATCTAATTATTTCTATTCTTAATATGTAGTTAGCATTTTTTGATATTGTCATCTAATTTCCATCAAATTACCATCTAATTACCTATATTTTGCACATACTAAGTACCTTTTGAGTTTTTTTATTGTCATTTGATAAACTTTGATTCATATATTACAGTTTCACCTAAGAAATTGAAGAACAAGAAAATAAACCAGAAGATCTATGGAAAAAGAAGATATAAGAGAAGAAGACTTGGAGGTTGTAAGTAGTAAATCATTAACATATTTTTATGCAATTTTGATTCCTTTTTTTATTGAATAACAATTATTGTGTTTGTTATGATAATAGGCTAAAGGACATCAAACCAAAGAAAAAGAAACAAGAGAAGAAGATAGTGAGGAAATGATAAAAAAAAAAAAAAAAAGACAAAGGCAAAAGATCGGTAACATGATTTTCTTAATTATGATGGTTAATTGAGTACCATGTGATTGCTATTAGTTTACTATTTGATTTCTATTCAATTACTTGTTGATTACTATTTTATACTTGTTTTTTAGGTTGTTGAGAATAGAATGCAGACGAGAAAATCTTCTCAAGATAAGCCTGAAGTGGAGAATAAGCAACCAAAAAGAAAGTGGAAATTGACACACAAGGGTGCTGATTTGGAAATGGCAAAAAAATAGAAACCTCCAAAAAATAAACAAAGTACATGCATTGTTATTGAAGCACCTACTTTTGACTTGAACATTTTACAACCAAAATGAGATTTTGTAGACTCTGATGTTACATGTCTTTTGTTGATAACATATTATATCTTTTGTTGATAACTAGTTGAACAATGTTGTCATCTAGTGGTAGTATTTCGTATTAGCATATATGTTTTAATTGATAGTGAAATCTTCGGTTGATAACTAGTTGAACAATGTTGTCATCTGTTGGTAGTATTTCATATTAGCACGTATATTTTGATTGATAGTGAAATGAATTGTAAAGCCTTTACGAAAGAATGGTTTTGACCAAAATTGTGAAATTTATCACAAATTGCATTGTAATAGACATATGATTGGTTTTTATTCTTGTCAATTAGTTAATAATTTCTAGTAGTTATCTGATTGCATTCTGATTGCCATATGATTACCTTTTATTCTTTTTCATATTGCCATCTAATTCTCATTTGATTTCCATCTAATTACCATCTAATGGGAATATATTCAAGAGTACTTGATTTGAATGCATTAAATGAAAAAAATACACTATTGTACTAAATGACTAAAAAACTAATAAAACAATACAGTGTTGTTCTCATATGAAAAAAATATACTCAAAGAAAACAAACAATAAAGCTATCTTTGATGCCCACAATATGATTGTTCAAATAGTTGGATTTTTACATGTTCTTTTATTATGATCAACACACTTACAATGGGTACATTTCTTGTGCTTTCTCAATAAATAATATAATTCAACTTTACCAAAAAGATTTTACCTCCATCAAGTACTTGATATTCAGAATCATTGATAGGATAAACCTAAAAAAAATTATGGAGTCAAAATATATAATATAAGCATGACATATAAAAGAAAAAGACAATTAAATAACAATCACATAGTAATTTGATGGCAATATGCATAAGATAACGATGTAACAATCAAACAGGAATCACATAGTAATCTGATAAAAATCAGCATAACACAGTAACAATCAACATTGAAATCAAATAGCAATTACTTACAGTGAACCCCCATGATTCTTCAGCTAGATTTCTCATCACTCCTTCAGCTCAACTAGTCAAAATACTCTTCAAACAAGATGCTGATTTACTTCTATCATAAAAGCATTGTTGGAGTAACTCTCGAATCAAATCAAGTATTGAAGCAATGGGTAAATTTCAATCATTTTTCAACACTGAATTCAAACTCTTAGAAATATTGGTTGTCATCATTTGATATCTTCTTTGCTTAGAGTATACTCGAGCTCATCTCTCAAACCCAACATTCTTAAGATATTATTTAATAGATGGGTATATTTACTCCATCCATCTCATTACAATTCAAAATCATCTATTGTTAATGATGTCACTTGCGAAAAACTTTATCTATTATAGAATCTTTGAAAGAAAGCTTCACATTTTTCAAGAGATGTTCCATACAAACACAATATTCAGCCAATGGAAACACGTTTAAATCATTTTTTGGAATGCTCATATGTCTATCAAAAACAATAACTAATCTCTCCATATCTCCAAAACAAACTTTTAAATTCTCAAAAAACCATGTCCAAGAGGCATCATTTTTTTAATAGAACTAAACTAAAAATAAGAGGAAAAATATTACTATTACCATCCACCATTGAGGTAGTCAATAAGGTTCCAACAAATTTACATTTTAAAAATGTCCCATCAACTGAAATATTTGGTGTCACACCCCTATCCCAAACTACCCCCCGTAGCCCAAGACGGAGCGCGAAGACAGCAGTCATTGACTTTCTTGTAGACTCTCACTGTCGAACTTCTTTAATTCTTAGTTTAACTACACTCCCTAGGACGGTGAAACCATTAACTCTTGACAAACCTCGACTTCGACCGGCAACGGGAACTATCATGCTACCTAAAAAATGGAAAACATATGAAAGGATGAGCTAACAGCTCAGTGAGTAACAGTTTTTTATAAAACTATCTTTAGTTCGAAAACAGGCATGTTAAAATTATTGTACACACCATAATCATAAAACATGGATTCAAATCACACAAGTTCCACAATATACGTAAAACATGATTCAAATCATCATTTCTGTAAAATCATACTTTCTAACAACTTAATCAATCACATAAACTCATTCCAAAATAGTTGTACATGAAATCAGTTCGTTCTTAAAAATTTCCCTTAGTTGAGGCAGAGCAGTGCTCTACGCTTCTCAACGTCGAAAGCATCTCATATCATTTTCCCTAGTTGAAGTGGAGCCGAGCTCTACGCTACTCAACGTCGATTATCCTTAGTTGTGTGGAGTAATCTCAACGCATTAGCGTCGTATATTCCTCTATGTGCACATAGGTATTATAATCCGGGCTGCCCATATGCCTTCTCCAAGTCCCTGAGCATTGGGGTCCCATTTCCATATTCAGGTTACCCATTTGCCTTCTACAAGTCCCTCAGCATTGGGTACCTTTAAAACATTTTATAAGCGGGTTGCCCAAGTACCTTTTCCGAGTCCATCAGTACTAGGTCCCGAGGAAACTCACATGCCTTCTCAATGTCCCTCAACATTGAGCCTCCTCTAAAACATTTTAGAAACCAACATTTCACATAAATAGTTCATATAAAACCTTCAATGGAAAACAAAATATTTCTCGATAAACAACATCTCGCAACATGCCTTTCAACATCTTATAGAAATCAGATAAAACATGCATTGTGAACAATATAATCAAACATCATGTTTTTCAATAAAACCATAAAAATCATATAATATCAACCAGCATGCTTTTCAATAACCTTAATTCAAATAACCAGCATGCTCAAATGCTTTTTAAGTATAAACGCATGTTATACACGTTGAGACTCATGAATACTTAATCAAATTCCAAAACCATTGTTATTAATCACAGAGAAAGCATTTATATTTTGAAAAACGTTAGTGTTACTCCCATAATACTTGCTCAAGGGTAGTTTCTTTTCTTTCCTTCTAATTCTCTTTCCCGAGCTTCTTGGACGCAAGGCTTGAGACTCTAAAACCGAAAGGTAGCTATTTTCCTTTTCTGGCAGCTCAGTTGGACGCAACCTTGCTCCTTGAATGCAAGGTTGACAGCTAACGCAAGGTGCAGTTTAACAAATTACTCTTCTTGCTTCTCTTTTGGATGCGTCGACCTCTCTTGGACGCAAGGTCCAACTTGAACGCAGAGTCTATCTTTGAACGCAGCATTCACCTTGAAAGCATAATTTATCTTGAACATAAAGCTACTTGTTGAACGCAAGGTAGCTAGGTTGTTAAGAACCTCTCATCTCTTGGCCGCAGACTTCACCACGAACGCAAGGATTTACCCTTTTATGCCTTCTCTCTACTTTCTCTCCAGAACTCGGATTTTATGATCATCCCCCCGCTCATTTTCCCTCAAGGTTCTATTTATAGTTTTGGGATGAATCCAACTTCTCTTCTCTTTTTTCCACTTGTTTGCCACCTGTCACCCTGCATGACACATCCGACATACAACCTTGACACCTTCTCCTTATGAGGTGTTAAGTCCAGATGAACCCATGCAACCTTTACCAACTCATCTTATGTGTCCAACTGATTCCGATATACAAACTTTTCATTCAACATAGTGTCCCTATGCACCCATTTAATCCTCTTTCAGGTTTTAGCTTCATTACTTTTTTCCCTTGCTCTTCGGCCATACTACCTTTAACCCTGTTTCTCCACCGCATACTACTAAGCGTCAATGCCTCAAACGCATACTACTATGCATTTGTACCTTTCTGCATAATACCATGTGTCCAACTCTCTTCCCTCATGTCCAATCTTAGCTACAAGTCCTTCTCTTGTGTGATAACACATCCGACGATGTGGTTTACCCTTGATAACCAAATCCAACTCAAGACCTTCCTTTATGCGTTTACACTCTTTGCGTTTACCTTTTCTTCGTTCTGCATCCATGACCTTCCTTCTATCCTTGAAGATTCCTTGATTATCCCTGTATGTGTCATTGAGTTATATTCTAGGGTTATTCATTTAACCTTTTCCTTGTACTTAATTATTTCTCTTATGATAAATTAGTATGCATCCACCTCCAGCCTCTTTCCTTTAGGCTTACTTCTCAACCTTCTTACTTATCCAATTCTTCAACAAAATCTTCCTTGATGGAAGTCATGCGTTTACCTTAAATTATAATAGCATCTTTTCTCGATTCCACCTTATGCGTTTTATCCTTCCAACGCATCACTACTCAACTTTAGTCCTCTTACTCATACGTCCCACTTAAGCCAAGCTTACACCTCCTTCCTCAATTACCTCTTATGCGTTTCACTTCTTTCCCTTCGAGCTCTCAAGTTACTTCCTATGTGTTTACCTTTTTCCCATGAGCTCTCGGGTTACCTTACCATATTTCAACACTTGCTCATTTTCTTTTCCACAATAGTTACCTTCATCATGCGTTTCCTTAGTCTTGACCATGTGTCTAACATGGTCTCTTACTAGATATGCGTCCAACTCAATTCAGCTCCTGGCTATGCTTTTTAACTCTTTCCATCACTTGGTGAGATTTCCTTTCCTTTTCTTAGATCATACTTCCAAGCTTAGAAACATAGTTGCGTTTTTCTAGTCTGGTTATTCTACTTAGAAGACTTCTAAACTCTAAGAATTACTTTAATTTTCAAAATCCAGAAATCACTCAACGCAACCTTCCAATCCAATACTTCTAATCCAACCTTATCTACGGCCTATACTTATCCAATACTTAAAGCACAAACCTCTCTTTTCCTTCAAGTTCAACGCATACTCATTCCTACCTTTAGCAATATTTCTCGGCCAACTCCACCACTTTGTGATCCAATACCACCTCTCTTGTCTTCTTTTCTTTATAAGTTCTTAAATGCATAGGTTCAAGAAATAGGGTGTTACATTTGGCCTACAGTATCTCCAACCTTCGATTGATGACCCCATAGCCATGAAACAATATTTAAAATGACTATTTGAATCTAATTCATATTCAGTAAATAACCCTAAAAAAAATAGGAGAAAAAATTAATAGGTATATCAGTCAACTGATTACTAACTAATTACTATGAAATTGATCAATGAAATACTGAAATAAGTGAAAAAAACAAACCTAGATTCATTTCTTTTAACTTCAAAAAGAACTTGGGAACAAGGCATAAGAATCACTATCATCTCTTTTCAACAACTTCATAATGGATACTTTTGCCTTCCAAACTTTATAATGACTAACACCAACCCCATAATTCATCGACATATGATGTATAAAATCTTTGTTGTTGAATGATCGTAGCTATATCATAAATTTTCAACCATACAATGACTAATAAACTATGAAGATATTTGCTTGTGTGAAGCACGAACCATCATAAAGCAATTATGCTCNGACCCTAAAAAAAATAGGAGAAAAAATTAATAGGTATATCAGTCAACTGATTACTAACTAATTACTATGAAATTGATCAATGAAATACTGAAATAAGTGAAAAAAACAAACCTAGATTCATTTCTTTTAACTTCAAAAAGAACTTGGGAATCAAGGCATAAGAATCACTATCATCTCTTTTCAACAACTTCATAATGGATACTTTTGCCTTCCAAACTTTATAATAACTAACACCAACCCCATAATTCATCGACATATGATGTATAAAATCTTTGTTGTTGAATGATCGTAGCTATATCATAAATTTTCAACCATACAATGACTAATAAACTATGAAGATATTTGCTTGTGTGAAGCACGAACCATCATAAAGCAATTATGCTCACTAATTTAATTTCGAATCATCCATAATTTAATTCTTTTATAACGTGATGCTCTGACAATCATTGAAAACCATCCTGACTACATTCCAACTCAATAGATTTTGAATTGTAACCTACACAGCATTGTTGACCATCCCATTAACCACTATAGAAAACGACTATTGGAAGTTTAACCATATCTACAAAATACTACGAAAGTATAAAAATAAAATAAAATAAGGTATAAGTTTGAACTTACTAGGATAGCAATCAAATGACAATTGGTTAGCAATCCAATAACAATCAATATATACTATTCAATCTCCAGCCAAAATATGAACTAAGAAAACTCATATCAAATGAATCTCCACTCCTCATCTCAACAAAATCACTCAATAAAAAACAAAAAGATAAATCAAACACAAATTTAAACAAAAAATCGAGCATGAAAACAAGAAAAATCAATAATCTACATACATGCTGCAAATAGAGAAACAACTCCAAGTTAACCAAAACGCAATCAAAACGCAATCATGAAACAAAAATGGGCTTCAAAGCTAGAGACAGAAGTAATTAGCAAAATACTGATATTAGAAACAAAATCAAAATCAGGTGAGGACGAAATCGTGAATGAGAGAAGGTGAGGACGAAATTAAAGAAAAAAAATCAAAATCAAACCGATTTTAGAGTTGAATAGTATATTGAATATTGGATATTCTAGGGTTGAATATTGAAGAAAATGTTGTAGAGAAACTCAAGCTTGTCGAAGAAGGAAAATGCACT
Source organism: Citrullus colocynthis (assembly GCA_031780015.1). Classification (NCBI taxonomy): domain Eukaryota; kingdom Viridiplantae; phylum Streptophyta; class Magnoliopsida; order Cucurbitales; family Cucurbitaceae; genus Citrullus; species Citrullus colocynthis. Next base: position 39,454 of record QLSR01000257.1, read on the forward strand.
TATTGTCGAAGAAGAAAATGTTGAAGCCGACTTTACACGTTTGATGAGATGAAGGTATTTTTGGAATAGGAAAAAATCAAATAAAAAGGGGGCCAATTTCTTCCTGGTAAGTTCAAACTTACTAGAATGGAATTAGCTCTCAAAATTCTATGGGAAAAGTCACAGAACACACTTCCTTCCAGGTAAGTTCTCCTCGCATCTACCGGGAATTTGTATGGATGACCTAAATATGGAGGCCCAAATGAAATTTGGTCTCACTTTAAAAAACACACAAAAATTAGCCTTTTGCTTAATGTCATCATTGTGTAAATTTACCACTTTAACCCTAAATGCATTCTTCTTCTATTTTCTTTGTTTTGCAACGTTTTTCTTTTTATTTTATGAATTGGCCTTTTGCTTTGTGATTTTTCCAAACTTCGACGCAACCAACACCGATGAGCTAGAGCAAGAGTGAGATAGAGAGCGATAAGAGCGAAATTTCGACATGACCAACTCTCTCATTCTCGCTCTCCTCTTGCTCTCGCTCTCGCTCTCGCTTCGCTTCCTTTCCTCACTCAGAATCTACCTGCAAAGTTTAAATCAGATAGCAATCAAATAGCAATCAAATGACAACCAGATAACATTCAGATAGAAATCAAATGGCAACCAGATAGCAATCAGATAAAAATAAAATGGCAACTAGATAACAATCAAATAGTAATCAGATAGAAATTGCAAACACTAAGTATCAAATAGTAAACGGATAGCAACCAAATGACAATCGATTAGCAATCAAATAACAAACCAATGACAATCACAAAGACCTCAATTCTTGGTATCGGGAAGGAATTAGCTCCTTGTGACTTTTCTTGTAAAGTTCTAATGACCAACTTTACGGGAAAATAACAAAGACCTCAATTCTTGGTAAGTTCAAACTTATCGGGAAGAAGTTGAGCCATCTATGACTTTTCTCATAAAGTTTTGATGATCAACTTTACGGGAAAATAACAAGGATCTTCCTTCCTCGGGAAGGAATTAGTTATTTGTCACTTTTCCCATAAAGTTATGATAAACATTTTACGAGAAGCGACAGAGTTAATTCCTCTAGATTTTACACATTTGAAGAGATGAGGGTATTTTTGGAATAGGAAAAAATCAAATAAAATGATTTTTATCAATATATATTATTTTAAATAAATTTTGCCATATCTGCAATATTTTAAAAATTGATGACATAGATGCTAATATATAATCAAAATTTGCTACCGAATGCAATTCCGTTTAATAATTTTTCTTTAAAAAATGTTGTTTTCAAATATAGAAAAATGAACCAAAAGAGTTATGAATATAGTAAAATTTCGTTGTTATGTGTCTATCTGTATCATGGTAGATACATATAATAGTTTATCATGATATATCGCAATCTATCATAAATGACTGTGAAATTTTACTATTATTTGTAAATATTTTCTAACAGTTTTATTATTTAAAATAATTTTTCTTTTAAAAATATTTTTAATATAAAATAAAATAAAATAAAATAAAATAAAATAAAATAAAATAAAATAACTGAAGTGTAAATCAATGTATTTCCTCCGCTTTTTGTTTCGGAGAAAAAACGGAGAAAGCTGTGGGCGGCAATTGCGCAGAATGGCTTCTAAACAAGCGGTGCCCAGGTTTTTGGTTTTCTGAGTTTTTCTCTTTCTTCAAATCTTCTTCCTATTTCTAATTCTTCTTCTTCTCTCTCCCATGGCTTCCACATTTGGGTTAAGAAATGATCAGACATCATCAAAACAACGTTTCTTCTACCAAGAAATTAGTCTTTATCATCACTTGTGCCGGTCTTCTCGGAGCCGCTCTCATTGCAGATGTGCTTTGGACATCGTCTTCCTCTTTGTCTTCTTCCTATTTTTCCATTGCATCAACTTGGGCCATCGGCAGAACTAAGCTTCTTGTTATACCGGATTCATCCACTCACAATGCTACCCAGGTTACACTTCTCAAATACAACCCTGACTTGGGCGCGATTTCCTTGTTTTTCTATTTCATTTTGGAGTTTTGTTGGATTCTACCCATCTTACCAACTCATATTTATAGGTAGATGAGAAGGAGATTGATTCTAGGAGTTTCTTACCTGGAACCTATTTTGATTTACCTGCACCTGATTTAGAATGGGAGGAAATGCCATCAGCACCTGTACCTCGTCTTGATGGGGCAGCCATTCAGATTAAGAATATCTTTTATGTCTTTGCAGGATATGGAAACATCAATTATGTAAGGATTTTTTTTTTTTCTAGGCTTTGTAATGCATCTTTGATTGTGGATGTATAAGTTTAGGTATTGAGTGCTTTGGATCCAGTTATGCCCCCAATTACACATAGGTATGAGGAAGTAATGTTTTGTATCCTTGGGCTTTTCATCTAGGAATAAAGGGGTTTTACTGTCCAACATATTTCAGGTTATTTTGAAGTTCTTAAAAAGAAGACACAACTTCTTATCTCCTCTTCTGCTTGCAGCTTAGATGAATCATGATTTGGTGTTGAAAGTGTCATCATATTTGCTCTACCCCCAAATTTGTTAATATGGCAGTACTACTTTACTGATGTTATTTTCTCTTTGGTAGGTGCACTCTCATGTTGACATGTTCAATTTCTCTGATAATACATGGATCGGGAAGTTTGACATGCCAAAAGAGATGGGACATTCACATTTAGGAGTGGCAAGTGATGGTAGATACATTTATGTGGTATCAGGACAATATGGACCCCAATGCAGAGGGCCTACTGCACGGACATTTGTGCTCGACACTGTGACGAAGAAGTGGAACAGCATGCCCCCATTACCTACTCCTAGGTATGCAACTTTTCTAGGAAGTATGTAAGCCATCTTGTTATTCCTACGAAAGGTTATATGCTCGTACCAAGCAAAACATTTATTGCCAATTATTATTGTCCTTGTAGGCTTTCTGAAACCGTATTTTTTTTTTTTTTATCAGCTTAATTGTTTGGTTGATTCTGTTGGTTAGTTCCTTGCTTTGTGATTGTATCTTTTTATCCATATATGTGATCTAGTTATCACATCCTATCCTAATTAAAAGTGACCTTATGAAATTTGGGCCATGAACTAAATTGATTATAAAAAAGACTTGGGTTGTAGGTTTGTATTTTCTATAAGTTAGATTATACTTCATATTATTGCGTAAAAGATGGGTTTCACAAGTTTGGATTTAGGTGATCTAAGTTTATGTTGTTCATGAGATTGGCTTATCCGTATCTTAGAATAATCAAACTCAAACTCACATATCAATTATAAGTTTGGCTTCTCAACTCCGAGTTATAGAAAGGTAACTTATGAGCCAAATATTCCCATGAATGCTGTGATAAGCTTCATATTTTGTAAACTTAAATGTAGGAAGAAAAGATTAAGTGCGAGTAGAAGTTGATTAACATTTTAGGAGGTTGGGCATCTAATACATTATCTGTATTGGCTTGGACCTTCTGCTTGTTTAAATGTAGTTGAAAGAGAAGAAATTGCAGAATTAGTTGAAAACAACTTGATTGCAAATCAAAATAGCTAGACTTGCGAGATCCTGAAATGAAAGAGTTTGCATACTGGCGGCTGCCATCACAATTGATTCTTGATCTCAGATCTTTATCTGAACAGACAAAAATATTTTTGTATGTGAACTTTAAGATAGAAAAAAAAAAAAAAAGGTTCTATCATATCAAGTTAAAAGGTTTTTTAACACAACAGTTTGCAGATATGCTCCAGCAACGCAATTATGGAGAGGAAGACTTCATGTGATGGGTGGTAGCAAGGAGAATCGCCACACACCTGGATTGGAGCACTGGAGCATTGCTGTAAAAGATGGAAAAGCATTGGAGAAGAAGTGGCGAAGTGAAGTACCCATACCCCGTGGAGGACCACACAGGTATTGGGACACCATTTGTTATTTTAATCACAATTTCACAATTGAAGTCATCCAGAGTTGCAATCCATAACGAGAAAAGATGTCTTAGGCAATCCAAATATTTGAAAACAGTTCCTCTAACGTGTTCAATATTCCAACTTGACATTCTCCAGGGCTTGTGTCGTGGCCAATGATAAGCTTTTTGTTATCGGTGGTCAAGAAGGTGACTTCATGGCCAAACCTGGTTCGCCTATTTTTAAGTGCTCCCGTAGGCATGAGGTGTATTCTCGATGGTAGCTCAAGAGTTTGTCGTGAGTTGTATTTGGATAGCTGATAACCCTTTGATTCCTCTCGAGCCATCCTTTGTTGAAATTACTTCTTCATGTTGTCAGGTTGTTTATGGTGATGTTTACATGCTGGATGATGAAATGAAATGGAAAACATTAACTCCCATGCCAAAACCTGATTCTCATATTGAGTGTGCCTGGGTTATTGACAATAATTCTGTTATCATCACCGGCGGTACGACCGAAAAGCACCCAATTACCAAGCGAATGATCTTGGTTGGGGAGGTCTTCCGATTTGATTTGGATTCACTGGTATGAACTTGTCTATGTTTGAACAAAACCCTCTTTAAACAATTTTGTTTGTGTTGATCTTGTGTTTTTGGTTCCCCAACAAATGCAGACTTGGTCAGTGATTGGAAAGCTCCCTTACCGCATAAAAACAACGCTAGCTGGTTTTTGGGATGGATACTTGTACTTCACCTCAGGGCAGCGGGACAGAGGACCTGATAACCCGCAGCCGAGAGAGGTTGTAGGACATATGTGGAGAACCAAGTTAAAAATTTAAGCACGGTTTAACTTTTCTCACAGATGAGTTGTACGGTTAGCATTTTTTTTTTTTTTTTTTTTTTTTTTGGCGTTGGTAAAAGAAGTTGATTACATGATTTCACATTTAGTATTTGATAGAGTGTGATGAACACTGATCTGTACAATGACTTGTACAACATTATAGCATTTATGGGTTTTTGAAATGCGAGTGATCGGTAAACCAAATGTTTTGCACGCAGGGATATGTTTGGAACATCAAAGAATTGTAAAATTTGGAGAGTTGTGGATTCTTAAGGATTAAGATATAATGAGTTCATCAGATATAAAATTGATTTTTTGAGTTGTGGGACCATAAATTTCTTAGGTTAAACAAAAAGTGGAGTTTATAATTCCACACTTTTTAGAACCATAATAGGGTGGCTCACATCCTGGTGGCCTATGCTTCTTTTGATTGGCTAATGTAGATTGTGGGCCTGGTTACCTTTTATGCAACAGGATTTAGGCGTATTCCTCATACTTTAAGCATATACTTTTTTTATTGGTCTGTTTTTTTTAGTTAATTAAGGCATATGAGAATCGATTAATTCCAAACAAGTCTCTAAATAGTTCCTATCAATTTACTTAAATAGATTTGCTAATCTGCATCAATCTCAACGAGGACAAGAACATGACTGAGATTCTTGTGAGGAGAAAGCACACAACTTATTGAGTGGACATGTGAATCAATTTTATTCTCTCAAAATTTATCAATGCCCCGGTTGCTCAACTCTGACCATCACATGATGTGGTTAACTCTGACCACATTCGACTACCATCATCGACAATCAACTTCAGCGATCTTCGACGGTGCCATTTTTATTACCAAATTCGATGACCATTATTTTAAGTTATCACTAGTACAAATTTGAGCTTTCATGATGGACAAATTTTTTATTCTGTTGACGGTTGTGATATAAAACCATTAATAAAGTTAGAACTTAAAATTAACTATTAATTCAAAAATACATGTAATGATGTTAAAAAACGTCAATAAATGTTTATATTTAAGTTGACACATAAGAAGTCAATAAATGTTTATATTTAAGTTAGACGCAACAAAACGTTAGTAATAACATCTTTGTGGATACAAAAGTATGTAAGTTTTGTTTGAATAGTCAATTATTAGTTTTTTGATTAGTGGTATTTTATAGTTGTTCTTTATAGTAATTAGATACTAATAAAAAAACAATTTTAACATATACACAAACCAAACAAACTTATATATAAAAACACTTTTGAGAAAGAGTTGCTAGACACATTAGTGCTTTTACTTTAAACCATTCTTATCAAAAGTATTCGAATGAAAATGACTTTTGAAAAATAAAAAGTCCAAGTCAATCCAAATAGAAGGCTTGTATCATGTAAAAAAGAAAACTATGAACTGGGGTGTGAGAGGCAGAAGGAAGTTATCGAATATATAATATCAGATAGAGGATTTAGATGGACATTTATGTAATTTTTTTGTAAGTGGACTAGGCCATTTGTTGGCCTATATCATATATATATATATATTTTGTAACAAATAACTGGGTTGAAGAATGTGACCTTTGTAAAATATTTTTTGTATTAACAATGTAACATGACCATTAATAGGGCATTATAGTACAATTATATTATGAGAATATTTCATTTACAATATAAATCCTAATTTGTTTTGTTCCAATGCACCCAATATAATTTCGTCCAACTTAACTAGAGACGTTATGTCACACCCCCTCCCAAGTACCCTCTTAACCTAGGAGAAAGTGTGAGGACAGTAGACACCGACCCTCTTACGACATCTACTGTCAATCTGTTCAACCTTAAAACGTGACCAAACACTTAATAAGCAGTTATAAATCATACTAGAACATCAATATCCAACAAGTATAGACTTTCATTCAAACTTTAAGGTAACATGAGTTTACTAACTCCCACTCTTTAACCTCTATATGTATGACACATGTCTAAGATACAAACATTTACAATGTTCACTGACACTAGTGATAGGCCCAGAAAAGTTGTTGTGTAGGCTAAGCACCCCGATTTCGCTTGCTACCTGAAAAACAGAAAAACAAAGGAAAATCATGAGTTAGGTTGTCCAGTGAGTGACAAGTTCAGAAAAAACCTTTCTTAACTCAGGAATACATCAAAACCATGCTCAAATAACGATAATAATAAAACAGTAAATAGTTCATTTCCACATCCAGGAAGAACATGCTTGATTAACCATATTAAAACCATATACATTTCATCCTCGAATACCATAAAAATTCAACATTCATATGAAATATTTTCTTTAGTTGAGGCGAAGCGAAGCTCAATGCTACTCAACGTCGAGAACAACCTTAGTTGGAGTGGAGTAATCTCGACACACCCAATGTTGAATAAGCTTAGTTGTGTGGAGTAATCTCGACACAACAATGTCGATTATACCTCTATGTGCACATAGATATCATATCCTAGGTTGTCCGTATACCTTCTCAAGTTCTTTAGTACCGGGTCCCATGTACAAGAATTAAGCCACTCATATGCTTTCTCTATGTCCTTTAGTATTGGGGGCCATTTATGTACTCAGGTTAACTATATGCCTTCTCCGAGTCCTTTAGCATTGAGAATCATTTTTATATCTAGGCTGCCCATATGCCTTCTTCGAGTTTTTCAATATTGGGAGTCTTTCAAAAATATAATCCAAATATAACGTGCTTTTAGAAATGACATGATAAAAATTCATGAGTTTATGTCACTTCAAACCTTGACAAATTCATCATCAAACATCATGCTTCATAAGATTGTAAATTAATAAATAGCATGCCTTTTGTAAAACTTATTTAACAACTAGCATGCCTCGAATAATTTTCAATGCAAAATACATAATATTCCCATGTTGGAAAACACATGTTTACTTCAAGCAAATGATCATAGATGCTCAATAAACCTCGTGAGAATGTACATATCAAAACATGCTTAAAAACGTAATAAAGCATCATGAAATCTTTATATAAAGTAAAGTTTATTTTGAATAAAATTTGTCACTCACTACTTGTCCCGGGCCCTTAATGGATTATACGCCTTCCTTAGCTTCTCTCGGCCTAAAATGGTTTAATTTTCTTTGTTAGACTCCTTAAGATTCTCATTAGTGTATAACAAATATGCCTTAAACATTATTGTATAGCTCACTAACGAGACCAAACTACATAACAAACCAGTCAATTAACGTGACCTAGACAACCAGCGAGACCAGAACTAACGAAACCAAGGAACCAGCGAAATTTGTATCAACAAAACCAGTTGAACAACTAGATTTACCTGACAAGCGAGACCAACGAGATTTGTGAGACGAAATCGATCAGCTACACCTAGCGAGACTGATCTCGTTGCTGCCCTTTCATGCCCACAGTGTCGCTAATCTCTCCAGCGATACATATCACACCAAAGTGTCTGTCTTTGCTTTCAACTGCCAAAAAAAGCATTTCCAGCCCGAATTAGAATTTTCTTTCTCTTACAAACTTGTAGAGAAATGAGTTTTCTAACTTACCTCCATATTTCAGGGTCATTCTCTCCCCTTCGTTCATCGGATAAGTTAATTTTACTCCATCCTGCTCTAGACTACTAGAGAAATCTGAACCAGTCACTTTCGCTTATAATTTAACATGTTTTCCTTCACATTCAACTCAACTATCCTTCACATATCAGACCCTGCGCAGATTGCTTGGATTCCTAAACAGCTTCGGTTCTGCTTCGATTTTCATCCAGCTTTCCCTCAAAATTCCACTCCAAATCACCTTGCTCTTCTCCTTCTTCCTCACCTTGATGCTAAGCTGAGAACCATGAGTCGGTTTGAGGTTTGGATGAGAAATGAAAGTGGGCAAAAATGAACACTCGACTTCACTTTCAACACCTCCCCCACCGACTTATTCCCACTTCCCTTCTTTTCTCTTTTATTTTATTTTATTTTTTCTTAACAAATCTTCATTAATCCACAAACTGATATTTAGTGTGTTTTTCCCCATTTAATTAAATACATCAATAATAGTAATAACACAAATAATAACAACTCTCCACCTTGGTTCAAATGATGATATCCTTCTTAAGTCTTTTACATTCTAGTCGATATATCAAAGTAGATTCCAAGCTCAATTTATCTAATAAAGATTTAAAATTCAACTTACCAAAAACATTCTCGGCTTAATCCACAAGCCTATCTTCTTAGTTTTTCTTCACTTCTCCCTTCAATCTAAATAAGAGAAAGCAAATAAGTCCACAACGATATTACATACTTAGGTTAAGTGCTTAGAAACGAAAGTAGGGTTTACACGTTACATCCACAAATTTTAAAAATGATTGTTTAAATAAAAAAAAAAAATTAAAATGCATGATCCAAAAGTAAATCCTAAATTTATTTCCCAAAACTCCCAACCATACATGTGTACTTAAAAGAAAAAGCCATCAAATAAAGTGTAATTCATAGTTTATTTAAAAAAAATATGTAGAATTATTGAATACAAATGGTTTCAAACNATTAAAATGCATGATCCAAAAGTAAACCCTAAATTTATTTCCCAAAACTCCCAACCATACATGTGTACTTAAAAGAAAAAGCCATCAAATAAAGTGTAATTCATAGTTTATTTAAAAAAAATATGTAGAATTATTGAATACAAATGGTTTCAAACAAAAATAATCACCATAAAAGCATGTTAGAAAAAACTGCACCAGATACTCTCGACATATAAATTCAACTCAACTCCTCAAACTAAAGGAGTTAGAAACATAAATACGGAATCAATTCGGATCTAAAGCACTTTAACTACCTCAATTTTAAGGATTAAACATGCTTATTCACAAAACGAAAAATAGAGTTTTGCTACTTACTTGTTGTAGCTCAAAATTGAAACGATTTCCTCCAAGATTTTGGTCACGAACACTTCGTGGACCATCACAAGAGACTTTCTCATTATTTTCTAGCATTAGAATGGATCATGGAAATAGTGAAGAATTTAGAGTAAATATGTAAGCAACAAATTTTTTGGAGAGTTTTGAGTTAGTGGAAATTTTTAGCAAAATTCACCAAGATTTCAACCTCATTTAAATCTTTCTTTCTTCTATATAAAGTAGAAAACATGCAAATCTAATTCTAATTCACATGCAACTTGATACCAAGATTGTGATTTATTGGGTGGATTAAGTGTTGTTTGAAGGAGATTGAAGAAAGCTTGAGGATAAAACATCTCCTACTTCATGCAATAGTGAAAAAATCTCAAATCCAATTAAAATAAAATTCTAAAAAAATCCTTAAAATTGAATTTTTAAATTCATTTCATAAATAAATTTTGAATTTTTTTTATTTTTTTGATTTTTTAATAATAATTTAATATAAAATTAATAATAATTAATTAAACAATTTAATTAATTAAATTAATAAATTTTCCACTTATCCAACAAATTTCCAATCCGATGAATTTCTATTCATCCAATTAATATTTAAATCACATTTAAATATTTTCAACTCTCCATTTTCGTTTAATTCATAATTAAAATGAACAATCTGTAAAACTTACTTCTTAACCGAACTTGAACGTTTTCAAATTCTTTCATCACATAGTTCTAAGGTTTAGTCCATGAGCTAACAAGGGGACCTAATAGACCTACAGATCATGAGCTCCAATGATCCAAAATTAACCGGCAAAACTCTTTAACTTAGTTAATTAACATTCATTAACTACCGAAGATGGGAACGGGGCGGGTGGGGGTTCCCCGTCCCCATCCGCATGGGGGAATTTACTATAAGCGGGGATGGGGGCGGAGATTCCTCGTTGGGGAAACGGATCCCCATTCCCCGAGATAGAGCGATAGTAATCCAGCGAGAGAGGATGAGAGCAAGCTAGCGAGAGAGCGAGATAGTGAGTGAGAAAGACGCGAGAGCAAAAGCGAGAGTGAGAGCGAGTGAGAGAGAGTGAGAGTGTGAGAGAGAGCGAGAGAGATAGAGTGATTGTGAATGAGGAAATGATGTAAGATTCAACTGTAAAATTAATTTTTATATTAAACAGGTTAGTGTCGGGGATTCGAGGTCGAGGCGGGGATACCCTCTCCATCCCCAGACGGGTACTTGGAAAAAGTCCTCAGTTTGACCCCCATCCCCGGTCAAATCGGAGATTTCCAACTCGATTGGGCCGAGGCCATGCGAGAACCTGATCCCGTGGGTTTTTTTTTTTTTTTTGCCAACCTTACTTTTACTTCTATGGTTTTTTTTTTTTTTTTGCCAACCTTACTATTACTACTATGGTCTATCATTGGTACAAATCAATGATATGGAATATCACTGATAAACTAGACTCAAATAGATGGATCTAAAGTTTCCTATATCTGCAATTTTTATTTTTTTGTTATTATTATTTTTATTATTTTTTTGCACTATGCTATATTTGCTAATATTTTGGGTCTCATCGCTATATTTTTCGTTGCCCTTAAAATCAAAGCTTTGACCTTAAAGGGCTGGTTGCATAAATGACAATCAGGCTCAAAATAATAAAAGATGTAACACAAGGATAAACATATTAGAGATATGACATAAAATTCAAGATATATCAATGATAGAAGCTATCAGTGATAGCCATATTGGTAAAAGACTAAAAAGCCCATGTGCAACCCCACCATTTCTCGTGCTTCTTCTTTTAGTTTTCTTAAACTGAAAGCTGTTTTTGATAGCCACTGATAGCTGCTATTAGTGATAGCTTTCAATTTAAGAAATATTAATAAAAACTTCAAATGTTAGCTTTTAATTTCCTATCAGTTGTCAGCGGCTATCATTGATATACTTTCATATATTATAATCACTTGAAATATTAACACTTTAGGCTATCGGTGACTATCAATGTTAGATTTTTATAAGTAGTTATCAATTTTGAAAGGAAACTATCAACTTTCAAAGATTAACATTTAAAGTTATAAGTGATAGAAGTCTATCATGAGAGATCTATAAATGACTATCACTGATATCTACCTAAGTCATGTTACCAATATCACTAATATCATTCGTTTAATTGATATATATCTAAGTCATATCATGATATACGGATATCACTGATAGCTTCTATTAGTAGCTATCATTGATAACTTCTATCAGTGACCATCACAGATAGCTTTTAGTAGTCGCTATCATTGATAGAATTTCATCAAATGGAATCAGCTTTTGTATCATTGATATTATCGATATATGGATATCATCTAAGTTTTATCAGCAATATCACTGATAACACTTATATTGTGGTTATTAATGACAACTTCTATCACTGATAATTTGCTATTAGAGATAAATTCTATCATTTCTTTTTACCATCAAATAATATGCTATCATTAATAGCTTCTATCACTGACAACATGCTATTAGTGATAACTTCTAGACATTCCACTAACACTTTAGTTCGAGATTCAACTTTATTAATTAAATTCACTAAGTTGGCTATAAATGATACACTTGTATAAGTGACTATTAACTTTGAAAGAAAATCATCAAAAACTAAGCTAGGAATGATATAAAATATTAGTGACGATCATTGATAGACTTTCATTATTGACTATAAATTCTAAAAAATTAACAATAAAAGCTATCAATGGCTATTCTTGAGAAACTTTTATCATGACTATCAATAACTTTCTATCACTGATAGACTTTTATCACTAATATTTACTTAAGTTTGATATCATTGATATATGAATATGACTAATATCTATCTAAGTTCTATCATCGATAATTTATATCACCAATAGACAGATATTACTAATATTTACCTAAGTTATATCACTGATTTACACAGTTTGTCAGTGATAGGAACTCTATCATCATAGATTAAGTCTATTACTGATAAGGCTATGAGTGATAAAAGTTTATTACTGTTAAATTTCATACCTTTTAAGTAAAAAGAAAAGGCATGTTTGGTTCGAAAGCTAGCAACTTTCTTAATTTTTTTTAATTAATTAATTTTTAATTAAAAGGTAAAAGTAAGCAATAAAAGAATTAACAGAAAATCAAAATTAACAACAAAGAAGAAAGCAAATAATTAAAAAGTATGTAAGCCATGAAAAAAAATTGAAGCCAAATGAAAAAAGAAAAAAGAAAAAAGAAAAAAAAAAGGAATGGAGAACACATAGCAGGAGAGGAGAAGAAATAGAGGAAAAAAAAAAAAAAAAAAAAAAAACAAAAAAAAAAAAAAAAAAAAAAAAAAAAAAAAAGAGAAAAAAAAAAAAAAAAAAAATAGAAAACAAACTAAAAAAAAAAAAAAAAAAAAAAAAAAAAAAAAAGAGAAAAAAAAAAAAAAAAAAAATAGAAAACAAACTAAAAAAAAAAAAAAAAAAAAAAAAAAAAAAAAAGAGAAAAAAAAAAAAAAAAAAAATAGAAAACAAACTAAAAAAAAAAAAAAAAAAAAAAAAAAAAAAAAAGAAGAAAAAAAAAAAAAGAAGGAGAAAAAAAAGAGGAAAAAAAAAAAAAAAAAGAGAACACGTCAGGAAAAAGAGAAGAAAAAACAAAGAAAAAGAAAAAGAAAAAAAGGGAATAGAGAAGGGTGTCTTGAGCATGCTTGTCCAGGGAGTGTTTGCCTATGGCCGCATGCCCAAACCACCCTCAACCACCTTATATTTATGTCTTGTAAGTAGTTTAGGAGGTTGTTTTCATTTTCATGTTGTTTTCCTTTCGAGTGACGTTACGCCAGTTTTGATATGCAAGGCTAGCAGACTAGTTTTTGCTTAGAATGTACTATAGGGGAAACCCCATTAGTTGACTCCCCGACCAAGCATTGTCGTACTCTTTGCAAGCAAGCTTTCTTGCAATTGCCAGTCCTCAATGCTTTATTTAATGATGTTTTCAAAGCTTTCCCTCTCTCTCGTTTTATAAAACCATTTTCTCTCAAAACGCAGTAGAGGCTACATCTGAGTTTGCCCACGACCCGCGGTTTTTGTACGGCTGACTTGCTCGCCGGGTTAGAGCAGTGCCGCACAATCGCCCGTCCCGTATTCGAAAGTAAGCAATTGTGACAAAGGGCATACTTGAAAATTGAAAAAAAAAAGGGAATAGAGAAGGGTGTCTTGAGCATGCTTGTCGAGGGAGTGTTTGCCTATGGCCGCATGCCCAAACCACCCTCAACCACCTTATATTTATGTCTTGTAAGTAGCTTAGGAGGTTGTTTTCATTTTCATGTTGTTTTCCTTTCGAGTGACGTTTCGCCAGTTTTGATATGCAAGGCTGGCAGACTAGTTTTTGCTTAGAATGTACTATAGGGGAAACCCCACTAGTTGACTCCCCAACCAAGCATTGTTGTACTCTTTGCAAACAAGCTTTCTTGCAATTGCCAGTCCTCAATGCTTTATTTAATAATGTTTTCAAAGCTTTCCCTCTCTCTCGTTTTATAAAACCATTTTCTCTCAAAACGCAGTAGAGACTACATCATACCCCGAGTTTGCCGATGACCCGCGGTTTTTGTACGACTGACTTGCTCGCCAGGTTAGAGCAGTGCCGCATAATCGCCCATCCCGTATTCGAAAGTAAGCAATTGTGACAAAGGGCATACTTGAAAATTGAAAAAAAAAAACTTAGAACGTGGGTGGTAACATTTGTCATATATGCAATTATTTTTAAATTGTACAATATTGGTAGATATCTTTCCTTATTATACTTCCTATTATAATTTCTCGACCTTAAATTTACGTTTTGAAAAATTGGCATAGTTAAAAAAAAAGGTATTGCGTCAAATATATAAACTTAAGATCAAGCTTATGTAGTGTATTCATAATTCAATTAAATTGACACATCAAATAAAGTCAAAATCAAAAACAAATATAATCTAGAGAAGTATTATTTCTAGATATGTCATATTTGATGAACATGTCTTTTCCTTTGCATCAAAGCAAACTAATGCACCTTCAAATTCTTCTCTTTCCTCATCTCTACTATCTCTACCCAATGTCTCGTAACCTAAAAAGAAACTCTAAACTACCATGGTTTCTAAACAACTTCAACCAAATATTTTCTACGAAAAAAAGATTGCAAAATGGAGCTTTACATTATACCAACCAACTAATTTTTAATGCTGTTAGGCTTCCCAAGTAACCGGTTGTGAATCCAATCTATTCATAATCTCAAATCCATGAGATGTCTCGTTTGAATACAACACCCCCACAAAGAATCATCTCCACCTATTAATTGAAATACTTTTTTTAAGTATTAAATTTTAAAAAATAAGTCATTTTAGAAAAACTTCAAATGTTTGATGACCCTTAAAATAGATTTTGGAAAAATGAGTTTATAAATAAGTTGGTTTATAGGATAAAAACTTGAAATGAACTTTTAGAAAAATAATTTTTAAGTGTTTAATGGTTAATCTCTCCATAATTTGAGGGCATGTTTGGATTGACTTAGAAAAAAAATGTTTTGCAAAAATTCATTTTCAATTAAACACTTTTGATTAGAACTCCTTAAAATAAAAACATACTTGTGTTTGACAATTTTTTTAAAAAATATTTTTATTTACAAGTTTGTTTGGTTTGTTATATAGTAAAGATGAATTTCTTTTTAGGTTATGAGACATTGGGTAGAGATAGTAAACACAATGAGTTTACCATTGGCCAACTCCAAGGACGAAAATACCGTTATCAACGTAAATATCAGTAACTCAGATTTATGGATATGTCGATGAATATTCAAAGAAAAATCATGGTTATCACAGAAATTTATAAAAATATTGTGAAATTTTTAGTGAAATTTTATGACAAACTTATTTAGTAATAAATTGTGAATTTAAGTATATAACCAACCCAAATATGATTGACAATTGAATAATAGATAATAATGAAGACAGAAAAATGATTATGAACTGAATATTTTATTAATGGGAACATAAAAATTATTATAGAGATACAAAAATCATAGTGTTATACATAACATAATGTGAGTACATAACACATCACATTAAAAATAACCTAATGTGCATACAAATTTAAAAGTCGTAATAAAATGCACAACACAACATAATACGAATACAAAATCATATTATTAAACATAATATAATATGAATACAAAATGCATAATATGGCCCACCTCCAGCCATCACCACTAGCGACCACCCAAACAACAAATTTCGGCTACTATTATTTTAAATTTTTACTCCATAGTATTTGATAGTCTAAAGTAATTTGATATTAATAAAAATACTTTTAGTATATAACAAACCAAACAAACTTATATATAAAAACACTTTCGAAAAAAAGTTGCCAAATGTCACGGTCATACTTCTTCAACCGTGCGGCACCATGATTCATGCTTGATCATGGTTAGCCTTAACGGAAATGTAAGTCCCAATCTACTTTTTACCCATTCTTTTTAAAGCTTTGTCGGACCTTGAGCGAGGTTCTTTCATCCTCAACTGAACTGAACTCATGCGGAACTGACTTCATTTGGCTTACACGTCGCTTGTACGTAGGACTTCACTCCTTTGCGACTCTCTTCGTCATTGTGATTCTCAACAACAAGACACTCGTAATTCTACATCGCTTCGGAACCTTGTTGGGATGATTTTGAACCCTTCATTGGGCCAAACAGGCTTATAACAATCTACTGGGGCTTTTCGGGATATTATACTGCTTATCAGGACAACTCAGGCAAATACCGCGTCAACAGGGACTATCGAGTCCCACAAATACTTATGGATGTCATCTCGAGTGTTGGGACAACATCAGCTTTCTCTCTCTTGTTTGGGTCTGTTTATCGAGAACTATCATGATCACTCGATGGGTATTTTTCCAACTCGAGACTTCCTGAACATCCATCCATCCGGACATATCTAGGCATGAACCCTCCCGGGTCCATGCTAAGTCAATACTGAGCCAAAACGGGCATATTGGGTACTATATCAAACCTCCAACCCATGGGAAGGGGCACAATGCCAGCACACCCGTGTCATTCGACACTGTCCTCGAGATTCCATTCTTGATGGAAGACGCCCAAGACACTTGTCTTGCAACGTTCCCCCACGCCATGACACACTCGTGTGTCATGGGGTAGCTCACTTAGGCCACAGGGCCCAAGGGTAGTTGAGAGCTGACACCATGCCTCCTTCTATAGTACATTCTGAACAGTTTCCTCTTTGGCACCTATGCATATGCAAAGTGGCGAGTGCTCACTCTCCAGCGTAGAGCGCGTGTCTGAATTCTGATTGACATGAAATTCGACGTGCTTCCGTCTTCTATCAATATGGATCTAACTCTAGAGCCGCTTGTCCAAACTTACGATGAGACTCCTACTTCTAAGGTCATGGCCTAGGGCCCAGTTGGGCCCCACTGAGCTTATCACTGACACTGCTGATAGTACCAATGCTTGTCTTCTTGCTTGTTATTCAACTTGGCATGCTTGCCCACTTATCTTGGTGTGTTGGATGATGCACTATCCTCCTCGGTCACATCACGACACTTCTCTTGGCCCTCTGTCATTGTCAGGTGTGTCGACACTCTTGTGTCACCATTACACTGTCTGCACAAGTGGGGTCACAATCTACTATCTCAAAGTTAGATTGTGACACTCTCCCCTACTTAAACTGTCATCGTCCTCGATGACACACTTGGGGTGCAATCCACTTTGATTCACATGAGATTGCAACACTCTCTCCTACTTAAACTGTCATTGTCCTTGATGACGCACTTGGGGTGCAACCTTTGATTCACATGAGGTTGCAACACCAAACATAAATGCTTTTATTTTTGTTGGGTTTTATGCCCTAAAACTCGTAGATTGTAAATGTAATAATTTGACCGTAATTAAATCATTAATAAAGAGTTATTGATGTGTTACTTCAATAAGCGTTATAGATTGTTTTTGTTTGTTTTGTGTTAATAACCCTAAATTCAATAAACTAACATCTTAGGCTATTTTACGAGTCTTGAACTGTATGTGGGAACATATGGAGATCAATATTTAAATATAGTCTAAAGGGTCTATAGTATAGGGATAAGGCTGGGTACCTTATCTTAATAACACTATGGATACAACCCACTTTGTATTTGATACAAACACAATGATCTAAAGCGTTCGTGTAGGTGACATGCAACTGGGGGTATCCCATGCAATGAGTTTGCATAATCCTAGGTATATTATGAACTCCTGTCCATGAAGGATTGTCCTTTAATTTGTATGGGTGAGAGTGGCCGTTTGCCGACCCAATATGCCTATCTTGGGGACAAGACAGAGTGGGGAGCTAGGGACATAATTATACAAGATGGAATCCACCCATTTCCATTTTTAGGGTAAGTTGATAATGTTCCCTTAAGTGGTGTCTCCGGACTAGCACAAAGGCTCTACCCTCTCACTAGCCCAAGAGAGGTTTCTATTTAATGGTTGGACCATAAACAAGTTGTTCATTAGTACTTAAGGATTTAGAAGTAACGAGGGGTAAAACGGTAATTTGACCCAACTGGTGTTACGAACACTTGTGAAGGACTAATTTGCTATTGTTGGTCTATATTCATGGACATATAAATATATCTACAGTGAGAAGAGTGCAGCTGTGAGTCTTTAGTGGAGTATACCCACAGTAACGATTATTCATTAATGTGGTTAATGAGTTCAGCCGATTAATCTCATATCGTTGGAGCTTCTGATTTGTAGGTTCATAAAGTCCCCTTGCTAACTCACTATAGACCAACAAGGATCAACTGTGCTGAAAGAAAAATTTGAAATGTTCAAATTTATGAGGGAAAACATTAATTGTATTGGATACAATTAATTGCATGATTTATTATAAACTTTATTTGAATGTGATTCAAATTATAACTTTATAATATGGAGAATTAATTTATTTGAATATGATTCAAATAATTAATTATTTATTTGGATAAAATCCATATAAATAAATAGAGGGAGAATAAATTAATTAATTTGAATTGGATTCAAATAATTATTTATTTAATTTGGATGAGATCTAAATTAAAGATTCTGTAGAAAATAAATAGAGTGAGAATTAATTAATTGATTTGAATTGGATTCAAATAATTAATTATTTAATTTGGATGAGATCCAAATCAAAGATTCTGTAGAAAATAAATATTTAAATAAGATTTAAATATTTTAAATAATTTAATATGAGATATTATTTGGGTAAATATTTATTAATATTGAATATTATTAAATATTTGATTTAAAATCTCTACAGATAGGATTAGGAGTAACTCATAGAATTCTATAAATAGGGTCTTGGGAGCCTCCATAAAACACAGTTATAGAGCATGCATATATAGGAGGTTATATTATTGGATTTAGGGCTTTTGCCTGATGCTTTATTGGTGCATATAAATAGGAGGTTAGAGCTTTTACCTGATGCTTTATTAGTGCATACTCCTATTGGTGAATCTGTTGTTATAGAGCATGCTTATCTTGATTGTGAGTTAGAGCTTGATGGTGTGGTATTATTGGTTGATCTGCTACCTTTGATATTGTTAGAGTTTGATGTTATTCTTGGTATGGACTTTTTATCGAAATATCATGCGAATGTTGATTGTTTTAAAAAAGAAGTGAGGTTAGTGAAACCAGATGGGGTTTAGGTGATTTTAAAGGAAGAAGGAGGATTCTTCCTACATGTGTGATCTCGGCAGTAAAGGCCAGGAAACTAATGAGTAAGGGATGTGAAGCGTACCAAGCTCATGTAACTGAGGCGAAGTCAGAAAAATTGAACCCTGATGATGTACCAGTGGTACGAGAGTTTCTTAATGTTTTTCTTGAGGAGTTGTCGGGGTTGCCACCTGATAGGGAGGTGGAGTTTACTATTGATTTAGCACCTGGAACGACACCTATTTCGCAGGCACCATATCGTATGGCACCATTAGAATTGAAGGAGTTAAAGGTGCAATTACAGAAGTTGGTGGACAAGGGATACATTAGACCCATAGGGTGCACCAATGTTGTTCGTAAAGAAAAAGGATGGTACAATGGATTATGTATTGATTACTGCCAGCTAAACAAGGTAACAATANGTGGCCGTTTGCCGACCCAATATGCCTATCTTGGGGACAAGACAGAGTGGGGAGCTAGGGACATAATTATACAAGATGGAATCCACCCATTTCCATTTTTAGGGTAAGTTGATAATGTTCCCTTAAGTGGTGTCTCCGGACTAGCACAAAGGCTCTACCCTCTCACTAGCCCAAGAGAGGTTTCTATTTAATGGTTGGACCATAAACAAGTTGTTCATTAGTACTTAAGGATTTAGAAGTAACGAGGGGTAAAACGGTAATTTGACCCAACTGGTGTTACGAACACTTGTGAAGGACTAATTTGCTATTGTTGGTCTATATTCATGGACATATAAATATATCTACAGTGAGAAGAGTGCAGCTGTGAGTCTTTAGTGGAGTATACCCACAGTAACGATTATTCATTAATGTGGTTAATGAGTTCAGCCGATTAATCTCATATCGTTGGAGCTTCTGATTTGTAGGTTCATAAAGTCCCCTTGCTAACTCACTATAGACCAACAAGGATCAACTGTGCTGAAAGAAAAATTTGAAATGTTCAAATTTATGAGGGAAAACATTAATTGTATTGGATACAATTAATTGCATGATTTATTATAAACTTTATTTGAATGTGATTCAAATTATAACTTTATAATATGGAGAATTAATTTATTTGAATATGATTCAAATAATTAATTATTTATTTGGATAAAATCCATATAAATAAATAGAGGGAGAATAAATTAATTAATTTGAATTGGATTCAAATAATTATTTATTTAATTTGGATGAGATCTAAATTAAAGATTCTGTAGAAAATAAATAGAGTGAGAATTAATTAATTGATTTGAATTGGATTCAAATAATTAATTATTTAATTTGGATGAGATCCAAATCAAAGATTCTGTAGAAAATAAATATTTAAATAAGATTTAAATATTTTAAATAATTTAATATGAGATATTATTTGGGTAAATATTTATTAATATTGAATATTATTAAATATTTGATTTAAAATCTCTACAGATAGGATTAGGAGTAACTCATAGAATTCTATAAATAGGGCCTTGGGAGCCTCCATAAAACACAGTTATAGAGCATGCATATATAGGAGGTTATATTATTGGATTTAGGGCTTTTGCCTGATGCTTTATTGGTGCATATAAATAGGAGGTTAGAGCTTTTACCTGATGCTTTATTAGTGCATACTCCTATTGGTGAATCTGTTGTTATAGAGCATGCTTATCTTGATTGTGAGTTAGAGCTTGATGGTGTGGTATTATTGGTTGATCTGCTACCTTTGATATTATTAGAGTTTGATGTTATTCTTGGTATGGACTTTTTATCGAAATATCATGCGAATGTTGATTGTTTTAAAAAAGAAGTGAGGTTAGTGAAACCAGATGGGGTTTAGGTGATTTTAAAGGAAGAAGGAGGATTCTTCCTACATGTGTGATCTCGGCAGTAAAGGCCAGGAAACTAATGAGTAAGGGATGTGAAGCGTACCTAGCTCATGTAACTGAGGCGAAGTCAGAAAAATTGAACCCTGATGATGTACCAGTGGTACGAGAGTTTCTTGATGTTTTTCTTGAGGAGTTGTCGGGGTTGCCACCTGATAGGGAGGTGGAGTTTACTATTGATTTAGCACCTGGAACGACACCTATTTCGCAGGCACCATATCGTATGGCACCATTAGAATTGAAGGAGTTAAAGGTGCAATTACAGAAGTTGGTGGACAAGGGATACATTAGACCCATAGGGTGCACCAATGTTGTTCGTAAAGAAAAAGGATGGTACAATGGATTATGTATTGATTACTGCCAGCTAAACAAGGTAACAATATGTAATAAATACCCATTACCTCGTATTGATGATTTGTTTGATCAACTTAGAGGAGCATCAGTATTTTCTAAGATAGACCTGAGGTCAGGGTATCATCAGTTTAAAGTTAGGGAGACTACCGAAGACAACTTTTTGAACGAGGTATGGACATTATGAATTTCTGGTGATGCCTTTTTGTTTGGCGAATGCACCAGCTATATTTATGGACTTGATGAATAGGATTTTTCATCCTTACTTAGATTAGTTTGTGATTGTATTTACTGATGATATTCTAGTGTATTCTGGAGATAAAAAGGAACATGCTGAGCATCTCAGGATTGTTATGCAAATCTTGAGAGAGAAGAGACTTTTTGCAAAGTTTAGTAAATGTGAATTTTGGTTGAAACAGGTAGTGTTTTTAGGTCACGTTGTTTCGGCTGCAAGAGTCAGTGTGGATTCTTAAAAGACTGAGGCTATAGTAAGATGGGAATGGCCTAAGATAGTAACGGAGGTACGTAGTTTCCTAGGTTTAGCAGGATACTACAGAAGATTTGTGCAGGGGTTTTCCAAAATAGCTTTACCACTTACAAGTCTGACTAAGAAAAACACCAAGTTTGAGTGGAACGACAAGTGTGAGCAGAGCTATCAGGAATTAAAGGAATGATTGGTAACTGCACCTATCTTAGTATTCCCGGAGTCAGGGAAAGAGTTTGAAGTCTATTATGACGCCTCCCATTAGGAGTTAGGCTGTGTATTGTTGCAAGGCGGTGGAGTTATAGCCTATGCCTCCAGGCAGTTGAGACCATGTGAGGTTGACTACCCTACTCATGACCTGGAATTGGCAGCAATTGTGTTGGCATTAAAGATATGGCGACATTATTTGTTTGGAGAAAAGTGCCATATCTACACAGATCACAAAAGTTTAAGCTACATTTTTTATCAGAAAGAGCTTAACATGAAACAAAGAAGATGGTTGGAATTGATCAAAGATTATGATTGGCACTATTAAGCTGAGGAAAGTAGCACCTTTTTGGTGCTATCAGTAGGTTGACAACTCGGTCATTCTCATTCGTGCAAATCAAAGGACTAACCTCACGGACAAGAGTTCATAAGTCACTTAGAAGAAAGATTGAGTCGCACATGATCATCCTATGAAATATTAGTCTCATCAATTAATGACTTTACAAAGAGAGATTAAATATCTCATGGTCAGGTCTCATACAAACTCTTTGTATAGGATACACCCACTCACATGTCTCTACATGAATGGTTTGGGTCAAACCATTTATAATTATTACAAAGTAGGTCGTATCCATAATGTCACTAAGATAAGGCACCCAACCTTATCCATATACTATAAACCTTTAGTTTATTTCTAAAACATGATCCACCTATGTGTCAACTACATACATGTTCAAGACTTCATGCATTAATTATGCAATATTAATAATTAACTTAGTCAACTAATAAATTACGAGGCTTTAGGGCATAAATCCCACTATACATGGATAAGGTTGGGTACCTCATCTTGATAACACTATGGATACGACCCACTTTGTAAATGTTACAAATGTTGTAAGTGTTCCAACGATTTGATTCAAGTTGTTCATGTAATACACACACGAGGGGAGGTATTCTATAAAGACCAGACTGTGAAATAATTAATCTTTCACTATAACACCATTGTTTGAAAAGATCAATATTTCATAGGATGGTTGTAGGTAACTCAATCTCAATCCTAAGTGAGTTACACACGAGCCTATGAAGGACAATTGAAAAGTGCTTTTTATTCTCTTAAATTAAGGGAGTTTATATTTGATTTCACTTGTTTGCTTGTAGTTTTTAGGTTAAAATAAAGAAAACTAAAATTGAAAGCCAAAAGAATGAAATTAAGCCAAAATCCAGTGAAAAAGAGAAAAAAATCACAAAACTGCCAAAAACAGGGCAGCGCCACGGTGTTTTTTCTTGAGAACAGCCTCCAACTTTAGCGCAACAGCTTCAACGCGGCGTTGCGACACAGCGTTGAGAGTAGGTTTTTATGACACAAAGCACCACAGTGCCATCCAGCTGTTGGGTTGTATGTCCTAAAAACTCGTAGTTTTTGTAAATAAATGAATTTTAGTACATATAAAGTTATTCAAGTGAACTAGTTATTTATTAACTCTAAATCCAATTAAACTATGAACCCTTGGCTATTATCATGAGTACTTGGACTTTATGTGGAGACATAAACAGGATCAAGTTCGATTAAGTAGCCTAAATAAGTTTATAGTACATGGATCAGGTTGGGTACCTCTTCCTGGAGACACTATTGAATACAACCCGCTTCATGATTGTTACAAATGTTGTAAGGTGTCATAAATGAAGTGATCCTGATTTGTTCATGTAGAGACATGTGAGCAGGGGTATTCTACATAATAAGATTATGTAAGACTGACCCTGAAATAATCATTGTTACGTATTAACACTGTTTACGATTAACACTGATTAATTTCACTTATCGATGACCTAGATCACTTGATCTGAATCTTGAGCTATCTATGAACTCCTGTTTATTCAGAATTATCCCTTAATTTGCATAGGTGAGAGTAAACTGAATAGCGCTGCTCAACATTCCTCCCATTTCAAGGATAAGATCGAGAATTTGCAAGACGGAATTCACTTCTACCCAACTTAGGGATAGTAGAGAGATTGTTCTCTTAAGTATTGTTCCTAGGACTTGAACAAGGGGCCCCATCCTCTCATTGGCTCGAGAGAGAATGGATTTAGTGATTATATCCTAAATCAATTGTTTATTAAAGGGACAGTGTCACACCCCATCCTGAACTACCCTCCCGTAGCCCAAGACAGAGCGTGAAGATAGCAGTCATCAACTTCCCGGTTGACTCCCACTGTCGAACTAACTTTATTTCCCATTTAACCACACTTCCTAGGACGATGATACCATTAATTCTTGACAAACCTCAACTTCGACCGGCAACGGGAATTGTCATGCTACCTGAAAAGGGAAAAACATAGGAAAGGATGAGCTAAATAGCCAAGTGAGTAATGGTTTTGGAAATATTTAACTTTAACTATAAAACTGGTCATAATATAAACATTGTTAACAATGCGTATAAAATATCAATTCCAATCGTATTCAATAAAACAGTCTATAACATATCAAATCTTCTTTTGTTTTAAAATTTTCCTTAGTCAAGGCGGAGCAAGACTCAATGCACCAACATCGAAAACAAATATTTACCTTAGTTGAGGCGGAGCAAAACTCAACGCACCCAACATCGAAAACAACCTTAGTTGAGGCGGAGCAAAATTCAACGCACCCAACGTCGAAAACAACCTTAGTTAAGGCGGAGCAAAACTCAACGCACCCAACATCGAAAACAACCTTAGTTGAGGTGGAGCAAAACTCAACGTACCCAACGTCGAAAACAACCTTAGCTGAGGCGGAGTAAAACTCAATGCACCCAACGTCGAAAACCATATGTGCACATAGGAATATTTCGGGATGCCCAAGTACCTTCTCCGAGTTCATCAGTACTGGGTTCCTAGTCACAAGGTTGCCCACATGCCATCTCAAATGTCCTTCAGCATTGGGTCCCTTAGAAAACATTTTTAGAAATAGGTATGTTTCGCATAAACAGTTCATTGTAAACACCTTTTATGGAAAATAGAGCGTTGTTCAATAAATAACATCTTACGATCATGGTTTTCAACAACTCTTAGAAAACAGATAAAACATGCCTTCATGCCATAAAATTATATAATATCAAACAACATGCTTTTTCATAAATTCATGCCACACAACCAGCATGCTCAATTGCTTTTTAACATAAACGCATATACACGTTGAAAACCTATGAATGCATAATCATATTCCAAAACCATTAATATTAATCACAGAGAACGCAATCATATTTTGGAAACATTAGTGTTACTCACAAGCTTAATAAGTGCTTAAGGGAAGTTCCCTTTCTTCCCTCTAATTCTGCCTTTCCCGAGCTTCTTGGACGCAGGGTTTTTAAGTTTGAAACGCAAAACAACCTATTTTCCCTTTAGATAGCTTAGTTGAACGCAACCCTGCACCTTGAACTCAAAGCTGATCCCTTAAACACAAGGTGTAGCTTTCCAAAAAGCTCTTCTGGCTTCACCCCCTTGGATGCAAGGTTCTATCTTAAACGCAGAGTCGATCTTTAAACGCAAGGTTTACCTTGAACACAGAGTTTAACTTGAACGCAAAGCTAATAGTTTCCCCTTCTGATAGTACTGTTAGACGCAAAGCTGCTTTTGTTTCCCTAAGTACCAACAACTTGTTAAACGCAAGGTAGCTAAGAATACCTCTTCTCCTGA
>QLSR01000258.1:2986-121750 GCA_031780015.1 Citrullus colocynthis
GAGTGATATATAGTTAATAAATGAATATTTATTAATTAAAAATTTTACTTGATTAATTTTGTATCATTAGAGATTATAAGGAATCTGTAGGTCCTTACTTGCTCAAACAAATGATTAGAAATCAATTTAGTTTAAAAAAACTTTGAAACATGTTCAAATTAATATTTAATATATCAAAGGAAGGAAGACACATTTATTGTATGTTATACCTTAAATATTAGGACAATTGTAACAAATAGCAAAATCAACTTAATTATTTATAAACATAGCAAAATTCTTAAAGCTATTCCAAATGTGACCAATTAAATTTTATTTTAAAAAAAATTTCCCTTCCACCTATTGCACTCGTCTTCGCCTGGCTATAGTTTTTGTCTTATGGGGAACATCCAACCTAACTAACCATCTATAAAACTCTTTGCCCCCCTCGCCTGTAGCAACTTCAAAACCACCGATCACTACATTTTTCGCTCACAACCGAACACTGAATCAACACTATCTAAAAGTATGTTTGAGAGTAACTTTAAAATGGTTAAAATTACTTTTTTTTATCTTTTAAAAGCATGATAAAATACGTTTTTATGATTCAAAACAAAACTTTTATGAAATGAGAATAAGATTTAGAAGTGTAAAAATAAATATTAAATTATTTTTAAGTAATTATACGTGTTTCAAAGTAATTTTAAGTATGAGAAAGTTATTTTAACAATTTTAAAATCAAAACGGAGGATGCACTGATTCGGCTCATGTGTACCTGATCGACAGCTCCACCACCTCTTCCTTACTCTCGATGTTGGTGAAGAGAGGAATAAAGCGGGTTGCAATTGCGACGGAGATGGAAGGAGTGGCCAAAATTCTGAATCAATCGGAGACTCATTGTTAGTGGTTTTGGGTCACACAAAGTAATTAGGATTAGCCTTTCAAATTCAACCACTATGCCCCACGAAGAGTCCATGATTTTACCTTTTTTCTTTCATTTTTTCTCATCTACATTTACTTTCTTTCTTGCTTTAAAAATTTCTTGCTTCACAAAACAAGTAAAATCTACTATAAAGAACAAGGATAATTAAAAGTCTATAATCCATATATTAGTGATATCATTTTATCATTGTCTATTAAATGTAAAAATAGAATAGTGATAAACAAAATAAAATTAGTGATATCATTTTATCACTGTCTATCCAATGATAGACTTCTATAACAAGATTAGACTAAAATGCAAACATGCTTCATTAAGATATAAATCAAAGATCATTGAATCACAAATTAAACTACATATGATTTACAAATTAAAAAGAAATGAAACACTGATAGACCTTGATATATTGATATCATTTGATTATCAAATTCCACATATAATTTTATCAGAGTCTATTAGTGACATACTCCTATATATAAAAAAAAATAGTCATATACTTAATAATTTTATCATTGGTACGTCTATATACTTCTATGAGGGTCTATCAACATACTATAGGTTTTGGTTGTCTTTTTAGCCTCAAATTATCAAGGTCGACTACATGTAAAAACAAACTATCAATTTATCATTAAACACAAACTTTAAACAAAGTATCAAATAAGTATATCACTATAGACGTTTAAAGTTTTCTATCAATGTTTATCGTGACAAAAATTTAACTAGTGATAGAAGTCTATAATTGATGTTACCATTGATACAAAGTGATAGAAATCTATAAGAGATCATTCTATCACTTCTGTTGTTGATAAATTTTTATTTGTTACTTGAAGTCTGTCAATTACATATTAAAAAATAGAAGTCTGTCAAGTACATATTAAAAAATACATATTAGAAGAATTCAAATGTTTGGATCTACTCTCATTCACACGCACACATATATATTAAGTAGGGCCACTAGCTAAGGCTTTTATAGGTTAAGCCAAATGATGTCTCCTTGCTAGAGAGATCGAGTCTATTAAAATTTTCATTAATTCCCTCTCCTACGAAAAGGATTCTTATTTTAGTCCTAGCAAGAAAGTCTTTGAGGAAATGAAGGTTCAACCTTACAGAGTTGGAGAATAAGAAAATTATGGCTCGTTTGATAACGTTCTCGTTTCCTGTTTCCTATTTTTGTTTCTTATTTTTTAAGAAACAAACTTGTTTGATAATTGTTCTCATTTCTTGTATCTAAATTTTAAGAAACATTTTTGAGAAAATGGGCCAAAATTGAGAAACAACAAAAAATAGTTTCTCCTGTTTTTGTTTCAATTTTTATTTTACCATTCCAGTGTATTGATAACACGCGCCCACGATAACTAATTTCTTTTTGCCAGTCACGAGTTCGAATCCCACTTGAAGCAATTTTTTCTTGGACATTTTTTATTTTTATTTTTTTGAAGAATCTGTTTTTCATTATATTTTTTTATTTGTTTTTCTTTATTAATTTTGTTATTTACAAAAATAATTCTCTCATATTTATATTTTATTTTATTTTATTTTTGAACTTTAAAATTCTCCAATATTTAGATTTATAAATTCTCCAATATGTATGTTAATTTTTTTATATTTCAAATTTTAACTCCCAAGATGGGCACCTTTTTTTTATATTTGTTTGAGTTGTTTTCAAATATAGAAAGGTGAACCAAAATATTTACAAATATAGAAAATTTTTACTATTTAGACTACGATAGATCGTGATACACTACTATTTATGTCATGATAGAGACAAGTACTCTATCACGATTCATTGTGCTCTATCACAGATATACTATGATATTTTGCTATTATTTGTAAATATTTTCAATAGCTTTGCTATTTAAAATAATTTTCTTATTTTTTTCCATCTTTTAATATTTTATTTAATTTTAATTTTAAATTTTAAATTTCTCAAATATTTAGATTTAGATATTATTTTAATTTTCAATATGTATATTAATTTTTTTTATATTTCAACTTTTGAGTATTAAATTTTGCAATATGTGTGTTTATATATTATTTTAATTCTAATATTTTTAGTATATCTAAAACAAAATAGAATTTTACAATATTAAAATTTTGGTGACTAAAACATTCATTTAACTTAATTTTAATATTTTCCAACCATGACATTTACATAATTATTTAATTAATTTGGATTTGACTCGATATCATTTAAGACAAATGACTCGAGTTAGAGATGACAGTCCTGATCAAATCTGGGCAAGATATGATACAACTTTGTTATTTAGTTGTCATTGAGATTTTTTTTTTTTCGAAGAAAAAGTTGTCATTGAAACTTACTTCTATTAGATGACCTAAACTTTTAATAATATCTTTTTCGATTATTTAATGTATGACATATCTTCTTTTTTATATATATATTATATTGTTACAAAAAAAAAAAAACAAGAAACAAAAAATAGTTATCAAACAAATTTATGTTGTTGTTTCTTTTTTTAAAGAAACGAGAAACAGGAATAGTTATCAAACATAGTCTTATTTTTCATTCTCAAAAAAGAAAAAACAGAAAACAGGAAATAGGAAACAGAAACGTTATCCGAAGATTTCCACCATTTTTTAGGTATGTTTTGCTTAACCATCAGTCTTTAGTTTAATTCTAACTAAATTAAAAATGATCAAATGCTTTTGTTACGGGGCTAATTGGATTATTCCTCTCAAACTACACAGACAACAACTATACATAATTATACTTTAGATTAAGACTCGGTATTTTTACCATAATATTAATTAATTAAATTAAATTGTCAACGCCCGAAACAACGCCAAAAATTATTGCATGATTTTTGTACCACACAAATCTGCAAGTGTTGGTTGCAAAGTTTTAATATAGTAATTAAGTTTAAGAAGCATCGTCCACAAGATTAAGTTGTTAATTTAATAAACTATTACAACTACATCTACCATTATTTTATCCAGAGAAGGAAACATAAAAGTTTTTTTTTAATTATTATTATTAATTCTACTCGTACTCTTAATTAATGGAGATGGAAAATAAAGGGAAAATTTAGAAATTAATTTCATGCTTTAGATGACATTCTTAATTAAACAGAAACTTCATACTCATGCAACAAAATATAAACAAAAGAAATTACAAATATACATAACATCCTCCCTCAAGCTCTATTAATCTCCTATTATCGAAAGAATCAACCTCCCAAGCTTAGTTAATCTCCTATTATTAACATCAATTAATCTACTAAATAATAAAGGAGAGAGAAAACTCTTGAAGGACACATACCATATTATCTTTGAAGTCCACGGTCTCGAGCTTTGGATTTCAAACTCTTGAAGGACACGTACCACATTACCTTTGAAGTCCACAATCTCGAGCTTTGAATTTCAAACTCTTGAAGGACATGTATCACATTACCTTTGAAGTCCACAATCTCGAGCTTTGAATTTCAAACTCTTGAAGGACATGTATGACATTACCTTTGAAGTCCACAATCTCGAGCTTTGAATTTCAAACTCTTGAAGAACACATACCACATTACCTTTGAAGTCCACGATGTCGAGCTTTGACTTTCTTCTCTGGCTTCCAAAAATGCTTCATTAGCGTTTAATAGATGCTCCTCCCTTGTGTCTGATGAGATGAATGATATGACTTTTAAATCATTCATATCTTAAAAAGGAAAAATGATACTTCTTTTTTTTCCTTGGAGGTATTGATTTAATAGAACTTTGGTGTTTAATTTTTCAAACTCAAACATTAATTTTTGTTAATTTGGTTATGTGACCATTGCATTTTCAGTTTACTATGTAGCTAACGGGAAGCTTAACCTGACATTTGATCAAGAAAATATTTTTAATATTTGTTCTCTCCTATTTCTTGTGAAGAAGGTGTCCACGAAGGCAGTAGTAGAATATCATTTCTATTTAAGTTTTATGATTACTTTGTAACAAATATCTTTACTATCTCTGTCCTTATCTGTGTCCTTTCCTGGGGTTTGCTGCTGTCTCCTTGTATAAATTGAATATGTTATTATTTGATTTGACAAGTTAAGTAAAACAGAAAATTGTATATTGTGGTTGTTGTGTCTAAAACCTTTCTTCTCTGTTTTTTGCCTTCGTATTGGGTTGCTTCACTTGGTATCAGAGCCACTTCAATGGTCAACACCTTCTTCAAATATCAGTGGATTATTTACAAATCCTACGTACATTCAGCAGTCCACCCGTAAATCAACTCTTGAATCAGATTACATTTATCAAACTTGAGCTACCGAACTTGCCTGTGCCAATACTAAATAGCTATCAACTGTTTGGGCACCTCAATTGAGAGAAGGCTTGCCCCCCTCCCCCGCCGATGTTTATACGACCATAGATGGTTACCACTCAACCAACTACTCTGATAGCTCCATCCTATGTTGCAGTCACAGCATAGCAAACGCTGTCTTCTGAGATCAAAACCGCTGGAGCTTCAAGCTCATCAACCTCTGCTTAAACAACTGTAAATTTGTTGTATGAGTCTGTGGGTTGCTACGGATCAACTGCTCCTTGGGTGGTTGTACAACTCCATGACGCCGAAAGTTGCTACGTAGGTAATGGGTCATGAGACAGCAAAGAGTTTTTGGGATACTATCCAAGAACTTTTTGATGTTTAATCCTGAGCTGAGGAAGACTATCTGAGGCAGATATTTCAATCCACTCATAAAGGATCTCCAGAAATGAATGAATACTTGCGTGTTACGAAAAATCACGAAGATAACTTGGAGCAAGTCGAGAGCCTTGTTCCGCCGAGAATCTTAATTTCATAGGTCCTTTTGGAGCTAGACGAGGAGTACAATCCGATTGTTGCTACTATCCAAGGAAGAGTCGATATCAAATGGACAGATCTCCAACCAAAGCTGCTAAATGACTTGATCTCCAAAATACTCACAAGGCAAGTTCGTTGGAAGGATCCACTTCGGTTAATATGGCAGCTAGTTGAAACCCCAGTCAAGGAGGACAGAAGCAAAATCGAAGTGCCTTCAACGAAAATAGACTCCTTCAACAGGTTAACGGTGGTTAGCGTGGAAATGATAGAGGCAGAGGAAGGGCGTGATGGAATGGTCATGGCAATAATCGCCCAGCTTGTCAAATATGTTCAAAACTTGGTCACATAGCTCTACAGTGCTACCTTCTCAACCGGCAGCTCAATCCCAATCTGAACACAAGTCAGGGTAGAGGACAACATCCTTCAAGGCCTTCATGACCACTCAAAACTCAAATCATTTGTGGCAACACCCGAATCAATGATAGATTCGGGTTGGTATGTTGACAGTGGAGCGTCGAACCATATTGTTTTGTATCATAGCTCCTTGACCAACTCTTTTGACTATGGAGGTAAGGAAGAAGTCATGGTTGGTAACGGTAATGGATTAAATATTTTCTCATATTGGAGTCAAGTAATCTTGCTACAGATACTGGTCTGTTGCATCTTAAGAATGTTTTATGTGTGCCTGACATTGCCAAAAATCTTATCAAATGTGTCTAAGCTTGCTCAGCACAACAAAGTTTTTATTGAATTTCATAGTGGGCATTGTCTTATTAAGGATATCAAGCATAGGCAGAGTGTGGTGCTGAAGCTTAATGATGGATTGTACAAGGTTGGATTAATTTAATAGCAATTAAATGATACACATCCACTCAAAATAAAACAAACAACTAAACTAAAGTCTCTAAAACAAAAAACAACGACAAAGGACAAGGAAAAAAAAAAAAGAAAAAAAACATTTACTTGAATCAATTGGTATGCCTCCACGGCGAGCATAGGCTGACAAATCTTGCAGTTCTCAATTCCACCAAAAGGAAGAAACTTACTAAATACTAGAAGATTAAATCTGTTCAACTAAGGAATGCAAATGCATACTTGAAAATTATATGGAAGCCTGCAGATACCAATGATAATGTTTGTTGTTCACATAACACCCATACATGTCAACTAAAGGAGTTGTTTATATATTCTTCACTAAATTTATATTCCTCATCCTTAAACTACACAAAGTCTTATATGTTAAAATTGGTTGAAATTAAGGGTCAAAAAACATGATATATATAATCTTAAGCCTTTCTTAAAAAAAAAATGTTTTAAGAAGAGGAAAACTAGTTAGAAAATCAATATATACATACTCCTTTAAGATTCCCTTTTCAATTCCCTTAGCTATCTTATTAAAAGGGCTTTGCATGCAGCTAATTTTCTTACCATTTGCTTTACGAATTGCATTAAACAAAACAAAGAAAACAAGGCATAAAATAGGATTTTGGTTATATAGATAGCTAATACCATTCAACTCCTTCTAAAGCAACCACAAACATAATGAATTGAAACACTAAAATCAAATAAAAAATGTAATTTCATGTACTGGTGCTAACATTTTTATAATAGACGTAATAAAACTACAATCTGCAACATGATGCTATTCAATACATAATAGAAATTTGAGTAAATTAGCCTAATTTTGATTTAGAATCCATTTTAATTTGAAGTATTAAGGAAACGCCGGGACAAAGAAAATCGACATTTCATTTAGCATCCATTACCACTACTCATTTTCA
Source organism: Citrullus colocynthis (assembly GCA_031780015.1). Lineage (NCBI taxonomy): Eukaryota > Viridiplantae > Streptophyta > Magnoliopsida > Cucurbitales > Cucurbitaceae > Citrullus > Citrullus colocynthis. Next base: position 10,476 of record QLSR01000258.1, read on the forward strand.
GCCATGAAGACCAAGAAAATCAACATTACAAAAAAAAAAAAAAAAAAAAAAAAAAAAAAAAAAAAAAAAAAAAAAAAAAAAAAAAAAAAAAAAAAAAAAAAAAAAAAAAAAAAAAAAAAAAAAAAAAANAAAAAAGAAAACGTATCTTTACTAAGGCAAGAGCGGCAAAATGAACGGCAGTGGTGGAAATGGAGAGCGGGTCGGCCAACGGTGGAGCTGGGTGTCAGACGGCAGAGGAATGAAGGTTTAACGGCGGAAATGGAGAGTGGGTCGGTGGAAATGGGAAGGAGAGGGGTTGGTCAACAGAAAGGAGGCCGGCGGGGAAAGAGGGTAGAAGATGCTAATTTTAAGCTTTTGTTTTAGCTAGTTTTCAGTTGAAATATAATTCAATACTTTCTCATGTTTACATGGTCAGATTTCAGGTTTTGAACATTCTGAGCACAATGGGAACAAGTCATGGTTAAAATAAAGTTTTTGGGCATAAATGAAGATAAAAAAGAAGAGTTCCAAAATTGAACTAGAATTGAAACCTCAAGAGAGCAAGGAAATGAAGAATTGTAGTTTTAAAGAAGAAAAAGAAAATATTATTTGGGAGCAAAAAAAATCTAATTTAATTAAATTATGAGTTTCTTAATTTGATTAAATTATGGATTTCATATTTGATTAGTTTATGAAGTTGCACATTATAATTACATATTGTGGATATAGAAATGTAGAACTTTAATTGGTTTACATTTTAATCATTTTAGATATTCCCGAAGGATATGGAAATTTGGGAAGAGTTAGATATACACCTTAGTAAAAAAAAAAAGTCTTGTGTTCAAGTTAGTTGTTTTATTTCATTTAAAGTTATTTGCATTCATATTCACACAAATAATATTATTGTTTTTGTTTTTGTCTCTCACCACATCATTTTCGATAAAGTAATACATGAAATTGTGTAGGAGAGTTACTGAAAAAAGAAAGCTAATGCATGAAATCAACAATAGCAATGGCACACATGACCACTCCCAATTCGCTTGCAAAATCTTCCTTTTGTACATCCAGCAATGCAATGAATCCAACACTTTCCATCTGCTCCCGGCTTGCAACTCCCCAACTTTGGATGGTTGTTGCAGCACAATTGAGCACTTGCATTTAAACTCCTTGTAATCATAATATTTAGTTCTTAGTGAAAGAAATGAACACTAAGAATTTATTTAAGACTAAGTTTGATATGACCCTTGTAGGTATTATTATGAGTTTTTGAATGGTAAAATATGCTTTTAGCTCATTTACGCATCGTTTAGTAAAGTTTTGAAAATTAAGTCTAATTTCTCTCAATTTCTTGTCTTGGTTTGCATTTTCTTATTTAAAAGAGTTAAATTCTCAACCAAATTCCAAAAACAAAAACAATCTTTTAAAACTAGTTGTTTTAGTTTTCAATACTTAGCTTGGTTTTTAAATACATTGGTAAAAAGTAGGTAACAAAGCAAAAAAAAAAAAAAACAAAAAACAAAAATAGAGGTGGAAAAGCAATTTATAGACTTAATTTTCAAAAACAAGAACCAAAATCCAAATAGTTACCAAACAAGTCTTAAAAACACTTTTCTGTTTTTTCTATATTACAATGTGTGATTAAAAAAAAGAAAAAAAAAAGTATTATCAGAAAATATTTATAAGAAAACACTCCACCTAAAACTATAATTAAAAAAAAAAAAAAAATATATCGTTTTAAATTCATTTAAGTAGAGAAGCTAGACCTGAATACAAGATAAAAAGACAATGAGGACCCAAGACATAACTCCAACCTTAGCCATTGTGTTTAGTGGGCTGTAGAAATAATTTTGAATGTCTAATGAATTTGCAAAGGTTCATGTCGTGTTTTTATAGTTAAAATTTGTGTGAGCCACAAACCAAATTTTTTGTTATATAATGGACTACTCCTTTTATTTTTCTTCTTCTTTCTTTTTTTTTTTTTTGGGTTGTGATTAGTTTTTTCCTTTTTTTTTTTTTTAATTTTTGACACCGTGATCATTTGTTTTGGAACTAAAAGTTTGTTGTTAAAGTTAAAAATTAAGTCTATATTGGGAATCAACGTTGAGAGAGATTTTCCGGAGAGAAAATCCATTTTTCATCCTTAAGATTTGACTTACATTTAATTTAGGTTCATGAGTTTTCAAACTCGAAATTCTAACCCTTAAGGTTTGAGTTAATCTCATTTTAAGTCTTTATCTTTAACACTTGTTATTCTTCGATCAATTTTAAATTTGATAGGGCCATGAAACTTTTTTAAATTATTTTCAAAGGAACATGAAATAAATATTGTTATGGATAAATTTGGAACGTGCAAAATAAACTAAAAGCCATAAAAATGTAACGCACCGCGTTTTTTTTGTTTTTTTTTTATGTATCTATGTTCCATATACTAATGTCTAATTTTGGATATCATTTTGGTTTAGTAAGTTGGATTAAGTTGGAATATTGTGGATTGGAGTTAATTATTAGACTTAAATGGGTTGATTTGCTATTAATTTGGATTTTCTACAAGTTGGACTTTATCAAGAAGTTGGGCTTTGTTTGGAGTTGTTGTAGCTTTAAAAATAATTGTTGTCAGTTTTGCTTTAAGAATAATCAACTTTAAAAATTAAGTAAATCAGTGTTTGGTAAATTTCAATTTTAATGAAAATTGCGGGACATTCATACTTCACTTTTCATACATAACTATCTGAGTGGATAATTAAACTCATCCTACGGTAGATGAGTTGTATTCACAAACCTCTAGTATACCTCGAAGGAAAACAAATACCTCTAGTGAACACCAAAGGAAAACACATACCTTTGATGAATCTCGAAGAATACACAAAGTCTTTAATGGATCTCATGATCTCGAAGGAACACGAAACCTCTAGTGATCTCGAAGAGACAAAAAAACCTCTGGTGAATATGGTGACTGAAGACTCGCACGGCGGAATGAAAAAGAAGAAGAAGAAAAATTCTTTTCTTTTCTTTTCTTTTTTTTTAACTTTGGCATGCTTCCCAAGGCCTACTTTTATATATATATATATATATATATGGTCCCAAGACCTACTTATATATATTTTCAAAACCATATATATACATGTTTATGTATATATGTATTCTTTTAAATTCTCTTTTTCTTTTTCTTTTCCTTCTCCAAATAAAATATTAATTTACTTTCAAATTTCTAAAATAACTTAAAAAAGAAAAAAAAAAACCTTTTATCCAAATCTTAACTTGAATTTAACTAAAAAAATGACCAAATAAAATATTAATAACTTCCAAAGTTCCAAAATAATTTAAAAAAGAAAAAAAAAACCTTTTATCCAAATCTTAACTTGAATTTAACTAAAAAGAATTCAATTATAGTTTCAAAATTTTTAAAATACATCCAAATAATTTAAAATAATTAAATTAAAATTACCTAAAAAANAAGACTGATTTATATAATCTCTTCATTTTTTAGGGCAAAAAGGAGAGGGATTTCATGGAGGTCGAGGAGTTCATCAAATTTTCTTCTTCTCCTTCATATTTCTAGCCTTTTAGCTTAGGATTTACATTTTATTTTGGGTTGTAATCATGGATTGGATGTCCCTCTTCCTCAATTTCTTTGTCTGTAAAGATGTTAAGGTAAGTAAATTTTCTTGTTCTTAAGATCGAACCCATGTAATTTTTTGAAACTCCTTTTTGTATAAATTTCATATTATGATTGTTATTCTCTTAATCTTATGTATACTTAGATGTATGTTCTTGAATGGATTGATGCTCCTTCGCTTGAAAGTATGTCTTGGCTATTTGATTTTTCTCGCGTGTTTCCTTCATGTTCGTCTATGCTTAAAATTGATAAGTAGCAAGGGTCTTAGTATGCATGCTAGGTATTGGTTGCCCGTGAGCTTAGAATGTATGCTTAACTTAGGTTCAATGAAAATTGATTAATTAAGTTAGGGTTTTCCAATTAATTAATAGCGCACTGGAACTCTTAAGCTTAATGCACATGTTCTTGGCCTTAATTGATCGCTATCGAACCCAATTATGATTCAAAATTTGTAGTTTGATTGAGGCTTAGGCTTTAATTGATAATTAGGTCGCTTATTTACCTTAATTCGATTTTTTGGCTACCTAAAGTTAAATAAGTCGGTGAGTAAGCAATCAAATATGTGTTTAATAAAAAAAAAATAATAATAAGTCAGTGATAGAAATTGCATAGAATCCAATTGCTCTCGAGAACTTGATTATCTTATCCCTGTTTACATTTACCCGTTGCGTTTAATTTCTTTTGCATGCCTAGTTCTAATTCACACCAACTACCCTTCCATTTATCGCTTTAATTAGGAAATTAGCTTAAACGAAACAAAGATTATTGTCCTTGTGGTTCGACCCTGACTTGCCACTGTTTCTACGCCATCGTAATAATAGGAGTAGATTCGGTATTATAACTTTCTTTTGATAGGATTCTCTCTGGGAATAAAACAACACTTGAAGAAGAAACTTTGCCTATCAAAATGGTGTCGTTGTTGAAGACAGTGTCATCTTTGTTTCATTGAGTTAAGTCCCTAGTTAGGGCATTCTTTTGATTTTAATTTGTTTTCTTTCTTGTGTTAGGTTATCATGGCTAATGGAATACACAGTATGTATTATGCATGGTGTGCAAGGCAAGCTGTCAAACAAGAAGAAGAAGAGGCCAAGCAGATTTTTTATCTTAGAAACATGCTTGGTGATCTTGCCTCATTTGTTTGATTGTTAGCTGAAGGGTAACTACAAGTGGCTCAATGCTAACGAGCCATGCCTTGGGGAGTCACTATAGCCATTGGGAACCTAAGCCTTGCACCCATCTTGGATGAATTGCTCACTCTTATTATAATTCTCATGCATAACCACAGTACTATTATTGCCCTGCCATTCCTGAGCCGTCAGAATTTGCTTAGGAGGCCAACCAAGGTATTTCATTAGAGGATATAGTTAGGGAATTGACTAATCGTCAATTCTTTGTGCAGCGGAAATGTTCCTACATCAAGAGGATTTTCTTCATATCCAGCAGGACAGTCTTCGGGTTGCAATGGAAACTAGGGTTGAGATGCAGCGTATGAGTGACCAACTCGCTCAGATTGCTAAATCAGTCAGGAAACTGGAGGAGTCCGAGCTGCAACCTAATATCCTCGAGACTACTGAGGTGCCCCACCGTGAGGTAATGTACTTTGATGATGAGGAGGATGACGAGGATCTCGAGCCATGGGGACTAGTAGTCAAGGCAGAAGAAGAACCCAACCTTACACCCCATGAATCCCAGGTGTTAGAGTTAGAGATCGAAAGACCTCTCCCTATTCCATCATCTGGTATTTTGTATATTTTCGAGTTTTCTTCTTCTTGCTCCCAAGAGTCTATTGTTTCTTTTCTTTCTTAGACTCTTTTCAGTCATTTGAGTATTTTAATTCTTTCTTTTTACCTTTTTTGCCTAATTTCAAAAATACCAAATTTGACTTGTCTGGTTCTCTTCAGAAGATGAGAAACCTTATAATCTTACTGGGTTATATCGACTCATCCAAGAAGGGACCAGAGAAATACGATAATTTCTTTGTACCTTGATAGAAGACAGGTCATGTCGAGCAACCAACGTTAAAAATTTGCCCTTCTTGGAGGGAGCCAAGTGAAAAAAATCACTGCTTTCTTTATTGGTTTCCTAGATTAGCTTCTTATTTTTCTTTTGTAGGGACCCTCTAGAAGAAGAAGAGCATCATTGAAGAGGCGAGCCCTTCTACCACACCTCAAAGACCCATACACGAAAATGCCTACATGGGAGGTTTTCTATTCCCTTGTCTTTATTTCTTTACTAATCTGATTAGAGATGCACTGGGGACAATGTATCATTTTAGGTTTGGGGTAGGGTATATGTGCATGTCTGCCAAGTCCTTGAGCACCTAAACTCGGATTTTGTGGTTGATCTAATAATATGATGATTGTGTTGCTAATGTGATTGTGAAAATTCTATGATAGGCTTTAGATAACCTTTATTCACTTTATTTTGAATCATGAGCATGTATGCATAATTTTTTGCTAGATTTAAAAAATTTTCTTGATTCCTTTGCATTATTGAGCACATAGTTGTCTTATCTGTAGTTTTGAACGCTTAGGATTGATTTATCTAGTCCATATGCTTGTTGTCACCCCAAAAGGCCTAGGTGATAGTTTTAAGTAACTGAAGCTCTATTTAGTAATGCATGCTTAGGTTTTTGCCAAGCTCTTGTTGTGAAGTAAAAGCCTAGTGTAAAGTAAATAAAAGAAAGTTGTAAAAGAGAAACCTTGTTGTAGAGTAAAAGAAAGTTTGTATGATATTTTTTAAGGGGATTACTCATCTTTCTCGAGGGTGTGAGTAGTTAGGAGCGGTTAGGTAACTCGTGATTTCTCTTGCACCGAAAGTGTCCCTAAGGAATGAGTAAGCTTGGCACCTTTAAAAGATACATTGCTTATAGTTGGATGTCATTCACATAACCCGTGTGGGCAAGCCAAAACGAAGGTAGCGTGGTCTGGATAAGGTTTCCTCTTTCGTAAAAAGAAAAAAAAAAGAAAAGAGAAAATCAAAAGTAATAAAAAGCTTGGTTCCCTTAAGTGTTTCATTGCCACTTTAAGTCTAGGAAGCTTGACTCTTGAGCCTTCGAGCCAAAGTAAGGGGAAAACAAGCCGAGGGTTGAATAAAACTTTCTAAGGATTGTAAATAGGGGTGTACACGGGTTGGGTTGGGTTGGGTTAGGGGTAATTTTTGGTCCAACCCAAAAATTCGGGTTGGCTACCTGAATAACCCGAATAGGGTACCCAACCTAACCCAACCCAACCCAACCCTTAAAAATTCGGGTTGGGTTGGATCGGGTTGTCGGATTGTGTGTGTGTGTATTTTCTTTTCTTTTCTTTTCCCCCTATGTTTTGGTAAAACACATTAGCATATCAATGAAACACTAATTGACATATCCATTGATCCAAGATAAAGTATAAAATACATTGATCCAAGAAAAAAATATAAAATAGTTCTTAACACTAACTTAATATTAGAAATTCGGGTTGGGTTGGGTCAACCCGAATTTTCAAAATTGCAACCCGAGACCCAACTCAACCTCAAAAACACAAAAAAAAATAATAATAATAATAATAACCCAACCTAACCCAAATTTTAAACTCACCCAACTCAACCCTTATTATTCGGGTTGGGTAGTCCGGGTTGTTCAGGTTGTTCGGGTTGTCGGGTCATTTGAACACCCCTAATTGTAAAGACCTAAATAGGATTGGCTAAACACACACACACGTAGCGGATAGAAAATTAGTTTTAAATTTCTTAATAGAGTGTATGCATTTGAATGATTCTAGCTTTGTGAATATTGTTTGTTATCTTTAGCCTTGAGATTAGAGTCACTCATTTGCAGCATATAATTCATGTCTTTATTTTGTTTTTCCTTGCTCGAGGATGAGAAAAATTTAGGTTGGAGGTGTTTGATAGATCCCGAAAAGATCAATTTTTATGTCTCTAATCTCGCTTGTTTATTTAGTATAATGTTTTTAAATGTCTAATTTTGTAGAAATTCGTGCAAATCATGCATGTTGGAGTATTACATGTCATTCGAGGTTGATTTGGAGCTATCAGAAGTGAAATCGAGCACCCATAGCTCAAAGGCGCAAAATTACGAAATACCCCTAGGGCAAGCGCAAAGTAGAACGCATCTACGATGTGCACTGCTCAAAGGTAGAGAGCAGCTTTTGCGAGAGCGTAACAACGGTTCAAATTTTGACGAAAAGGGGAGGCACGCGAGCGCAGCACAGCGACGCTCAAGGCCTATAGCACTTGAGATGTGTTATCTTCCTTTGCTTAACTCGAGAGCGTTGTACTATTTAATGTGTTAAAAATATTATTTTGTACGGATCGAGCTGCTAAAAGGTAGAACCGAGCATTAGGAAGAAACAGAGTTAAAATGGACCAATTTGGAGTTCTAATGAAGCAATTAGGTCAAATAAAAGCTAAAAAGACCAAAACGCTCTTAAAAGACCTCATCGAGGCACTAAAAACAGCATACAACCGATTTTGACTAGCGCTTTGCATAGATACAAAAACTGCACTTTGATAATTAAGTCACTTGTTTTCTTCGTTTTTCCGTCCTTTATCCATCTACAGCATTAGTTTTTAGGTTTTCTTTCATCTTTTTCCTATAATCAAGCAAACATAATGTCGGTTCTATCTTGTCCACTACCATGGGAAGGTAAGATCTATAGTTTTCTAGTTTAGAGGATTTTGGAGGAACCCATTATATTTTTGGGAGTTTTTTGATAATATGATTGAGATTTCTTGTCTATGGGTCTTACTCTTAATTTATTGATCATGAATGACATTTTCTTGCAATTGATTGACAACCAATGTTTGATTATGCAATTCAACGCTTTAGGTTAACATATAATATGTGACATGTAATTATAGGTTAATCTCTAAGAAGCAAAAGGTTAGATGCGCTTGTGATTTGTGGTCGACAACGAAGAGCATTATTCTATCGACCTAGGGGAAACCGAATTAAATGTCTAAGGCCTTTCCAGTTGGAAATTTATCCTAGCATAATCACTAAAGTGTAATGCGGTTAGTTAAGCTGATTAGGATGTCTTTCATCCAATCAAATTGGTTAATTTGATACTTTGAACCATTGGTTAGCCTTTTTAATCAATTGGGCTACACATAGGTAAGAAGTTAAAACCATGCTTTGATAATTCGATGATCAAAATTACTTTGGATGATTCTGTTCCTCTAAGCTAAAATGTTTCATTTGATTGCACATCCATTATTTACTTTTCTTGCACTTTATTTTCATGCATATTCAAATCACAAACCACACAAAACACTTTCATTTATCGCTTTAACTAAATAATTAGTTTTGAGAAACTAATCTTTGTGCTTCCCTGCAAATTAACCATGTCTTGCTGCTAATATTACGCTTTAGTAGTAATAGTTGTAGAGATCGGTAACTATAAATATTATTTGATTGGGTCTTTTGGGAGCGACACCTAGAAGGCTCACAACAGTCTATGCTCTGATTTCTACCTAGAGCACAATGACGCTCTGAGGCAGATTTATATAATCTCTTCATTTTTTAGGGCAAAAATGAGGGAGATTTCATGGAGGCCGAGGAGTTCATGGAGACCGAGGAGTTCATCAAATTTTCTTCTTCTTCGTCATATTTCTAGCCTTTTAGCTTAAGATTTACATTTTATTTTGGGTTATAATCATGGATTAGATGTTCTCTTCCTCAATTTCTTTGTCTGTAAAGATGTTAAGGTAAGTAGATTTTCTTGTTCTTGAGAGCAAACCCATGTAATTTCTTGAGATTAGTTTTGTATAAATTTCATATTATGATTGTTATTCTCTGAATCTTATATAAACTTAGATGTATGTTCTTGAATGGATTGACGCCCCTCCCCTTGAATGTATATCTTGGCTATTTGATTTTACTTGCGTGTTTCCTTCGTGTTCGTCTATGCTTAAAATTGATAAGGAGAAAGGGTCTTAATATGCATGCTAGGTGTATTGGCTGTCCATGAGCTTAGAATGTATGCTTAACCTAGGTTCAACGAAAATTGATTAATTAAGTTAGGGCTTTCTCATTAATTAATCGCGCACTGGAACTCTTAAACTTAATGCACATTGTCGCAACCAACCATTTGGGTGTGATTGGTCACCTATTTTAAAAAGAAAAAAAAAGAATGGTCTACTTTTCCAAAGATAGTTTCAGGGGTCGTTAAGTGTAGGGAAGGTATTACCACCCTACAACACCCGTTTGAAAACATTTTATTCTATTATCCAAAATTTAAAAAAAAAAAAGTGAAATAGAAACTAACAAGTTTAATTGACTAATTGAATAGCTCCAAGGTAGAGGTATTCCCTTATGGTCAACTTAAGTATCCCAGCCTAGACAGAATTATTAGCCTGTCCATTTATGTTTGGGTTCTTTTATGTAAAATTCTTCCAAGGCAATACCAACTTCATCATGGGATTTATGGAGAATTTCATAAAACGTTTGAAATTCAATTAAATTTTGAAATTTAAATGAAGTTATAATTTTATTCCGAAAATCAAATGACAATTAATTCGAAATTCATTTAGGAATCGTGACGAGGTTAAATTCATTTGCCAATCTAAATTTAATGTGGTAATAAAAATGTGAATGTGCTTAAAGTCTGAAATTCAGGAAATTTGAAATATTAGTAAGGCATACTAGCAAAGCATACTAGCGAGGCATTTCAACCACCAACTAGAACATATTTAATGCTACTAAATTAAAGACCCTACATTATCCTATAGTAGAAGCATTGATTAAATGCCTTAAAGAGATTATAGGTTTAATTCCATTAGTTTAACTCATAATTATTTAATAGCAATCTCACATTTGAAAAAAAAAATCCTCAATTAGAACCTAATGAAGTGATATTAAGAACCCAATAATTAACCATTCAGAACCCAATAATTAATAAAAACTCACAAAATGAAACACAAGATAAAACAAGTTTTAAAATATATATTTGAAGTCATCCTTAAGCAAATAAGAACATAAATTTGATAAATGAGAAAAATAGTTGAAGTGGGGGAGAAGAAAAAGAAAATAAATAATAATGAAAAAATAGGTGAAATCAAAAAATAGGATAAGAAAATAATAAAATGATGAAAATTAAGAGGAGAGGAAATAATAGTAAAAATCATAATAAATAAAAATTAGTTTTAAATAAAAAAGATAAAATATAAAAAATAAGAATTAAATAAAATAGAAGAATAAGTGGGACCCACCTTCACCTCTACAAATTCCTTCTTCTTTTCCTTTCTCCCCTCCACGTTTTCCTTTTCTTTTATTCTTCTCCTTCTTCTTCAACCTCACAACTTATTTTTCCTTCAACCTCACAACTTCTCTTTTCATAATTTTTTCTTCAATCCACAACCTCATTGGCTCTGCCATGACTTTGTCAAATCAATCGTCCACTTGCATTTGGACACGACAATCACCACCCAAGCGTTCATCGCTTTCTTTTCTACTTGATTCATCTCAACACCGGGTTCTGCGACGCATAGATTAGTTGGTTGGTTTGATCTTCACTTTTTCTAGTGTCAGCACCTTTAATCATCCTGGTTGTTTTCAACTTCTTCTCATCGAAATCATGCGTCCAAAAAATTCAAATCTTGAACGCAAAGTTGATCTTTTTACACTATTTTCTTTTCAAGTTAATGTGTTTTCTTCTAAATTATCCTAATTATTCCAAACAAAGACTATAATAACTTGTATTTCTACAAGTTATTAGTAAGCACTTCCTTTGTGGATTTGACACAAATTGAACCCACCCATATTTCTAACACGCTTGTAACTTCTGTTTGAAAAACAGTAATGGATCTTGAATATGAAGCCTTCATTCAAAACCAAACGTGGTGCTTGTTCCTCCAAAGCTGAATATGAATATAGTTGGTTGTCGATGGGTTTTTCAGATTAAACACAATCTAGACGGGTCCATATATTGCTACAAAGCTTGGGTTTAAACCAACAGAGCCCTATGTGATCAAACCACCTTAACTAAAGCTTAAATCTCGTCCTTTATCTAGACCTAGGTGCAAGATGAGGCTTGCAACCTAAGGAGATGGAACAAGGCCTCACTCTCTTTATTGGAGGTCGGTTAATTCTTCTTTTAGCTTTATTATAACAAAAAAAAAAAAACAAAAAAGAGAAAATTAAAAAATTAAAAATTAAAAACTTTTGGTGGTGTGTGGAATTAGCTAATGAATTTTAAGAAAAGTTTTGATCAAGAGGAAACTTTGTCTAGGTTGAGGTACTTAACTTGACCGTTTAGGGAACACCTCTACTTGGAGACCTACCTAGGAGTTTAATTGATCAAACTCTTACTTAAAATTCATTTTTCTCCTCGAATTTGGTTAAGCTTGTGTGAACTTTTTGATTAGCTAAATTTGGAGTTTTAGGCTTAGAAAAGAAAACTTATACAAAAAAAAAAAAAAAAAAGAGGGAAAAAAAAAAAAATGTAGGTACCAATAGAAAGAGAATTATGCTTGCGTTTCTACAACCATATGTGGCTACAATTATGGGTGGTCAACTCTCAAGCAATCCACAAGCATCAGAACAAGCATTCTTACCCTAAAGGTGGGAAAGAATGGCCTAAACCAAAGTTGAGTAGACCTCAAATATCCCAGTAATTCAGTGGTGGCGAGGATGATTTGTCTATCTAGGAGAGTACCTCTCTACTCTTGAACCAATTTATTGATGATTAACCTTTCTATCTTATTGACTTTGTGATAATTATATTATGTTATTGCATTCTATCTATGTGTAATGCCTCTAAGGCATTTTGATTTCTGATTTACCATGTTGCAACATGTTTGTGTGCTTATGAATGAATTCTTGTCAGGTTTTCTTTAAAAAATAATAATAAATAAATAAACTTCTATGATGCGATTGGAGTGTGCTTTAATCATTAAATGCTTTCCACACAATTTTTTTTTTTTTTTTTCCTCATACCATGCAATTTCGTTATTCCTTTTCTTTGCAAGGCACTCAATCTTAAAAAATCATCTAAGTTTGAATGCTTATTTTCTTAAATGAGTCTTACCCTTTTTGTTGCACAAAAAGCATTTCCAGATCCCTTTTTGCACCATTTATGTCAATGGGGACATCGACTATCTTAAAGTTTGGGGGTGGGATCTTTGTACTGCAATCTGCATTTCAAAGTTTGATCTACTAAGGCATACTGTATTTTATAATTTGCTTGTAAGATGATGCTAGGCTTTTATTAAAAAAAAAAAAATGAAAAAGAAAGAAAGAAAAAAGAGATGCTCTTCCTTTTGAGGTTAACTTAGTAATTAGAAGGCGATCATAATATCTGTGATAGCCTTTACATGGAAAGTTGATTTAGAAATAGAGTATGTGTATATAGTCTTGGCAATGACATGTGCTCGTACTCAGATGTCTTTCATGTGACCCATATAGACAAGTTGGAACGAAGGTGCAAGTCACAAAAGAGATTCTCTTTTGAAAAAAAAGAAAAGAAAAGAAAAGATAGTCTTCCTTTCAAAGTCATCTTAGTAATCAGAAGGCAATCATAATACCTATGATAACATTTACATTAAAAGTTGATTTAGAAATAGAGTATGTGTATGTAGTCTTAGCAGTGACTAGTGCTCGTAGTCAGATGTCTTTCATGTGATCCATGTGGGCAAGCTGGAACGATGGTGCAAGTGACAAACAAGATTCTAAAAAATAAATAAATAAATACTAAAGCTTATTAACAACCTATGGTAAGTTTGAATATGGGGTGGTGTCACAAGTTCATAAATTTTTCTTGGTCGTGCTTTTAGTTGTTTTACAAAATGGGTAAAGACTAGTTGGCCTATATGTATTATAAACATAGCATGAGATTTAAGTGAGTAGTGCCTTGTCTAGACTTGAGAATTATATTTTGTTGCATGTGATTAGAAAATAGCAATATGAGCATAAGACCTCACCTCAGAAGAGCTATCTATGAGCAATATGTTTATTGAGAATTTTGTTTACCTTTGCTCGAGGACAAGCAAAATCTCAAATTTGTGGGTGTGATAATTCTCATTTTTTAGAATTATTTAGCTTCTAAGTGTAAGATTTTTTTTTGAAAATTTCATACATTTAGTCCTTTTCATAGAAAAATCAAGATAAAAAATAGCATATAATTCATAGATGGCATGTGTAATCTTAAATGTGAAAAAAGAGTGAATTTCGCAAGATTCTTTTTAATTTTGGTATATTTTAGCAGAAAATTTGTTGATTTCAAATTGTTGCAGCATTCAACAAGATTGCTACAACAATCTGCTACCGCATAATTAAATTTCCAAATCTAAATTTCGACTTAATTTCAGGATTCTCTCCTCCAGTCTTGCAAATTAGGGCAACCCATGGTGAATAGTCGCTACCACCTCTTGGGATCTATAAAAAGGCTCCTCATGCTCTCCATTCATCATCAATTTCTTCATCCAAGAATCTATTCTTCATCATTCCTCCCTCCAACATATAAAAACTTTTTTGCATTTTTATTTACTATTTTTCCTCTTTTTCTCTTGATGTTTAGAGCTACTACGTTGGTATTGATCCAGTTCATTCGAAAGTTTGGAACTGTTACATCTCGATTCATCTTGAGAAAGCTTGAATCAAGGTAAATCAAGGCTAGTGAGCATCTATTTCTTCAAGTTTTAGTTTCTTGTCTTGTTATTTCACTATTTTAATTTTAATTTTAATTTTAATTTTGCTTTTTGTTTACGCGAATTTAATCTTTCAGCAACTTATTATATATATGTTCATTCCATTTTACATCAATTTATCTAATAAAGAGTTCTTAGTTTGAGTTTATTTCATTCTTCGTTGTTCTTCTCTTCCTATTCTTTTAGTTTTAGTTAATTGTAATGTCATAATTTAATTTCTCTCTTACTAATCGATCCAATCCTATTCGAAAGTTAGGATTATAATAATTTTAATTCCCTTGAAAAAGGAGGAGCAAGTAGATTGAAGGAAGGCAAGACGTTGCTTGTTTATTTATTTTTTTTTTATGTTCGATTAAGTATTTTCTTTCAAACCTATTTTTTTTATTTAGTTTACTATGAATTGTCTTCCATCTAATTTTTTGTTATTTAATTCTTCAATCATGAGCTAAGTTCTTCTTTGGGATTCAATTATATGAATGTCCTAAAGAAAGTAACAAAAGCCTAATATGTAAAATAGAGTAACTTGGCTCAATTCACTGCTTGGTTCACTTTTATTGATCTTAATTTCATTATTATTAGTCTAGCTTGATCACCTAGATTAGTATACTAAAATTGAATCTAATACGGGAACGGTTAGGTGAAATTTGGTTCTCATAAAAGTGATTTAGAAAAAGAGCCTAAAAATAGGATTTTGTTTTTGACCTTAGACATTGGACAAAACCTTTAGAACCAAAAGATTGTATTTTAATTACCTACGAGTCCAACATACTAGGCTTCAAGTTCAACTCAAAATGTCAAGTTCACCTCATAGTTTCCATTTTCAAAGCATAGTTAACCTCCATTCTCAAAACATAATCTACAACTTTGAATGTTTATAGCGTAGTTTTCTCTCATCCACCTCTATGACCAATTTTCACCTCATACTTCAAAGTTAGACAAATTGATTTTCTCCCTTTATGAGCTCAACGCCTAGTCTTGCTTATGTACTCAAAATTTTTCTAACTCCACAAGCTTAGTCCAACTCAACACATGAAAGCTCAACACCTAAACCTACTAACTCTCCTTAAGACGTTCCTAACACCATAAGGCACATTTCAACTCTTCAAAAAGAAGTTCTTTTAGGGTTTTGGATGTCACACATACATCAGCGAAATTAATGTGGTTGAAGCAACTGTTTGGAGAAATTGGAATAAAAAACAATGGTACACTTGTCATTTGGTGTGACAACCTCAGTGCACGTGGTCTTACGACAAATCCCAGTTTTCATGCCTATACAAAACACATCAAAATTGATGTGCATTTTTTTCATGATCAAGTTCTTAAAGGCAACTTGGAAATTTGTTATGTTCCATCCGCTGACCAAATTGTTGACTACCCCTCTCCAAATCTCTGTCTCACTCACAGTTTGCCTATCTTAGATCCAAACTCGGGATAATGGCGTTACCCTCTCGTTTAAGGGGGATATGAAGAAGGTGTCCACAGAGGCTCCAAGTTGTCCATCACGTGGAGAGATTATTCAAAATAGTAGAATATTGTTTATATGTAAGTTTTATAATTATTATGTATAAAATGTATTTTCTGTCGTTGTCTTTTCCTAGAGTTTGCTTCCCTCTCCTTGTATAAATTGAATATGTTATTCTTTGATTTGGTAAGTCAAGTAATACAGAAAATTGTATATTGTGGCTACTGTTCCTGGACCTTTATTCACTGTTTTTGCCTTGGAATTGGGCTGCTTCCATTCGGCCCAAAATATAAAAGTTCACTTGTGAAGAAGAACCTTGCAGCTGGTTATTTTATTTGAACAACGCAACCAGAGAGGCAAAAGGTGGAAAATTAGAAAGAAAAATAAAGCGTTTTTAGTCTTTTGGGATCGATTCCTAGTCGGATTAAACTGAAATTTTGACAGCTATTATAAACACGAGGGTCTTCAATCTAGATGGTAAAAATTTCTTTTGGAGTTACCTACAGTCAAATATAGTGTATTATTTGTTGTTACCTCAAGTGAGACTTTCTAATTTATTCTTCATTATTGTTGTCTATTGCCGAAATTATTAATACCTCCCTAATTTGGTACGAGAAACTCCAGACACAATCCCCAGTGGCTAGAGTTGTCCAACAACGATCAACCTTTTGCCACCATTTTTGACAACCGCCATCAGCCAACTTCCGACCACCACTGCTACTGAAAAATTCCATTATAGTAATTTGACATTAACAAAAATACTTTTATTATATAACAAACCAAGCAAACTTGTATATAAAAGCATTTATTAAAAAAAAAAAGTTGTCAAATATAAGTGTCTTTTTATTCTAAAGAGATTTTATCAAAAGAATTTAAATGAAAATAAATTTTTGAAAAACATTATTTTCTACGTCATTCAAAACATGCCCATAATCACTCAGATATAGGGTTCAAATATAAAAGCAAATTTCATAGATCAAAATTGGTTAGAAATAATTAAAACTATGTTCAATAATGATTTGACTAAAATGACCCCTTCCAAGTTTTGAGTTTCTCGAGAAATAGAAATTAAAAACGTATACAAATAAGCAGAAAAAAGGAAATCCTTGAAGATTGTTTCCTTAAATGCGTAATAAATATATAATGATATGTTTAAAAGTAGATAGTAATGCAGAAAGGGGATGTAGCTCAGATGGTAGAGCGCTCGCTTAGCATGCGAGAGGTACGGGGATCGATACCCCGCATCTCCATCGCTTTTGTTTTATATTGTTTTTTCTAAATTCTCTTATGGGCCGCCTAATTTCTCTCGGAGGATAAAGCCCAATTATGGGCCCGAATAAATATGGGCCTAATAATCCTTTCTTTTTCAGAAATTGTCCATTTTTATCAAAACTTTCAGATTTTAATATCTCTCAATATTTTTTCTCGACATGTCGGTATTTTCATATTTCTATGAGCTTATAGATGAATTGATATTTTCATTATATTGTAAAAGAAATCTAAGAAACACAAAAGAATAAGTATCAAAATGTTACTATATAAATATAATATTAATAATAGACTTGTTAACTTGTTTAAAAATCATAAAATACATTTTATCAATATAGAGTTTAATAGTTCTATTAATAGAAGACTTTTTAAACATATTTCACAAAACTTGGGGTCTAAAAAGGTCTATTTTAAAAACTTTGGAACTAATAGCATCTATTGGTGAAAACTTGGGGACCAAAAGGATAACTTTTCCAAAATAATATGATTATTATATACCCTATTTATATTCTATTGATATTATATATATACTAACAAAAACAATATCAAACAAGCATTCAAACATTCAATGATATAGGTTATCAATGATATATCTTAATTCATGATGGATNTAAAAAAAAAGTTGTCAAATATAAGTGTCTTTTTATTCTAAAGAGATTTTATCAAAAGAATTTAAATGAAAATAAATTTTTGAAAAACATTATTTTCTACGTCATTCAAAACATGCCCATAATCACTCATATAGGGTTCAAATATAAATGCAAATTTCATAGATCAAAATTGGTTAGAAATAATTAAAACTATGTTCAATAATGATTTGACTAAAATGACCCCTTCCAAGTTTTGAGTTTCTCGAGAAATAGAAATTAAAAACGTATACAAATAAGCAGAAAAAAGGAAATCCTTGAAGATTGTTTCCTTAAATGCGTAATAAATATATAATGATATGTTTAAAAGTAGATAGTAATGCGGAAAGGGGATGTAGCTCAGATGGTAGAGCGCTCGCTTAGCATGCGAGAGGTACGGGGATCGATACCCCGCATCTCCATCGCTTTTGTTTTATATTGTTTTTTCTAAATTCTCTTATGGGCCGCCTAATTTCTCTCGGAGGATAAAGCCCAATTATGGGCCCGAATAAATATGGGCCTAATAATCCTTTCTTTTTCAGAAATTGTCCATTTTTATCAAAACTTTCAGATTTTAATATCTCTCAATATTTTTTCTCGACATGTCGGTATTTTCATATTTCTATGAGCTTATAGGTGAATTGATATTTTCATTATATTGTAAAAGAAATTTAAGAAACACAAAAGAATAAGTATCAAAATGTTACTATATAAATATAATATTAATAATAGACTTGTTAACTTGTTTAAAAATCATAAAATACATTTTATCAATATAGAGTTTAATAGTTCTATTAATAGAAGACTTTTTAAACATATTTCACAAAACTTGGGGTCTAAAAAGGTCTATTTTAAAAACTTTGGAACTAATAGCATCTATTGGTGAAAACTTGGGGACCAAAAGGATAACTTTTCCAAAATAATATGATTATTATATACCCTATTTATATTCTATTGATATTATATATATACTAACAAAAACAATATCAAACAAGCATTCAAACATTCAATGATATAGGTTATCAATGATATATCTTAATTCATGATGGATACTAATAGAAGTAAAAATAATTTGTCATATTTGTAACTAGTTTTAAATTGCACTAGATTTTTTATTGTTTTGTTCAAAATTTTTGTTTATGCAATTGCCCGTATTACACTTATATGAGTAATCATTAAAAATTTCTAGTTAAATAGAAAATTTTGGTCCCTGAGAAAGTTAAAATTTAGTTCTTATAATTTTAAAAATTAGAATCTAGTCCTTATGGTTCAATAATAGCCTGCCAAATTTTTTATTTTACATAACTAGCAGTCAAAAGAGAGAATTATATCTTTGGATGATTAGGAAGTTGGTCACTTAATTTTCTATGGTTTTTGTAGCATCTACTTCTTTTGTCTATCTAATATCAATACTTTTAGATTTTACATCTTTCTAAAATAACATCAAACACATAAATTTTTTTTTCTTTTAAACAATATACCAAATGAAAGAATCAAACCTCCCACTTAAAACTTAAGAATATATGGTATATATCAATAGGACTATATTCATATCAACATCAATACATCACATGATTTGACCATGAATAAAAGTACTATTCTTACACTATATTACTAAATAAATGTTTCAATTCAGCCCATATAATAACAACCTAAAATAATAATAATAATAATAATAATAATAATAATAATAATAATTGATCGATGTGGTTTCTAGTTGTTTTCTTATGTTAATTAATTAATTAATTTATTATTATTATTTTTTCCTTTCAAAAT
Source organism: Citrullus colocynthis (assembly GCA_031780015.1). NCBI lineage: Eukaryota > Viridiplantae > Streptophyta > Magnoliopsida > Cucurbitales > Cucurbitaceae > Citrullus > Citrullus colocynthis. Next base: position 29,845 of record QLSR01000258.1, read on the forward strand.
CTACTTTTAGAATGAGGTCATAAATCTAAAACCAATGAAGTTGGCTTGAAACTTCTAGGCTCCATGAGCTATTGACAATAATAATATATATTATTTTGAAAATTGGGAAATTTCCAACTCCACTACCATTTGCATAACTTGATCCAATCATCATCCAATTAAATGGGAATCATTATCACATCCTTTTCCTTAAGGTAGGCTAGTTTATTTTTCTTTTTGGAAGTGCTTAGCTTGCATAAGGGTGTCATCTTTTCCCATTTTTACTTTTTTTTTTTTTTATTTAAACAAATTGCATATTTGTTTTCATCCATTAAAGAAAGTAGGTCTAACTACGCCCCTTATTGATGGGACATTTAAACATGTAATCTATCCAATCAACATTAAAATATAATTAACTTGTATATAATAGAATTGGTTTAGACATAATTTTTTTTGCCAAATTAAAAAATTAAGAGTTCAAATCCTCATCTCACAAGTTGTTAATTGCATTTATTTCATTTGGGTACTTATAGTAATTTAATATATCTCTAATTTATAAACAAATTATATTGTAGCTACTAGTATCTGGGACTAACTTCTTTCATCAATTTTAATTCGCTAAGACTTAAAATTCACGAGACTTAAAACTGTTAGATGAATTTTAATTCGCAAGACTTAGATTGATGTTTTTAACAATTATTAAAAGAAAAAATAGCTAAAGTATTCTTCTTTAAAACAAGGGTGAAAAAGAAGAATAAGAGGAAAAAAGCACAAAAACGTGAGGAAAACCGTATCTAATTAAATTCTCAAAAGATGCCAAATATCCATGAAGCTTAAGAGCCGTCTCTAATAGATTACTTTTTGAAAATGCCTTCATTTTTCAAAAACGTGATTTTTTTTTTTAGACATTAAAAAATGAATATTGATCGATTAATTTGTTGTCATTTTCATCAAATTAATATTAATATTAAAACCATGAATATTATTGTATTTTTAAAAAAATTATTTTAAATGACAAAATTACTTAAAATATTTACAAATAATAGCAAAATACACAGTCTACCTACAACAGGCTGCAATAAATCGCGATAGATTACTATCTGTATCTAATGATTGACATTGTCTATCGCCGTCTATCCCAATAAAATTTTGCTATATTTGTAAATATTTTGGTCCATTTTTCTATATTCGAAAATATCCTTTGTTTTTTCTATAGTTAAAGTTTTCTACCTTTTTTTAATACACGATATTTAGAATATTCTTTCTCCTTATGTACAATTATATGTTGTTTTTTCAATCCACAGTAATTCTACATAAATTAGGTGTATACATAGAGAAATGTTGATATTGATATCATTAGTTGATTACTTTTGAGAAAAGGAAATTGCAATGGGTGGCAATTTCAAAATAGGATTTTGCAAGCATGTCTTTCATACTTGAGATTTTGCAGATATGGCAAAATCTTGATTTATGAAATTTTGTTGATTCTTTATTCCACCCCAACAAGGATGCCCACTAAACGAACCCAATACCACTTACTTTGAATACCCACCGTCGACAATGGACACCAAAGCTAGACTCAGAATACCGACGATGGAAGGATCGTGTAATTTAGCTCTATTGGAATTTGTGCTCTAAAACCTTGTAATTAATTAGTTATTTAAGAATTAATTAATTTAATTATTTTATAGACAATATTAAATTATCCGCTACAGTAAAAATCTAAAGTTATAAAATGTTTGTTTAAACAGTATGTGGTTGGTATGCAGGTGGATTATGTTCAAGAATAGCCTAAAGGGCGATAAGGTTGGGTGTCTTATCCTTGTGACACTATAGATAGGGCCCACTTTGTAATTGTTACAATTGATTTGATCTAAATTGTTCATATGGAAGAAGAAGTCGAAAAAGGAATAAATATAGTGATAATTTGATTCTTCGTCGCTGTAGTAAATAAGAGAGAAAATCGAATTTGTTTCTTCGTCTTTACAAAAAAAAAAAAAAAAATAGGAGGTAAATTCACTGTGGCGCGCTCATTAAAAAAAAAAAAAATCCTTTTGTGGGAAACCATTTATTAAAAAAAATAAATAAACTTAACACAAAGGGAGAAAAAAAAATAATAGTAACTTGGTCCTGAGCATCTACCATTATACCCACACAACATATGTTGTTGATTTAATTTCCTTAAAACCTTTCTATGTAGATTTTTTATTCGAATTGTCATATTCTACCAGATGGAGATGCGAGTAATAGAGTAATAGATTGATATGCGCGGAGACATGTACTTTAGTGCGATGAGCATGTAGAGACATGTGAGTGGGATATCATATGCAAAAAGTTTGTATAAGACTAAACTGCGAAATATTTAATCTCTCTTTATAACTCTATTAATTGAAGAGATTAATATTTCATAAGATGATCTTATGTGACTCAATCTTAATTTTGAGTGAGTTATTAACTTCAACCTATGAGGGTCTATCATTTGATTTGTATGGGTGAGAGTGACCCGAGTAGCCGATTCAATATGCCTATCATTTTGGGGCTTAACTAAATAGGAAGCTGGGAACGTAAATTTCACAATATGGAATTCACTCATTCCCATATAAGGAAAGTAGATGAGTAGTTCTTTAAGTGTTGATTTTGAGACTTAAATAATGGAGTCCCACCCTCTCACTAGCCCAAGAGAGGCTTGGTTTATGGTTTGACCATAATCAAATTGTTCATTAGAGGCAGTGGTACTTAAAAAGAAAGAGATAATTATAGGGGTAAAATGGACTTGCTTATAATGATTATATCCATGACACAACTAGTCTTATAGTATATAAGAATGCAACTGTAGATCTAAGTAGAATACCCTGTAGTTAATGAATGAAGATTGATTAATTAAAAAGTTTAATTAATTAATTTTGCATCATCGGAGGTTATACTGTAGGTCAATAAGGTTCCCTTGCCAGCTCATAATGGACAAACATGGATCAACTAGTATTCAAAGAAAATTTGAAAATTTCAAATTAATATGTTAAATTAAGAAAAAAAATATTTATAGTATTATATACAATTAATACATATACAAATATTAATGTATTAAGATACATTATTAAATTTAATTTGAATAAGATTTAAATAAGAAACAAATAATTCGGGAGAATTAAATTATTTGGTTCAGATAATTAATATTTTTATTATAATATAAGATATTAAAATATTAATATTTGATTAGGGTTGCTCTAATGAGATTTTCCTATAAATATGACTATGGAAAATATCAATTGGTTTTTCTGAAATCCTGCAACAGAAAAATTCTCTGTAGAATTCCCTACTCCAAAAAGAAATCACATGGAAAATTCAGATTCTTGCTAGAGTCATTGCAAAGAAGACCTTTTCGGGTGATTACAACTAACCTTTTATTGGTGACTACAACTGAGGTAGATTACAGGAATACCTAACGACACGTACTACAAAGGTAATATTTGTTTAACCTTCTCTTTAGTTATGTTTAATTCCAAATAAATCAGAGAGACTCCTAAAGCTTTCACTGCAAGGTTGAAGAGTTCAATCCCTTCAGGCTCTTGTCGTTCTGATGTATTTTTAGTGGCTAGTGCTTATGCAAATTGTGGTGTTTTGGGCTGGCCTCATTTAGTTTAAAGGTAATATTCTTGGACATCCATTCATTCATTACCTAGCTTGTTGTTCATAATCGGTTACAAACATGTGATCGTACTAGTAGGTGGTATTTTGATATCCTTAGTGAATGTGTTGCGTGCTTTGAGGGAGTTGAGTCTAGAGATATTTTATATTTTGAGTATCATTTTAGATAGGCTACTTAGAGGGATATGCTCTTGTGGGGAGGTTGTTCCCATAGGATCTCATTGGGATAATTAGCTCAATTGGAATTGTAGTGCAAGTAATCTATTGAGATGTAAGGTCTTAGAAACTGTTTGGTGTGCGGTTATTTATCATATTTGGCGCCAGCATCATTTTTGTATCCATGGAGCTCCCTTGCGTCTTGTCCAAGTAGTCAGTCAGATTGTTTGGTTTGAAGTTTTACTATACTATTCTAAGTGGTTTAAAACTTCAATTCGGGGGACTTTAGAAGGTTTTTCTCCTTAGACGCTTTCTCCTAAGTTGTGTGCGCTTGGTCTTTGTCATGGTTTTTTTTTTTATTATTGTTATAATTTGTTTGTGTCTTTCGATTTGCAAGGTTGTTTTCTCTTTACAACAATCCATTACCTTTGAAATATATATATATATATATATATATATTAAATACTACGGTTGGTCATTTTAAAAATATTTTATCATTACTCAAACACACATGACCATTATTCATTAAATAGGTTATTTTGCGGGGACGACAAGATGAAGGCCCATTAAGCGTAAAAGCCCAAAACAAAATATCGTCAACTCTTAACTGTGTGACGGAGCGGAGGTGACGAATCTCTCATACTGACGACTACCCGCCACCAGTTCTTTCTCATATTCCCCAAATCCGATTCACATTCCCCATTTTTCTTTCTCCTATCGCCATTAAAATTTCACCTTCAACCCAACTCTGTCACACTCCTCAACGCTGACCCCTTTCTCCGCTCTTTCGCTTTACCCCTTTCAATTCCAACAGAACTCAACCTGGAAACATCTCCCTTCCTGCTGAATCCCCATCCCCATCCCCATCATCCCGATATGGTTTCCCCTGAAACCACCAATTGGCTCTTTGATTATGCGTTAATGGATGATATTCCTGTTTCTGATGCCAATTTCTCTCCACCCACTACCGGCTTTTCCTGGTCTATGACTCCCCTCAACGGCTCCGCCAATGTCAGGTTTCATTTCTCTCTCATTTCAATTCAATTTTGTTCGATTTTCCTGTTCTATCCGTTTACAATCGTTTCTTGCTGCTGACCCCATAATCGGATTGTTATATGTGTGAAAGTTGAAAATTCCCTTGAGTATGCGTATATGGACTTTTAATTGGGATCTAGGATTCCATTATGAGTACAGGCTTAGCTTCACCTATAGCTCAAGAGAACATTAATTTTTCTTGCATCGTCTGATTTGGAAGTTTGAAGCTCAACCTTCGATCTTGTTACTTCGAGTTTGATAGTCAGAAGATCTGTATCTGCATCTTCAACTTTCCTTTTCTCCCTAAGTTTGAACTAATTTATACAGCTTGAAGTGTTTGCGTTTGAGAAAAGCTGAGATGCCTAACTAGTTCTTTATGTTCTTGGGTTTCTGGTCGAAGCTTGTAGATTTGAAATTTACAGTATAAATTACTTATCTGTTCCATTTAATTTTATCTAACTGACTCATTTTTCATCATCTAGCATGGTCAAAGTCATTTTCCCTTGTTGACTAAATAAATAATAAGAAATCTCCCCTTTCAAGTATTGTTTCAAACCATTTTCCCCCTTTAACTTGGGACGTAATTGGGAAGTTCTTTTTACTAATGAAATTGGTTTTTGTGGATACTGTGTTATAAACAACCTTAAAATATAATTGTTTTTAAAAAGAGAAACTTTGTATGATCTTTATTTTGAAGTTTTTGAAATATAGCTTTCTCTTATGGTTTGACTCTTTTCATGTTAGATGTGAAGTTTTCTATTACTTTCTTTCACTCTGCTGTCTCTTACGTATTATATATATACCTCGAGGAAAGATGATTTGATCAAAGTAGAGGGTCTGGCTTATTTAACTAACCTCCGGAGGAACTTGTCAACTACCTGTCTTTCAAGACTTCATTTCCTCAAGATTATTTCCCTAATTGCTTAGCGAGCATCTCTGAATTATTAATCTTTTTAATATTATTTGAACAATGAATACTACGAGTATGTTAACAGAGAGATTGCCAATGCACTTATATATACAGTTCTTCCTGTCATTGTGCCTCTTGCCTATGATATGGAACATTGACCAAATCTTTTGTTCACTGTCTTAGTGTCTTTTTTTTTTTAAAAGGAAACATCTCATTGAAGAGTATTCATTTTTTAAATATGTTATTGCATTGGGTATATAAAATCTCTCTCTCTCTCTCTCTCTCTCTCTCTCTCTCTCTCTCTCTCTCTCTCTCTCTCTCCCCCATCCGCAATTTTTTCTTTATGGTGGTTGGTAGGGGGCTATCATTTTTCATTCTCATTGAACTTTTTCCTCCATCTTTTACTAGCACGGAAATTGAAGGATCACTGCTAGAATCGGATGGCCTGAAGGAGCCTGGTTCAAAGAAGAGGTAAGTACCAACCTCTTGGCTCTTGATGATTCTGTAACTCCCTGGTTTATTGTTATTCTATTTCTCAGACATTTTATATACTCTTGAGCGTCCAAGATTAGAGACAGCATTATGACTGAAAAAAAGGGAAACGAACATGATTAACAAATTAAAACCTGAATGTGACAAGTAGGCAAGCTCAAGACTGTATCATTTAGAAGAATGCATTACACCATTATCCCTTGTGAACATCTATTGAATTGTGCTTTGGGGGTGACAGAGTTCTCACTTCTCAGCAGGAGGTGAGGCCCTATGGAGACCCAACTCTAATGAGGTGGGATTCCCTCGGCGCCAGAGTTGTGTATGGGAATAATATTTTTTGCTTAGTTCATTTTAGAGGGGGAGATGAAGAATGCATCTTTCACCCTGATCTTAACTTGGACACCCACCCCCACCCAAACTTCTGGGTGTTTACAAGTATTATTTATATTATCTTTTTAATGAACAAAAAACAGTAATTATTTCTATATAATAAGGTCTCGATAATAAATAATTAGAACTGAATCTATATTCTTAAGCCAAAAATTGTATATTTCATGTATATTTGCTGAAAACCAGCTTGTTGTTTTAACATTTAATTTATAAAATAGTTAAAATAAGGTTTTGGAAAATTTTCTCCATGTGGAAACCCAATCCAAGATCAAAGAATCCGAGTGCATTTTGTCTCCATAAAATTTGAAATGAAGGAGAGAAGAGGACTAAGATTCCCTCGAGGTCTGGGATGGAGAGGCCATTTCCAGCATTCACCTTCACCTTCTTGTTGCTATTCTTAGAAGCCATGTAGAGAGCTATTGCAAATTGATAAGGTCTTAAAAATCTTCTTTTGGGGGAAAATTTTCATATTGCAATTGATAAGCTCTTGTCTTCTTGAACAAATTATTCAACATTCCTTCTTCCCCCCATCTAAAGGGGAGGGAAAGGGAGAATAAATAACAAGTTAACAAATAAAATGCTGCAGGGTCAGAACTGAATCAAGTTGTGCATCTAGCTCGAAAGCCTGTAGGGAAAAGCTGCGGAGGGACAGATTAAATGACAAGTAACCCTCCTCCCGTTTCTCTCTCTCATTCACACAACCATGTCATACGTAGCAAGATGCATATTTTTATTTCTATTAGGAATGAGTATGTATGAAACTTGACAGGTTTCTCGAATTGGGCGCTATTCTGGAGCCAGGTAGACCACCTAAGACCGACAAGGCTGCCATTTTAATCGATGCTGTTCGGATGGTCACTCAGTTACGTGGTGAAGCCCAGATGTTGAAGGATTCAAATACAAGTCTATCAGAGAAGATTAAAGAGTTGAAGGCAAGTCTTCTATAACAATCTGACCTAGAAATACTGAAATAGCTTACTTCAATGTCCGACCGTCATCTCTATTTATTTCCACTACGTTATGGTATTCCACTTTTACATACTACAACATCTGTGATGTGAGGATGTTGATCTGCATACTCATAAGACTTTCAAATTTTTCCTTTTCCCACTTATTTAGGCTGAAAAGAATGAGCTTCGTGATGAGAAACAGAGGTTAAAAGTGGAGAAAGAGAAGTTGGAACAGCAACTAAAAGCCATGAATTCACAACCTGGCTTCTTGCCTCCAGCCATCCCTGCCACTTTTGCTGCTCAAGGCCAAGCACCTGGAAACAAGTTGGTTCCTTTCATCGGCTACCCTGGAGTTGCCATGTGGCAGTTCATGCCACCTGCAGCAGTCGACACCTCACAAGATCACGTACTCCGACCTCCTGTTGCTTAGGCAGCCAGAAAACAACGGGGGTGGTTTGGGATTGCATATTTTGACCCAAATTTGTACTGATTCTACCATTGTTGTTGACGCTTGTTTCAGAACCTTGTTTAACTGGATGATTTGGTGGATATATCTCGACTGTATTTGCAACTTGTAGACTTTTTATGGAATCAATGCTGGTTTTTACATGTAAAAATGTGAATAAGTTAATCCAGCATGTGAATGTTCATGAGAATAGGCATAACAATTTGATGTTTGCCTGCAATACTGCTAGAGAGACTGGCTTTTCTTGGATGACTAGTGAACTGTACATATCATGCAGCTAGTCAATGGGAATATTCCCTTTTTTTTTTTTTTTTTTTTTCCTTTTTTTAACACTACCTGAAAAATCAACTGCTGCCTTCCTTTTTTAGTATAGAAACATTTTGTGACTACCATTGATTTATATGTATTTGGTGTTAATGTTTTTGGGGATCTTTACTCTTGAATAAAATAAAGGTTCAATTCAAGTTTTGATCGCTGGTAATTTTGCTGGCTTCAATATCACAGTTCATTCATTTTACAGTACATATTTGAGGTTTATTCTATTTAATTCCTGGAATTCTAAATTTAGTTAATATTTTCAAGTTTAAAAACCACAGTCCCTCCCTGAACTTTGATGTAATTTAGTCCTTGAACTTTAGTTTGTAATGATTTAGCCTTTATACTTGTATGAAAGTAACAGTTTAGTTTTTGAACTTTTAGTATGTAACAATTTGATTCATGTATTTCAAATTTGTAACAATTTAGTACCTAACGCAAAATAAATTCATTAAAATTACATGTCAATTATATTATTAATTTATGATGTAGACTATGTATTATATAAAAATATTGAATATCTAATTTTTTTATCGATTTATTTATGTAAAGAAATCTCATTAAATATTAACACTAATTTCTACGATAGGACTAAATTGTTACAAATTTTAAATACAAGCATTAAGTTGTTACATAATAAAGTTTAGAGACTAAATTGTTACAAAGTCGAACATACCAGACTAAATTGTTACAAACCAAAATTTAGAGACTAAATTGTTACTTTTATAAAAGTTTAGGGACTAAAAGTGATTTTTAACCTTTTCAATAAATCTTAAAATTAATACAGTTAATTTTTTTAGAGTAGAAGGAAAAAAAACAAATCTCTACACATCCATAATGTGCGTTTACATAAAAAAAATTATAATTATTATAATTATCGTAAGGTAGATAATTAACTTCTGAGAACTACTCGAGGTATTGTTATGATAGTAATATTTTCATCTAGTTGTTTTCTCATAAATAGAAAAAATATCAAACTAAAATTTCATAGTCTATTAGTAATAGACTTATATCGCTTGAGCGATAGATGTCTATCGCGGTCTATTGCTCCAACGATAGAAGTCTATCACGATCTATGTTCATAGACAGAGAAATTTTTCTATATTTGTAAATAATTTGGCTCATTTTAGTATATTTGAAGACATCCTTTCCAATATATATATCTCAATTCAGCTAGGAAAATACTTGAGCTATTAAGCATAAACGAAATTATCAATATGAAGAAATATAATAGTCTAATAAAGAGTTAATTGATGACACTACAAACTTAGAAGTGTAATTGAAAATCTATAATTTGTGCAATTTTTATTTGTTTTATTTATAAATTTGACTAGCATACCCATCCATCAAAGAATAAATTGAGAATTTTTGAAGAGAACATACAACTCTTTTTCCAAGAACTTCTGTTCAAAGGTTAACGGTCACCAACAAAATATTATCCAGTAGTTATGATTGGAACCTGAATGAGTAACTCGCGTCTCAGTTTCTTCTTCTTTTCTCTCATCAAATGGCCTTCAATCTTCTCAAATTTCATTCCCAAATAACTGAAGCTGCTAAACCCTTTTCCTTTTCCCCTAATCCACTGCCCACCAAAAATTTCTTCCCTCTTCTTCCAGTTCCGGCCTCTCCAATCGTCCCAAATCCCCGTTTCCAAGTCTCCTTCTATCCTCCTCATGCAACTCACAAATTAAGAAGAATCCCTTTCATACTTCATTCCTCTCTGTCTTCTTCAACTCCACCCACCTCAAAAGACGATGCCATTTCCCAGGCCAAAACCTGTCTCTGTACCACACTCGAGAAGCCCCTCAACAACATTAGATTTTCCGGCAGGATCATCAAGAAGGCAAAGCAACCCAGATTCCGAGTGGAGATTCCGGTCGTTGATGAATCGGCGGGATCTCTGACGGAGCTCGCCTTTGAGGTGTTTGGGGACCTACCCATTAAGAGAAAAGGGTCTTCTGTGAAAATCTTACTCGTTTGGCCTAGTCCCTCGTTGGCTGAAGCTGCTACTAAAGCCTTTCAGTCTCGTTCTTCTGATCAAATTGAACAAATAGATGTTTCCTCAGTTGATGGATTAGATGCTAGAATTCTGAATTCTAGTGATGTGGCAGTGTTTTTTGGGCCAGAATCTTCCCAAATTCAAACTATAAAGACTGTTACAGATGGATTTTATCCTAAGCCAGTGGTGATTTTCAACCCCAAATGGGCATTTGAGGAGGAGAGTGATTTTGGTGAGCTGAGTGGTTTTATTGGGTCTTTTGAGGTGATTTATTCCTTCATGGGATTGGAAGTTCAAGGAATTTTGAACAAGAGAAAAGGGGTGATTTTCAAATGTGTGAGAAATGGTGTTTTGAGTGGTGAGCTATGGAATGTGCTTGTTGAAGAGGAAGGAGGAGAATTAAAGGCGGTTTCGAAGTTCAAGGCGCGGCCATCGATCACAGAAGTTGAGAATGTATTGTACAATTTGATGGCCATGAACTCACCCATCACCAAGTCTGCAAAGTTCTTGAGGGACTTGGTTTCAAACGTAACTGGAAAAAAGTAAGTTTCGCTGAACTACTGTGATCTGATTTCATGTCCATGTCAGCAGCCTACCTGTTTGCTTTTAGGTCTCTTCTAAACAAATGTACTTGTTTTTGAAATGATCTCTTTAGTTTTGCAGTCCCTGTTCTTCCATCTTCTATGTGTTGCTTCCAGGAAAATGACTATCCATTTTGAAAATGACATGAAGTTTGCATGCATAATACGAACAAAGTTAAAATATGCTAATCGTAATTTACTTTGGCTCTTAAACTATCAATTCTTTTACTTCTGTAATGGTTAAGTCTTTGAGTTAATATTTAATTAAAAAATTGATTGAAAAATAACCTATGCGAAACTATAGGCAAGTAAATGAAGTTGACAGATCTCCTGAGGTGGTTTCAATTATCTGCCTATTTCTAAATAACAATAAGATTTTTGACGTTTAAACTAAGGCCCCATTTGATCATTTTGTATTCTGTTTACATTGGACCATTACATAATTCTTATGCAATTGGTTTCAACTAATTTCTTGTGCAGCTAAGCCTGTTCATCATGACTCCATTTGTAGAAGTGTTCTCTTTAGGAATTAGTATTTTAAGTAGAACTGTACTTTTCTAAGACTGGTTGTCACCGATGTAATCCTCAGCTTGCAATGCAAAGCCGTATATTATCAATCTTTGTACCATAACAAAAGTGCCTAAATCTACAAAAATTTGGAAATGACATACGGGTTTTATGTGTATAAGGAAAGAAAAAGTTACTAGAATTGAAAGATGGGAATAGAGAAAAAAGATGAAGAGCAAGCAGGATCCGAAAGTAAAAGTTGCAGCTATCATCTCGTATCCCGTATCAAAGAACTCTCTCATGTTTCTTCTTTGCATTTACAAGTAATTAATTCTTATCATCAGTTGAAGAAAATTTCTTCCCAACCTAGAAAGCTCTTATATGGCAGCTCTTGATAAATTTATCAGAGAAGTTGATATATTTCGTCCACAATGGCCGGAGCTGTGGAAAGGCTATCTCAAGCCATGGCTTCGCTCGGCCATTGAAGTGGATGACTCCAGCAGTCTCTGCATCAGCAAAACTTGTATTCTCTTGATACCCTAGGCCCAGCATATGCCAAAATGGATCAATGATATGAACGTGACCATGAAATGCTATAAGGCCAGGAGGCAAAGTCCCAAGCTGCCATAAACTTAGGTCCGATTTCAAGTTCTGGATAGCAAACAGTTTCCATTCAGCCAAAAAGTGTTTGAAAATGTAGATTAAATAATATAGCAAGTGAAATTTTGATTCATGAATCAATTGAACCTTACCTGTTCAAGCCAGTGATGATATGTGAGGCTTATGTTGGTCTTTCTCCAGGCTTCAAGATCAAAGATGTTCATTCCATAAGCCCATGCACATTCATTAGGATCAAAATTTTCTGCTATTAAAGGATGTGAGAAGTTCAGATAGCTCTTTAGTCGCTTTGACATTACAAATTTATCTTCTCCTCTACATGTCTCCACAGCTCCATTAACCTTCCCATTCATATCGATGTCCCACAAAGGTGAAAGATCAGTTTGAATCACAATGTCGTCATCCAAGAACACCACCTTGTTGAGACTTGGGAACAACTGCATGGAGAATTGCCATTCATGAGGATTCACATAGTAAAATATCAAAGCTAGGTCTCTTGGGAGTTTTGATGGAATACTTTCTTGGCAGTTTACAAGAAAAATCAAAAGAATATCTTTCTTCAGAAAAACACAAGGGTTAATAATGTTTTGTAGAAAGAACATGTTTACCTCTGGTAAATGGATACGAATGTGATTCATCACGGAATTATATTTGGGACTTAGTGCCTGCAACTTTGATGCAATGATATTAGGCTTTTCGGTCTGATTTGCGACAATGGCAGATGACCCTCCTCTGAATTGTGACCGGACCTTCTGGTCTTTCTCCATTGCTTCCAAAACTGGGACTTTACCCTTTGTAAACCAGTCAAAATGATGCAATGCCTTAACCTCAATAATTGCAGGTGATAAAGAGTGAAGGGAAAACCACGCTTGCATAGGAAAGTAAGTCTTTCTATCGGTGATTATATGGAGAACAACTTTCTGGGGGCGTAAAGCATTGCGGACAAGGGATTTGGCGACAACAGATGCAGCAAGCACATTATCAGTGGCAAGGACAAAGTGAAAGTAAGAATTCTCAACGAGGGCTGGTACAAGTTCTGCTGAAGGAAGCTGGAGTCGAGCAGCTGCATTGGTCGAGTGCTCATTGGCAAGCCTGAGGGAAAGGCAATGGAGCTGCTTCGGTATGCTGCTAGATGCTACGTGCCTGTACAAGTATTCTTGAATTTTGGCAGTTCTGGTTCTTTGTTCCATAAGGCTGACCTGCAAGATACACATGAACTTCAAATTAATACCTACCTGAAATATATCTATACCTTAGCTTAGATGTTCTGAAGGATTTTAAACAATATGATTGTGGAAGTAATGATTTGTTTCTTAAATGATTGAGATTGGAGTAAAAACTTTTTAATTCTACTTCACTTCATTATCCTCGCACACCTAACGCTAACATAATTGGATTTTTAGGTGAAGGGTATGTTTCAAGAGGTTGATGGATAACAATTAATAATAAACTAAGAGATGAGGGATAATGACCATTTCTCTGAGTTTGAGAGCAAAAGTTTTTGCATCTGGTTTGATTTCCTTTATCTCAGCCATAAAATCTTCTAGAGTCTGAGGAATATTGTCTAATCTTCCTTGAAGTTCATCTTTGCTCATAGGTTTATCCAATATTTGATACATAACATCTGGAACCTGACCCAAAATAAAAAAAAAAAAAAAAGCATACAAAGTTAAGTACAAAGTTCATTAAAAGTACCTACATAGACATTGAAATATGCCTTCAGAGCAGAGGTTTGGAGATTACTTTTGATTCCAATCTGCTCCCCAAGAGCCTTGGGCCTAATTTTTTCCCCAGACAACCTACCATAAGATCAAGAAGTTCAGACAATTTGAAGCTGCCATGCTTTTATTTTCAGGCTATATTTTTTATTCAAACATCCTAATTTCCTAATTTATTTATCATAACCATGCCATTAATGTTAGAACAGAATAAACTTATTCAAGTGTTAATTTAGGCTTCATGTGATAACCATTGGGTTTTTAACTTTTGAAAATCAACCTTATAAATGCTACTTCTACCAATGGATTTGCTCATCAAAATTTAAAAGAACAGTTTTTAGATCTTGTTTTGTTTTTGGACTTTGGTTATGAAAGTTGAAAAGTATTGTAAAGAATGGTGAAGAAAAAAACAGCACAATTTTCAAAAACAAAAAACGGAGCCATAATATTTCATCTTAGTTTGTTCGATTGAGCTAAACTTCTAATTAGAGGAAATCTCAACTAAATGGGATTTTAATATCAGCAACTCTTGTTAGATGCCTTAATTTCCTTTTGTTTCTTGGAAAAGCTAGAACTGATGATGTTAAGTGGTAGGAGTTGATTGAATTTTATAAGGTACATCCTAACAGTTTCCAAAGTTGGTCTGCTAGTTGAGTGTTTGGAGGTATAAAAGATTGCACAATCGACTATTTTGGGCCATTGAGGAAGTGCAAAGGAAAAAACTTCTATCTTATGCTTCTAAAACTTGCTTAGGCTGCACATTTTAAGTTATCTTTAAGCATACGCACTGATGGGTTTTCTTGTGATGAATTCTGCAAGACATAAAAGTTAAAATCTCCATGATAAAATATGAATGACTGAATTTCTTTTATAGGATACTACATCCCTTGATAAACTTAACTTTTGGGCTCTATCCACTTTAGTTTCTGCTAATTTTGTTTTTAAATTTATTGATAGTAATACATTAGAAAAGAGGATCAAATTTATACTGATGAGATTTGTTTTGATTTCTTCAAATATTTCATTTAAGTAATAACAAATCTATCTTAATTGGGAAATGGACGATCTATAACGGATCCCAGAATGTAAGTATCTGTATCTTCATATCCCTTCTTAGTCTCTCTTCTTATTGTTTTCCTTAGGCAAGATATCGAGGGTTAAATATTTTTGGTTTTGGGAAGCTTTCTGCAGACATATTATTCAGAATTCCTTTCTCTGTATATGCATCTTTTTTCTACTAGTCTGCGTGTGTGAGATGGGGGGCGGGGGACAAAGTTTAAAAGTAATGTACCTAGAGTAGAACACTTGCTTTCTCCATCAATGGTATCAACTGCTGTCAACACGAACACAAACCGGAGAAGAAAGGTGAAGAATAGAAGTGAATAGATAAGCATTCGACATGAAACCCGTTTTGATGCAACCTTCACTTTGATGTATTCTCTAACTCCTTTGCCTGGGAGCACTGTGACATGCCTCAAACTTGGTGATATATGAAGCTGCATTATTTTCTAACAGAAGAAAACAACCGCTATGGCTGAAAACACAAATACAGTCAGCAAGTTGTAGCGAAATCCAAATCCCTGGAAAGCTAGCCAGGTTAGAGTTCTTCCTTGAGACAGTTATTTCATTTGACAATCTCCCAAAGAAGAGCTGAATTTCAATTGCAAGATCCAAGGAATAGATATGCTGTTTTTGATGGTGTTTAAGGTTGCTATCTCTTACCTACCCTTGCTTAGTATTTGGGTTAGATGTTTCAGCTTTTCTCAGTAAGTTTTTTTCAATTCAAAGGAGGGGAAGGGGGTTGTTAAGATGAAAGGGACATGGGACTGATAAGAAGCTATGTCTGTTTTACTGGTTTCTTTTCGTTTTCCTTCATTTTCAAGAAGGGGAAGTTTAGAAGGAACTGAATATGAAAGAATAATAAACAACTTCAAACTTTCTTTTAAAGAAGAGAAAATTAAAATAAAAAATAAAAAAAGAAGAAGAAAGAACTTCAAATGTGAAACAGAGATGAGGGAGGGGTTGGTGTTTGGCTTGGCTTTGCCTTCACATGAAGTTTACAAATGTAGTCTACAAAGAGTTAACACTCTGAAAGAACATAGTTTCTAAATAGAAAAGGACTTTTCCCCTTTCCCCTTCTCTCTCTTCTGGAGGTTTGGTTGGTCTTTTCTGGAGTGAAAATGCAGAAACCTTTTTTTAATCCTTCTGTTGCATGTTTGCCTTGAGATTAAGTTAATTCAAGCTATCACAAGTCCTTAATTTTTCCCTAATCAAACAAATCCTCATGATTACTCCATTAAATTTCTCTTGAAAAGGGATTGATCATTCCATATTTTCCTAATCACTGAGGGTAACTTCAGATTGGAATTGTTCTTATGTTGTACTTTCTCTCAACCACCAGGCTGATTTTTAACTCACTTCATTTGGTTAGAGAGAGAGTAAAAAGCAAAAATTTCTACAAATTCACAATACATACTTTTCCTTAATTTGTATTGCGCTTTCTTTTTAATCCAGTATCTACTTTGACCACTGTTTGTTGTGTGCATTAAATTGGTATGTACATCATAATTCTATCAACAAACTTTCCATTTTAATGAACTTTCATGAATAACCTTGAAAAGCAGGTATGCAGCAGATTCATCAAAATTCTGAATGTTGGGAAAATAAATTCTCAACTTGAAAATTTTGTAGCTATGAAGCATATGGTTAGTTAATGTTGTTTGTTCTGTTTTTATTACCCTTAAAGGACTGGTAATCTCAAGTCGAGAGTAGGTATAAAATACTAATAATATCAATTTATGAAATGCTAATTATTAATATATTTCTTTTCATTAAAAGAAAAAAAAAGGCACAATCTTTCTGATGACATTTTTTAACTGAATTGAATTCATATTCACAAAGCTGATTGAGATATATGGAACGGTCAAATAGAGATCAAGCAGAACAAAATTCAAAAAGTTGAATTGAAGTTGAAGGATTGGCAATGGAAGAATCAGATTTTTATTGTCAAGAAACAACTATGTAGAAAACAGATCAATTACAATCTGTTGTAAATAAATTTCTCCGCTGCACTCAAATGAAAAGAAGGGGCTTCTGAAATTTGAACACAGCACAGAAGGTCGATAGAAATCAAACACTAGTGTCGAAGTCGTTCCTTCCAGATTGCAAAGATGGATTTGGTTTCTTTAGGGAGCAAGAAGACTTGAAGGCTTGTATTTGAGACTCGCACTTGACACGATCACCATTGTTATCCTGCAAACATTTCTTCAGAGCTTCAACATCGCATGGCGATAGATTCTTCGTCACAGCCCTAGATTTTTCAGTTATACCATCCATCGAGCTCCAACAAGTAACCAAAAAAATTTGATTGTCTGACGCAAATTAAATTCGAATGGAGAAATTGTAAGAAAGTCGATTGTATTTATGGAAGGAAGAAGGAAACCCGATTGAACACACTCCGCGCAGCCGACGGACCACCCCTGCTCGAGCTTAAAGAAGAAATGTAGGGTTAAGAAGAAGAAGAAGAAGACGGGGTCAAATCGAAGAGATACCCCGGGTACCCGTCCGCCCCCAATATATTTCTCGCTCTTCCTCGCAGTCTCGCTCTCAGTCTCCTTATCTCGCTCTATTTCGATATCTCTCGCTCTCCCTCACAGTCTCCTTATCTCGCTCTATTTCGATATCTCTTACTCTCCCTCACAGTCTCGCTCTCAGTCTCCTTATCTCGCTCTGTTTCGAAGAATGGATCTAGGAAGATGTTAAATTCCCTCTATGGGTGCGGNCGGGGTCAAATCGAAGAGATACCCCGGGTACCCGTCCGCCCCCAATATATTTCTCGCTCTTCCTCGCAGTCTCGCTCTCAGTCTCCTTATCTCGCTCTATTTCGATATCTCTTACTCTCCCTCACAGTCTCGCTCTCAGTCTCCTTATCTCGCTCTGTTTCGAAGAATGGATCTAGGAAGATGTTAAATTCCCTCTATGGGTGCGGAGACGGAATCCCCACTTGCCTTGCCCTCATTGTCAACCCTAAAGATATGTGATAACGATGATCTATTATTATTATTAGGGAAGAAAGTTTATTATAAACAGAAAAAATATAAAATTTTACAAAAATCAAAACGACGGCTCCTTTTAAAGAAAAATGATCTGCTGTAAAAAAATTTCTCCTTTTAAAGAAAAATTATCTGCTGTAAAAAAATTTATAAATAGAAATTTTTTATATTTATAAATATTTTGCTCCTTTTAAAGAAAAATTTTGTTGATTGTGAATGTAGTTTCTATTTTTAAGTTTTAAAATCTAACATTTTTAGACTTAAGTTTTCACCTTGGTTTCAGTTTAGTCTATAAATTTTAAAATGTTACAATTTTATCTTTGCGAATTGAATTTTATTTTAATTAAGTCTCTAAGCTTCAAGATTTGTACTTTTAACCTCAATTTTTTGCTAAATCCTAATTTTGATTTTTAGTTTTATTATCTACTAATTAATTTGAAAGAGTTAAAAAAATCATAATTAATTTTCAGTGTTTTTAATCCCTATTAAAATTAAAATTATATTTTTTTCATAATTATTTTTAAGAAATTAATAAATATTAACACTAAATAATGAAAATGAGTATTTAATAAAAAATTGAGGTTAAAAAGTGTAAATATTGAAACTTAGAGACCAAAATCCCAACAATTGTTTGGTTGATGTTTACTTAATTCCTTGCTCGAGAGAGAGAGGGTTAGGTTTGATTTAATTTGCTAGACTATTGTTTACATATATACGAGAGTGATAGAGATTGATAACGAAGAATTATAGTGTCATGCTTAATTGATTAATTGCACGCAATTGAGTGAGCAACTAGAACTTGAGAGAGGATACCACTTAGGCTTCTAGATACATGAGTGGCATAAAATCAGTTTAAAGATTAGGCAATTAATTCAGTTAATCAATAAGCTATACCATTCTAAAGCCTTTTGAAATGAAATATAATTTGCTCCCACAAACTTCTCTTAGAGAATCCATAATTAAAGAAATACATTCTAGGCCCTTATTGGTCATTTTGGTGGGGATAATCATAAAACTATCTTTTTGCTATCCTCTCGTATTTATTGGCCCAATTATGAATGGATTGAATCCCAAGAAGCATATAGCATATGATCGCTTTTGTTTTTATTTGGGAAAGAAAAATATAATTGATTTTTTGGAAAAATAAGGTTAAGCATATGTAACAAAGAATTTAGGAAATACCTTTTGGATGAAAAGGATTCTTCTAAATTACTTGGAGTTATCTAAAATTCCAAGGTCACGAACACCACCATTAAGCAACCTTGCTATGACTTAGAGAGGATCAATGGGATGGTGGGATCCTTTAAGAAAGAAAACTATAATTGATTTTTTGGAAAAATAAGGTTAAGCATATGTAACAAAAAATTTAGAAAACACCTTTTTAGATGAAGAGGATTCTTATAAATTACTTAGAGTTATCTGAACTAAAACTTCAACGTCACGAACACCACCATTAAACAACCTTGCTGTGACTTAGGGAGGATTAATGGGATGGTGGGATCCTGGGGTGGTGGGATCCTTTCTTGTTCTAGGGAACTGAAGAATTTTGAGAGAAGGTTTTCTAAAGAATTTTAGAGAAAATGCAGCTTATGTCTTTCCTGTATCTCTGTATCATTATATAAAGATCAAACTCTAACCCTAATTTCTAATTATTATTTATTAAATATTAATTCAACTATTAATTAATTAATTAACAAATAAACATTATGTATCTATTTATAATGCATTTAAATCATATAAAAATGTATATCTTTCTCTTAAGCTATAGTTTCAATATGAATCTCATTCATATTAATTTTACTCTATAGTTTTAATATGAATCTAATTCATATTGAATTAATATATAAATCTCATTCAAATGATAATCTCTCGTATTATATAATTTCAATTATAAATCACATTTATAATTAACTATAATGTATCATAATACATTATACTTTATATTAATCTTTATCAATATAAAATTCCCTTAAACAATTTGAACAATTCAAATTATTCTATAATTTACTAATTTTTGTTTTACCCATAGTGAGCAAGTAGGGGGCCTAATGGACCTTCAAATTAGAAGCTCCAATGATTCGAAATTAAATTAATTAAACTCTATAATCAACTTAATTAATATTCATTAATTGTGGGTCACTCCATTAAAGACCCATAGTTGCACTCTTCGCATTGTAGATATATTTCTGTGTCCATAAATATGACTAGTCAGCAATAAGTCGACCTTTCATAAATTGCTCGTAATTATAGTTAGGTCAAGATTACCGTTTTACCTCTATAATTACTTCTTTCTCCTTAGGTCTTACAGATCCTCCAATGAACAATATGTTTATGGTCCCACCATAAACAAATACCTCTTGGGTCAATGAGAGGGAGGGGCCCCTTATTCAAGACTTGAATTCAGCACTAAGAGAGCAATCTATTTACTTTCCCCGAGGACAGGAAGGAGTAAACTTCATCTTGTGTAGTTACATCCCAGTTCCCTACTTGGACAGATTCCCAAAATGGTGGGCTTATTGAGTCGAAGACCCAAGCCACTCTTACCCATACAAATCAATTGATTGTCCTCATAAACAGCAGTCCATAACTCATTCAGGATTGAGATCGAGTTACCTACGGTCATCCTAAAGAAAAGTTAATATCTCCGATCAACGGTGTTATGATAAGAGATTAATCATTTCGTGGCCTGGTCTTATATAAACTCTTTATACAGGATCTTCCACTCACATGTCCCTACATTAACGATTTTGATCAAATCGTTTGTAACACTTACAACTCTTATCCATATACTGCAGACCTTTTAGGATATTGCTTGAACAAGATCCACTTGTATGTCTACTACATACTGTTTAAGCTGCATATAATAGCATTGGATCTTAGTTTATTTGATCGAGTAAAATGCAATCTAAATGTCAAATAAAATACCTCTTATTTTATTAAATAAATAATTTATCTTTGTATAAATTACAAACTATGAAACGCACGAGATTTAGAGCACCAATCCAACAAAAAAAGATGTGACAATTTTGTAAAACGATGCTATTTTGCCAAACATAAAGAATTTAGCCAATACACATAATTATATACATCTTTATCGATTCCTCACTCTATTTGGGAAGATCTCTTTATCGATTTTATCTTAGGACTCGGCGTGGTAATGATTAGGTATTGGTTATTGTACAATATGTCCTAGAATGTATAAGAGTGCAACTCTAGGTCTATAGTGGAGTAACCTATAGTTAATGAATGAAATTTATTAATTAAATAGTTTAATTAATTAACTTTTGATAATTAGAACTTATAATTTGGATGTCCATAAAGTCTCCTTGCTAGCTCATACGAATAATTAGGGATCAATTTTGTTAAAAGAAAATTTAAAACGTTCAAATTAATATTTAAATATATTTAATATATTAAATGAGGGAAAATCGTAACTCTTGTATTATGATACATTAAATAAAATTATATATATTTAATTTGAATGAGATTCAAATAACAATTATGTATTAGGAGAATTGAAATATTTGAATTTGATTCAAATAATTTAATATATTTATTTCTGTTGCCGATTGGATGTCGTCCGCATTGGACATCGTTGCAAGTGGCTAGTGGCCTTGACCTCCAACCCACTTCACCTTCATCTAGTCTTGATATTCTTCATGCTAACCNACTAAAAGGATTAGTAACCTAGACAATTGAGAGGAAATACTTGCCAGGGATGTTTTTGTTTATTGTTTGGATATCCTCAAATACTTGCTAACCAGACAATTGAGAGGAAATAGCAATCAACACATTTTTAGAAATATATATATATATATATGCTTGAACTTGAAATTCACAAAACTACCTGATATTCAATAAATAATTAAAATGTGAGAAAATAGAAATCAATAATTGTTTTCATATGCTTGAACTAGACGTTCACAAAACTACTCGATTTTCAATAAACAACTAAATTTACGTCAATAAACACACTATTTATTACTTTTAAAAACAAAAATAATTGGTGTTGAATGAGAAATTTCAGCCAACTAAATTTCACCACGTCATTATAATGAAAGTCCATTTTGTTTGGAGATAAATAAATGACAAACTAAAAAAATGTCATGTGTCTCCTTTCCAGTAATCTGATCACAATGTAGACTTATCAAATTCAACGGTGATTAAACCTACACTAAGATCGATTAGTTTGGCTAGTAACCCAATTGAGTGTAAAATTATAAATTGGATCGAGCTAAGTAATTAAAATCATTGGGGTCCGAAAATCCAACATAATTCAAGCCCATTGTGAGAATTTGGGTCAAAGAAGAGACCGGTCCAAGACCAAAAGCAATCGAGTCTAAGCCCATATAAGACCCATGGGAAATCTTANGCTAAAAGGATTAGTAACCTAGACAATTGAGAGGAAATACTTGCCAGGGATGTTTTTGTTTATTGTTTGGATATCCTCAAATACTTGCTAACCAGACAATTGAGAGGAAATAGCAATCAACACATTTTTAGAAATATATATATATATATGCTTGAACTTGAAATTCACAAAACTACCTGATATTCAATAAATAATTAAAATGTGAGAAAATAGAAATCAATAATTGTTTTCATATGCTTGAACTAGACGTTCACAAAACTACTCGATTTTCAATAAACAACTAAATTTACGTCAATAAACACACTATTTATTACTTTTAAAAACAAAAATAATTGGTGTTGAATGAGAAATTTCAGCCAACTAAATTTCGCCACGTCATTATAATGAAAGTCCATTTTGTTTGGAGATAAATAAATGACAAACTAAAAAAATGTCATGTGTCTCCTTTCTAGTAATCTGATCACAATGTAGACTTATCAAATTCAACGGTGATTAAGCCTACACTAAGATCGATTAGTTTGGCTAGTAACCCAATTGAGTGTAAAATTATAAATTGGATCGAGCTAAGTAACTAAAATCATTGGGGTCCGAAAATCCAACATAATTCAAGCCCATTGTGAGAATTTGGGTCAAAGAAGAGACCGGTCCAAGACCAAAAGCAATCGAGTCTAAGCCCATATAAGACCCATGGGAAATCTTAGCCTTGGGAGGTTAGAAGCATTGGTAACGAAGTGTTGAAGCTCTAAAAACTTGAAAATTGAAACCATAAAGGTTTCAAAACTCTAAAACTCTAATCAATCGAAAAAACTGAAGCTCTTATTGATCTCAAGTTTACAACTTCTTGAAGATTGGCAGAACTAAGACTGAGGACTTTAGGACTGAAACTCCAAAACTCTAAAGATTTAAAGGTTGAAGCTCTAAAAATCTAGATAACACAATTCTCTCAAAGCGTTAAAGATCAAAAGACATACTAAAGCTCCAAAGATCAACTTTTGCTCTCCTAAAGATCTAAAAACTAAAGATCAGAAGACACTTTAAAGTTCTTAAAGTCAGAAACTCTAAGGCCGATTCAAGCAAATCAACAAGCTAGAGGTCGATATAAGTCGATCAATAAGTTAGAGGCCATCCAACCTAATCAACGACTCGTAGGCTGATCTAAGTCGATTTGCAAGGCCACAATCTGATCCTAATCAATCAACAAGGCAGAGGTTGATCGATCCAAATTCAACAAGCAAAAGGCTAATCCAAATTGATCAACAAAATCAACAAGTCCAAAGGTCGATTCTCTAAGAAGATCATCAAGCACAAACGTCAGTCCTCCAAGAAGACCAACAAGTCTAAGGATTAAAGTTTATTTATCAAAAGATCAGATATTAGAAATTATACCAACAACACTAAAATCAATATAAACACAAAGTTCTAATTTAACAAATTAAATTTCTCCAAAATCTTGTTGAATAATTGACATTCACAAGAACATACATCCACTGACATGATAGAAAATATAGTGCAGGTATTTTTCAAAATCTCAAAAATACAATATATACCTAAACTATATTTTCAAAGCATATGTAAATTGGTAACATAAAAATCACACCTTAACATGATAAAATTTGGGGGAAGATTTTGTATTGGACATTTTCAACACTATAATATCTGGGTGGAAGATTATGTTTTAGGCATGTTCGGAACACTCTCAATAATAGATAGAGGTATTCAAAAAATCCGATGATTCAAAAAAATTCAATCAACCCAACCCAACTTGTACAGTTTGGAACTTTGGATTGGGTTATCAACTCAATTAGTTTGGGTTGTGTTCAAATAAATGAAAATTTTATGGGTTGGGTTGATTCATTAGTTCACCTAAAATAATTCAAATCAATCTGAACCAACCCGAACTTATTATTAATTTTAAAATTTATGTTTTTTATCTTAGAATACAATTATTATTATTATTATTATTATTATTATTATTATTATTATTATATATATATATATATATATATATATATATATATATATATATATATATATATATATATATATATATATATATATATATATNGATAATTTTTTAGTATTTTAGAAAGAAAATATTCATAATAAAAATTGAAGTTGAGTTGTTAATCTTAAGAAAATATTCATAATAAAAATTGAAGTTGAGTTGTTAATCTTAATTCATTATATGAAAATAATTAAATAAAACTTTTACATATTAACATTTTACTTATTTTTAAAATAAAAATTTAAATAATTGACTCGAGTAATACGAACCAACTCAACCCAAATGTTTCATGGCTGAGTTTGATTCATTATTTAATAAAAGTTATTTGGACTGAAGAAACTTACAATCTGAACAATTTGCCATAATTTTGATGTTTTTTTTAATCATTTTTCAAAATCAAAATCTAAAATTTGTTACCCACCCCAATTTCCCTATTAGAAAAAATCAAAAAAATAGGATAAGAAAATGGTTGTTTTCAAATATAGCAAAACGTACCAACTTATCGACATATAGCAAAATGTCATTATAGACAATGACATTAATAGATGTCTATCATTGATAGACCTTGACATTTTGCTATACTTGAAAATATTTGCAACAGTTTTGTCATTTAAAACAATTACCCATAAAAAAATATATAAAAATTTTAATTGAATGAGTTGCCCATGATAAAGGTATGAGCTGCCATAAATCAGTCTTATGGTTGTCCACTTATCTAGAATTTAATATCTTATAAGTTTTTTCGACACCAAAATATTGTAGAGTCAAATGAGTTGTCTCCTAAAATTAGTCAAAATATACGTAAGTTGGCTCGAACACTCACCAAATTATTATTTTTTTTTCCCTTTCTTTGTGCACAATTTCCATTTTGGATCTTTGAAAATAGAGTTTCAATATATTCCTTCGATTTGAATAAATAGCACAAATCCTAAAGTATCTTCTTTTGTCCCACTTTCATATGTAGTAATAATAATATTATATATGGCAATCAATTAACTTTTAGGAACTCGTGTATTTTCGTGGAACCAATTACCAAATTAATAATTATACAAAAGTGATACTTCAATTGTGAAAAATTTTCTACAGAGTACGTAAAAATTAGGAAAATTATCGCAAAAATACTAAAAAAAACATATTTAGCACTAATAGTAAAATATACCGTCTATTTGCAATAGAAAATAAATTTTTGTTATATTTGTAAATATTTTAATTTTTTTATATTTAATAATAGTCCTACCAATTATCTATTTTATCATTTAACTATATCGAGTCAATTTCAATTCCTACTATTAACTCGGTTAGTTTGACTGCATGTTAACATGATAATTATATTTATAGTTGTATGGATAATTCATTTTAGACTTGTGCTAGATGTTTGGTGGATTATATGCTCTGCTGACAGTTAAAAGACAACAATTTATTAAGGTATCAATTAAAAAGTTTGATAAGTTATTAAATTTTGTAAAGTATAGATTAGAAATAGTTGTGAACAGAATTTAAAATGAGTTGCATTAAGCTTTAAAACCCTTTTTAAAATTTTAATTAAAATTTAAAAATAAATTTGTAGAAACCTAGGTTTTAATATTTTATTATTATCATTGTTTCTAATTTTTAGCTGGTTAGGGAATTTCAACCTCAAATTTCTTAACTCATGGTTCACACCTTATATCAATTGCATTATACTCAAATCAAGTCTTAACATATAAAAATATATGTATTTCTTGGCTCTTTTCAAATATAGCAAAATAAACCAAAATATTTATAAATATAGCAAAGCAGTGGATCGTGACAAATCATGATAGACTATTATTTGTGTCACAATAGACACAGATAATAGTCTATCGTGGTCTATTGCAGAGAGACTGTGTATTTTGTATTAGTTGTAAATATTTTTAGCAATTTTGTCATTTAAGATAATTTCTCTGTGTATTTTTAGAATTTTATAATTTTCTATTTAACATTTTAAAAAAATCAAATCTATTACATTGTTGAGGTATAAGTTCTTAATGCCACATAAACATAACTCCATTATTTAAAGTTGCATATTCAAATTTCTATATACTCCATATTTGTTGTACTAAAACACATAAATATAACTTACTTTACTTTTATTTATTAATTCTACAAATTAATTTCATAATCTATACTTTGCTATCTTTTTCCCTTGTTAAGAAAAAGAAAAAAGGAAACAAACACTCTTTTCCAATATCTTGATTATTACCGATCATTTAGGAAGCAAAAAAAATCAAATAGTAGGATTCAGAAGAGAGTTATAAGGATTCCAAAAGTAAAAGGGTAGCCAGCAGATTTGGGTATGTTTAGATTACCGAGAAAAAAATATTTTTCAAAAAGTTTATTATTTTTTTAATTTTTTTATTAATTTACAAAATAAATGTTATTAAAAAATTCTTTAATTTTGGTTTAAACTCTTTTTTATAAGAATTATTTAAAATAAAAACACTAATGACTTACAAAATCTATTTTGAGTGGTTAACAAATATTTATTTTTCTCTTAAAATGACTTACTTTTTTAAATTGAACACTCGCAAATGTATTCCAAACAAACCCTTAAATGTATTTGATAAAAAATTGTTTAAAGTACACATTAAAAGTATTTCAAGAGCTATTTTAAGTTATTATTAAACTATTTAAGATGTGTTTGGAATATATTTCCAAGTGTTTAATTCAAAAAATAAGTTATTTCTAGAAGAAATTGGAATGTTAGGCAATTACTCAAAATAACTTTTCAAGTGTATTTTAATAGTTTTTATTAAAAAAAATATTTAAATAAAAATGAGTTTTTTAAAAAACATTTTTTTCTTAAATCAATTCAAATGAGCATTAATTTTGTCTAAAATGACTCATATTCAAAATTAAATACTTGAAAAGTTAAAACCAAACACACCTTTATTGTATCAATCAAAACGAATTTAGTACAATGATAGTTGACATACACTTTTTTTTTAAGATTTGATTCATCTTTTCCTAATTGTTGTACTAGAAAATATGACATTTTCTAAAAATAATGTTATTTTAATAAATAATGACAAAAATAGGGTTGGGTTGTAAGTATTAACAAAAATAGGGTTGGGTTGAAAGTATTAACAATTTACCCTCCACATGGCATGCAAATCGTGGACCTGGTCCACAATTTTCCCACATCTTCGGTCGACGTGAGTTTTCTTCTTTTTTTTTTTTTTTTTTTCCTTTTTTCTCTTCTTCGTGACTCCCTCTCTTTCCCTTTCTTCCTTTTTTTTCTCTTCTTCTTCTTCTTCGACTCTTCCTCTTCTCTAACACGAATGGTCCAAAATCCGACGCAACCAACTCCGGTGAGTGAGAGCGAGAGCTAGAGAGATAAGACTGATCGTGAGTGAGGAAGAAAGTGAGACGACAGAGACGAGCAAGATGAAAGCAAGAGCAAGAGAGGTCAGTCTTTCCTCACTTTGAGACGAGCGAGAGCGAGAGGGAGAGAGAGTGAGAAAGATAAGACCGATGGTGATTAGTGAGGAAGGAAGCGAGACGAGCAAGACAAAAAAGAGAGAGTGAGAGAGGTCAGTTTTTCCTCACTCACAATCAGTTGTATCTCTCTCGCTCTCACTCTCGCTAACGCTCATCTCAGAGTGAGGAAATACTAATCTCTCTCGCTCTCACTTCCTTCCTCATGCACTATCAGTCTTATCTCTCGCTCTCGCTCACCGGAGTTGGTCGCGTCGGATTTTGGACTATTCGTGTCGAAGAAGAAGAAGAGTCAGAGAAGAATAAGAAGAACCAGAAAAGAAAAAGATGTAGGAAAAGAAGAAAAGAATAAAAAAAGGAAGAAAGGGAAAGAGAGAGAGTCACAAAGAAGAGAAAAAAGGAAAAAAAAATCCACGTCGACAGAAGATGTGCGCAAATCGTGGTTCGCGTCCAAGATTTGCATGCCATGTGGAGGGTAAATCGTGGACCGATCCACAATTTTCATGCCATGTAGAAATCGTGGACTCCGTCCACGATTTCGTTACTCTATTTTTGTCAATACTTTCAACCTAACCTTATTTTTGTCATTATTTATTAAAATAACATTATTTAAAAAGAATCTAGAAAATATTTATTTCTATCAATTCAAATACTAAAGTTTTCATCCCAAAAAATTACTAGAATCCTTTTTAAGGAAAAAAACATAACGATTACAAAAACACATTGTAGAGAGAGAAAGAAGAACAAAAAAACAAAAAAAAAAAACAAATACACTACACCAATAGACCTTCAACCTGAAACGGACGTGCTGACCTTCAAGATCCAATGCACGTTGCTGTCCTCTAAAAATTAACTAATTTCTATATTCTCCCAGAGGAAAAAAGAGGTAAAAAAGGTTTTAAAAAATTATCAATTTATGCCCCCGAATTTCAATGACTTCATTTAAGTTAATAATTATATAAATTTTAATTTTAATTTATATAAATTTTAATTTTAATTTTNGTGAGGAAGGAAGCGAGACGAGCAAGACAAAAAAGAGAGAGTGAGAGAGGTCAGTTTTTCCTCACTCACAATCAGTTGTATCTCTCTCGCTCTCACTCTCGCTAACGCTCATCTCAGAGTGAGGAAATACTAATCTCTCTCGCTCTCACTTCCTTCCTCACGCACTATCAGTCTTATCTCTCGCTCTCGCTCACCGGAGTTGGTCGCGTCGGATTTTGGACTATTCGTGTCGAAGAAGAAGAAGAGTCAGAGAAGAATAAGAAGAACCAGAAAAGAAAAAGATGTAGGAAAAGAAGAAAAGAATAAAAAAAGGAAGAAAGGGAAAGAGAGAGAGTCACAAAGAAGAGAAAAAAGGAAAAAAAAATCCACGTCGACAGAAGATGTGCGCAAATCGTGGTTCGCGTCCAAGATTTGCATGCCATGTGGAGGGTAAATCGTGGACCGATCCACAATTTTCATGCCATGTAGAAATCGTGGACTCCGTCCACGATTTCGTTACTCTATTTTTGTCAATACTTTCAACCTAACCCTATTTTTGTCATTATTTATTAAAATAACATTATTTAAAAAGAATCTAGAAAATATTTATTTCTATCAATTCAAATACTAAAGTTTTCATCCCAAAAAATTACTAGAATCCTTTTTAAGGAAAAAAACATAACGATTACAAAAACACATTGTAGAGAGAGAAAGAAGAACAAAAAAACAAAAAAAAAAAACAAATACACTACACCAATAGACCTTCAACCTGAAACGGACGTGCTGACCTTCAAGATCCAATGCACGTTGCTGTCCTCTAAAAATTAACTAATTTCTATATTCTCCCAGAGGAAAAAAGAGGTAAAAAAGGTTTTAAAAAATTATCAATTTATGCCCCCGAATTTCAATGACTTCATTTAAGTTAATAATTATATAAATTTTAATTTTAATTTTTTAAATATATTAATTTATACTTCTATTATGTTCTATTTAGACTCTTGATTAATTAAACTCCTAAAATTATTTTATAATTATATTTACTAAATTTCCAAACATTTATGAGTGATTCAATTTAAAATCTCAATTAATATTTTCTTTGAAAATTATTCATGTATCAATGAATTTTAATCTACACACGTGAAAAACCTACACATGTGTAAGAATTAAATGCATCAATGAATTTCAAATGTAATCTTAATAAAAAGATAACATTTAATTAAAACAATTGTGTGTTTTGCACAATATTT
Source organism: Citrullus colocynthis (assembly GCA_031780015.1). NCBI lineage: Eukaryota > Viridiplantae > Streptophyta > Magnoliopsida > Cucurbitales > Cucurbitaceae > Citrullus > Citrullus colocynthis. The sequence continues at coordinate 59,719 of QLSR01000258.1, forward strand.
TTTGAACTCAATATGATGGAAAGTGTTAATTAATACATTTGTGAAATTCCAACATTTAAATTGATACACTTGTTAATTTCAAGTTTAACTTCAGACAACTTTTTTTTATTGAAAATTTCTCAAAAAGTAAATTAGTTGATGTCCTAATGGTTGGTCTAGTAAAACTTTGAATTCTAAGCCAATTTCAACATAATATAACTAATTCTAACATATATTCTTAATCAATATCCATACCTAATTTCATGTATTGTTGAAATAATAATACTAGAAAATGTTGAGTTGTTTTCAGATATAAGAAAATGAATCAAAATATTTACAAATATATTAAAATTTCATTGTGTATTTGTGATAAACTACTATCTATATCTATATAAATCTGCTCCTTAGCTATAATGTTTCAGAGTCATGCAAAACAGACACACGTTCACCAAGAAATGACCTAAAATTAGATATTGGTCTGTTTGAGATTGTCCATTTTCTATTAGTACCGAAATGGGTTCCTTACAAGAAAGAATTATTTCTACCAAGAAAGGAAAAAATGGAAGCAGGGCTAGTCGAATCGATAGACTACGGATAGTAGTCTATCGCGATCTATTATAGATAAACTATAAAATTTTGCTATTATATATAAATTTTTTCAGCAATTTTTTCATTTAAAATAATTTTCAAAAAATGTTAATTCATAATTTTCAAACTTATGTAGACTAGATCATTGAATATTCGATATCTTTTTTAAAAAAACAATTAATTTATTAAATATTAAATGAAAATTTGAATTATTTAATAAGACTTTAAACAACTTTAATTTCACATATGATAAATTTATGTATTAAAAAAATATGTCAATTTATGACTTATTAATTACAAATTGAAAAACGTTATTTAAAATTAAAAAATATATTTAACACAAAACTAAAATGTGCATTACCTATTTAATAAAGTCAATAGATAGATTATCACACTTTTTTTTTTTTTTTTTTTTGGTATTATTATAAGCAGAAATGTATGTGCAAGAAATAAATTTGCAATAAGTATTATCTATACTGACTCTAGCAGTTTACTAATAAATGATTATGTAATTTAAATTTGATTATTAACAGTCATTGATAATATCTACAATTTATTAACAAATGTAGAAGAAACAATTTTTTTTACACTAAATGCTTAATATTACCCTTTATTTGATGTTGTATGTTTAACTTGTCTCTTTCTACATTTTAGTATATTACAATTCCAAACACACTCATAATTTAAGAATAATTTTCTGATTTACCTATAGCTAATGTATCATTTGTGTTCCAACTTCTATATGAGTAATTTGATTTAAAACTAATGACATTACATGATACTTTTAACCTTAAAATTAATAGTTTCATCAATCTTGATATAGATCATAGTTTTAATATAGTACATAGGGCATCTATTTCTACAAGGAATTTCTTCACAAAATGACTGGACCAAGGTGATCTGTATGTAGAGCTAGCCACATGACTTGGAGGGCATTGGAATTGTTGGAGATCTCCATTTCAATTCAAAGAATAAATATCTCAGATTGGTACATTATTCCTAACTATTAAAATTGACTTTAGGTTCCAATGGTTGCTTGGCAATCACCGATCGTTGAAGTCCGGAATGAGGGAGGGTGTTGGGAAAACCTCTACTATTATAGTAGGAATAAATAGAAAAATAATATAAAAATTAATAAATAAATAAAATTGGAAACACAAGAATTAATCATGGACCAAAAAAATTTTACTATGCGAAAATTATTACAATCACATATAAATCTCTTCCGACCTCAATTACAAAAACACTCTAAAAAAATTATACTACTCACACAATTGAGCATATACCAAGCTTAAAGTTTTCAAATTGAGATGATTTAAAATTAAAAGACATTAACTCTTTTTATAGTCTTATAGCTCATCACTTTCTTAAACTCTTACAATATGGGACAACTGCACTTCTAATATTTTATCAAAACTTAACAGAGAGGAGGAGAGACCTCTCACTAAAAACTTCAAGCAGAGATCCCAAAAGACAAACGATGTCTTTCTCATCAGAATTTTTTTATTGAAGCAAATCAAATTCCTTTATTACTATGGCAGGAATAAGTAGAAAAATTACAAAGAAATTAACCTTTTGAAGTAAAATAACCTTGTGCAATAGAATAATTGCGTATTTGGTGTTAGCTACCATATGTTTTATTTATTTATTTTATTTATTTTCTTTGTATTGTAAGGTGTCGAGGGTCACTACAAGAAATCGACTTTTTGTCAACGCTAAAAAGCGTCGGCGTAGGTCGAAAAAAACATCGGTGTATCCTACATCGACGCGATGTAGCAGTCGGCAGTTATCGTCGACATAGGTCCGTTGGTGGATCCAATGCCGACACTAAAAAAAAAAATAGGTGTTGGCGTTGATTGGAACTGCCGACGGCAGTCGTGAAGTCGTACCTATGTCGACGCTAACAAAATGCGTTGGCATAAGTAGGATACACCGATGATTCAATGTCGCATCAGCAGTCCTTGGATGCCGACGGTGTGCAACCAACGTCCGCGTATCTCTACAATGCTGACGACACGTACTTGGCGTCAGTAATTCTTATATGCCAACGATTACAATGTGTCTTCACCATATCCTTGAAATGTTGATGCCACCTTAATATGGCGTCGCATAAGCCAATTTTTTTTTTCAAAATACTTGCTTCATGCCAATTGATTTGTACCTATAAAGAAACAAATTATACCAAGTCATAAGCAACATCCATACAATATTATATAAAATTAGTAATAATCAATCTATATGGTTCATTAGATCCATAAATCCATAATGTTACAAATACATAAAAGACGTTTGACAACAAAGTTACATAATTGTCCCGAAACACAGACATTACAAAAAAAAAAAAATGAAGATCGACTTCTAGCTTGGTTGAAAGTTGGTCCTGAAAAACAAACAATTAAAAAAAAGTAAAAGATTGATTATAATTATAACAAAAATGTATCAAGCACAAATTTAATACACTTCTCGCTCTCGCTCTCTATATCACTATCACTCTCTCTCTCTCTATATCACTATCACTCTCTCAATCTCGCTCTCGCTCCCTATATCGCTGTCACTCTCTCAATCTTGCTCTCTCGCTCTCTATCTCTCAATCTCGCTCTCACTCTCGCTCTCTATATCACTGTCACTGTCTCAATCTCGCTCTTTCGCTCTCTATTTCTCAATCTCTCTCTCACTCTCTCAATCTCACTATCACTCCTGCACAAATCTATTGAATTTAATGTCTCTCAATCTCACTGTCGCTCTCAATCTCTCAGTGTCTCGTTCTCTAAGACATAAATATCATCATTAAAAGTTATAATGGGGCAAGCAAAGTTAAGGAAGCAGTGTTCATATGATGCAATCAAATGAGGTGTTCATTATAGATATGAATGTTTCTTTGAATATTTACAATCTAAAGGTATGGTTCATAGGGATCCCAACTATGCATACAGAAAATAGAAGGTAGAAGGATAAATTGGACTGCTCATTACTACTTATAAGAAAACATTTGTAAGAGATTTAAGTTCCCTCCCCTTGCCCTTGCATTCCAAAATGGAGTTATAAATTACACAAAAACTATTTTTTTGATGCCTAAACTCAAAGACTTCTTAACATATGAATGTATGACACTTACTACCATAACTGCAAGATAGCAACATATCTCAAACAATCTCAATATGCAACACTTCCTAACATATGAATGTATTAAAAAAAAAATAGCAATTCATACCTAGTTTGAAGGTCCTCCTTGTGAATCCATAAATTGTTTCATCATTTCTTTCAAAATGTCTATCTCTGCCTTCGTTGCCATAAGTTCTGCTCTTGTTTCATTCTTTGCTTCCCTCTCTTGTTGAATCTTTGTCTTTTGTTCTTCAAGTTGCTCTTTCAAATTTTGTATCTCAATTGCTTGTTCGTACTCTCTATATAGCATGAACTCAATCGATGATGAAGAGCTATACTTTCTTGCTTTGGTTTTGCCCTCAATTGGGACCTTTAACATGTCTTAGTCGTCTTCCCAACCCATCTTGCATATTTCTTCCTGTGAAAGTGGTTGACTCCTTTCTGAAGTTGACTGTCACACACCCTCCCAAGTACCCTCTTAACNGGTTTGAAGGTCCTCCTTGTGAATCCATAAATTGTTTCATCATTTCTTTCAAAATGTCTATCTCTGCCTTCGTTGCCATAAGTTCTGCTCTTGTTTCATTCTTTGCTTCCCTCTCTTGTTGAATCTTTGTCTTTTGTTCTTCAAGTTGCTCTTTCAAATTTTGTATCTCAATTGCTTGTTCGTACTCTCTATATAGCATGAACTCAATCGATGATGAAGAGCTATACTTTCTTGCTTTGGTTTTGGCCCTCAATTGGGACCTTTAACATGTCTTAGTCGTCTTCCCAACCCATCTTGCATATTTCTTCCTGTGAAAGTGGTTGACTCCTTTCTGAAGTTGACTGTCACACACCCTCCCAAGTACCCTCTTAACCTAGGAGAAAGTGTGAGGACAACAGACACTGACCCTCTTATGGCATCCATTGTCAACCTTATGCCTTAACCAAACATCTAATAAGTAGATATATACGATAATTGAACATCAAACTTTAACCAGGGTTAAGCTATCACAAAAACACTGATTTACATTCAAACCTTTTAATTACATAAGTTCACTAACTATCGCTCTTATCCATCTATATGTACAACACAGGTTTAAGATCAACTATTTACAATGCTTAAAATTCCAGACACTAGTGGTGGTAGGCCTAGAAAGTTGTTGTGTAGGCTAAGCACCTCGGATCCACCAGCTACCTGAAAACAGAACAGAAAATAGGGAAAAACATGAGCTAGGTTGCCCAGTGGGTGACATGTTTAGTAAGAATCTTTCCTTACTTCATAAATAAATCAAAATCGTATTCAAGTTATAAAATAAAAAAGCAGTAATAAAACGTTTCCATATCTCAACAAATCATGTTCAAATGACGTTATCAAACCATACACATTTCATTTCCGAAAAATCATGAAAATGCAATACATTTCAAAAACGTTTTTCCTTAGTTGAGGCGGAACAAAACTCAACGCTAATCAACGTCTAAAACATCCTTAGTTGGGGCGGAGTAATCTCGACACACCCAACGTCAAATATCCTTAGTTGATGCGAAGTAATCTCAACACAACAGCGTCTATCATACATCTATGTGCACATAGATATCATATCCCAAGTTACTCGAATACCTTCTCAAGTCCTTCCGTACCGGGTCCCAAATACGAGATTTAGGCCACCCATATGCCTTCTCCAAGTTCTCAGTATTGGGGGCTATCTCTATTCTCAGGTTACCCACATGCCTTCTCTGAGTTCTTCAGCATTGGGAACCATCTCTATAACCTGGCTACCCAGATGCCTTCTCTGAGTCCTTCAGTATTGGGAGCTTTTTCAAAAACAATATTCAAAAGCAATATGCTTGAAAATAACATAATAAATATTCACAAGTTTAAACATCTTAAACTTTCATAAATTCATTAACAATTATCATGCTTCCTTAAAATCATAGATTAATTAATAGCATGCCTTTCATAAAAACTCGATAACAAATAGCATACTTCAAATAATTTCAATGCAAAATCACAGTATGCATTTACCTAAAAACACATGCTTTCTTCAAACAAATACTCATCGGAGCGCAATTACAACTCGTGAAACCGTAGACATATAAACATGTTTTTAAACACAATCATGTATCATGAAAACTTTGTTTTAAAGAAAGCTCATTTTAAGTAAAGTTGTCACTCACTACTTGTCCCGGGTCCTTAAAGGATTATATGCCTTCCCTAGCTCCTCACGACCTGAACTAATACATTTCCTTTTGTTAGATTCCCTTAAAATTCTTTTTAGAATAGTAGAAAGATCCTAAACATTAATACTTATTCACCACCGAGACCAAATTCCATAAAGAGACTCACCACCGAGACCATTTCCACAAGGTTTTTCACTAACTAACGAGATTCAAGCAACCAGCGAGATTAAACCAGTGTATTCAAGCAAAATGTCAAAATTGTACCAGCGAGACTATCGACTAGCGAAACCAGCGAGAGCAATGAGACCAGCGAGATTTGTGAGACAAAACCAACCAACGAAAGCAGCGAGAGCAACGAGACCAAACCAACCAGCTAGATCAGCAAGAGTTGTCTCGCTCTTGCTCCTTCATGCCCCCAGTATCGTCCAACTCTCTAGCGAGATTCGTCTCCCTCTACTACTGTCTTCACTACTGTCCGCACTTTTATCTGTTAAAAGTTTCATTTCTAGCCTGAATTAGAACTTTTCTCCTTCTACAAACTTGTAAAGAAATGTGTCTTACTTACCTTAAAATTTCAGAACTTAACTCCTCTTCGTTCATCCGCTAATCCAAATTTACTTTGCCCTGCTCCAAATTACTTGAGAAATCGGTATCAGACACTTCCACCTATAATTAAACTTGTTTCTCTTCACATTCAGCTCAACCATCCTTCACAAAAGTTGTTAAGAATTGAATTAAATTACTAACCTCAAATTTCCAGCTTCAAACTTGATTTCTTCCGTTTTCTATTCACCAAACACCAAGCTTTATTCAAATTGCATGACACCAGAACAACCTTCAGTTCCAGCTTCAATTGCACCACAAGTTCGACCTAAGTTCCACACTAATTTGCCCCAAACACCTTCTTCTTTCTCCCTTCGACATGCAACTACAGATTTTGGTCAGTTTGAGGTTTTAGAAAGGAAATATGATCGACAATTCCGGCTATAGTCATAAATATATTTTGCTGCCAACTTACTTCCACCATTTCCATTATTATATTTTTTTCTTTTTTTTTTTTTCCTTTTATCTTTTTCTTTTCCTCCTTCTAATCTTAAAATCTTCTGCTTCGCTTTTCTTTCTTTTCTAATTCTAAGATCTAGCTTTTGCTTCCAATTAATAAACAAAGTAAATTCTAGCTCTGTTTCCTCTTAATGACTTAAAATTCAACTTACCAAAAAATACTTCCGATTTCCTTCACTTCTTCCTTCGATCTACAGGAGAGGAAACAAATAAGTCCACTATGATACTATATACTTAAGTTTAGTACTTACAAATAAAAGTAGGGTTTACATTGACGTCCCTTCCAATTCCATCATCCGTGGTGGCAAATTATAAGGAATTAGCACAACGAGCCACATGCTATGAAGTACGCATATTTGTGAATGGATTAAACCCATCTGAAGCTAATCATAAACGAACATTTCATGGGTCTGAAGCAAACTGAGGAAATTCACGGTCAAAATGTTTCCACCCTTCTCCATCAACTGGATGTCTTAATATATCATCTGTTACAACATGCTTTTCTTTATGTCACCTCATTTCAGATGCAACATGCCTCGATGCAAACAATTGTTTCAACCTCAGTATCGACAAAAAGTGGCGTAAGACTTTATATGGGATCTTCTTACTTTTTACATTGTTAATTTTATACCGAGGCTCATGGTAAACTGGACATTGTTGGGAATCAGAAAATTCTTTTCAATATAAAATGCAATCAAACTTGCAAGCATAAATTAAGTCATACCTTAAGCCCATGTCACGTAACTTCTTCTTAGCTTCATAAAATGAATTAGGTATAGAGACTTGTTAATCCAACCATTAAAAACTTTAATGTGCATCAATCTTACCAATAAGTTTAGTGAAGAGTATTTTGTACAACCAGGGTATAATTGATTACGTGCTTCATCTAATAAATCCTCAAATAGCCTTGAACTATCACTTTCAATCATGATATCTTCTTCATCTAAATCTTCATCGATAATTCGACCTTGTAAATCGTTTAGAATATTTAACATCTCATTTTCTTCAGTTGACACATCATTAAACTCTACATAACTGAATCCTTCATCCTGTACTAAGTGAGATGTCTGACTTAATTCTGACAACAAATTAACTCCTTCTCTATGGTATACCCATTGCCTATATGAGGGAGACATTCTGTATGTGAACAAATGTCGGTGAACCCTATCTAATGATTCCTACATTGTATTCATACAATTTTTGCATGGATATTTTGTTTTTCCAAAGTTATTAACATAGGACTTCGCTTTCTCAAGGAATTGGGTTACTCCTTCCATATATGCCATTGATAACTTATCTCGAAGTTGAATCCAATCTTTATTCATTCTTAATTATATTTGTTCCAACTAAACTCTTAATTTCTAGTCTTAAACTCTTAAACCTATAGAAATTACACAAAAGATCAAAGTTAGTATTAACTAACATATATGATCTATTGCTTTTGGGGAGAATTAAAAGGATGAAATTATTGGAATTTTTCTTCCTAATTATAAAAATTAGAAACAATTCCTTAATCTTAAACAACAACATTCAATCAAAGATTTAAGCCCAACATACACATGACAATAATATCTATAAACAACAACATTCACCCATCTAAAAGAAGAAAATGAACTTCAATAGTCAAATTGAAGTCATCCACAACAAAGAAGACCATAATTTCCTTCCTAGCAGAGCAGAAGGCATAGAAGAACTCTAAGTCATATTTTTTTCATCCAAACAACCTCTATTTATAGAGAGGAATATCAAAGCACAACAGCTTACCCAAGTTATTAAACCATACAATATATAATAATTGGTGAGCAAAATCCGTTTTTTATTCAGATTCATATGGGTCTGGCAATTCTTCAACATGGAATCAATTCAATTAAGCACATACAAGAGAATACAACAACCATAATCAGAGAAAACATCAATTTAACTCATATGCAAGCAAAATTTAGAGAGATCTTACCCCAAGAAACGCAAGTTTGATAGTTTCGGCCAAAAAACCCCGGATTTGGGGCTTTTTCTTCCTCAAATGGCCAAAACCCACTTACAAAAAGAGGGAGAGACGAGATTGAAGACACGTTGGGACAGAGAAGAGGGGTAGAGCGAAGAGAGGAAGATCGGCGATATATTTTTTTTTTTTGGCGAGTGTGAGAGACCGAGATGGGGAGATTGGCGATGTGGCAATATCATTGGGGTTAGAGATGAAGGGACCAAGAAGGAGCGATTTTCAAGAAGACGAGAGCAAAGAGAGATCGACGAGACGGGTATTGCCAGCGCTAGCTGGAGGGAGATGGAGATCAAGATGTGTTAAAGGAAAGGGAAAGGGAAAGAGTTTTTATTTTGGAATTGCCGACATCATAAGTAAGACGTTGGCAAATCTCACCCTATGCCAACAAAATGCAATCAACCGTCAACAAAGGTACAAATTTTTTTGCGTCGATAATGTTGCAGTCGACAAAAGCCCCTTTTTGCTGACGACAATAATCAGTTATCGGCAGAAACCCGCATCTGCTGACGGATAGAAAAGGAAGCGTTGACATATGACCCTCTATGCTGGTACCTAAATTTTTGGTGTCGATAGAGACGATTACTGTCGACGGAACTTTGAACTGTCGGCAGAGCCATGTTTTGACAATGTATTTTTATGGTTTCAGCATGTCTTCCGTCGACATAGCTGATTTTTCCTATAGTGGGTGTGAAGTTTGAGTCAAAAGTATTTGCATCAATTTGAAGGAATGTTATTTAGGTCGTTTTCAAATATAGGAAATTGAACTAAAATATTTATAAATATAGCAAAATTTTATTGTCTATTTAGGATAGACCACGACAAAGTACTATCTGTATCTATCTGTGTCGTCATGATAGACACAAATAGTAATATATTGAGATCTATTGCTGATAAAATGTGATATTTTACTATTATTTGTAAATATTTTCAACAATTTTATTTTTTAAAATAATTTCTCATATTATTTCATTAAATACCTAATATATAAAGGTTGCATTTTTGCTTAGTTTGGACTATTAATTGCACAACACATACCATCATAGTGGAAACTCTTTTTTTTTTTAAAGCAAGAGTTGAGAAGAGTCCATGTTTTTCTTATACCTCAAATTAGTTATTTAAACATGTTTTGCTTGACCATACAGGGGCTGAGTTCTTTAGGGTGTCGCAACACTATCAACTTGATCTATATATACTAACTTTCCTGTTGTAGGTCAATTCATCTTTCAATTCTCTTCACTCTCTCACTGAGTTTTGCTCTACTTTTGGGTATCCGACTGTAATTTTTATTTTACTAGCTTACGGTTAATTAGGATAAACCCTATTAATCTTTCTGAAAATTGGTTTACTTTTTTTAAATTACTCTTTGAATGCTTGTGGTTTTTCTCCTATTTTAATTTATGCAGTCTTGTGTTATGTTTGGATGACCATCTTGCATGATCACTTTGATTTGCTAAAGATTAAAATATAGTTTGGTAATACTTAGCTATGTGTTTAATCATCAAGTAGCATGAGTCGAAGTATGCTCGTGCGTTTATTGATAGGTTGTTTAGAGTTTGTCTAATTTACAATATTGCATATTTGGTTGGATTAAGAAAAAACCAGTTAATATATGTATGCTATTCAAGTGGCTAATTGTCTTAGTGTACTCTTAGTCGTCTTAATACGAGTGTGAATGGAATACAATGCATACTCGATCAAGCATCTAATTCTTGGTCGGTATTATATAAATTTTATTTGATTGTGAGAACCGGCACAAGTTCTTGGTACCGATATTTTTTCCTATATTTATAAATGAAACCGGTTGTAGTTGCCGCTAAATATGAGGTTGGATAGTAATTATTATTCATTCATTTATGAACCTGTTTTAAATTAACATTTCATATAATTATTATTTTAATTTAAATTAACATTTTATATAATTATTATTTTAATTTATAATACATATAATTTATAGTGCACATAATAGGTTGTTTTCAAATATAGCAAAATCAGCCAAATTATTTATATAATAATTTTTCTCCATAATATACCTATTGTCTTTCTAAAAAATAACTTATTTTAATTTTTATATATAATTAAGTTTATAATAAGAAATAATATTTTTGATATAATTATATATTTTAAAATTTTTAATTTAAAATCGAGAAAGCTGCAAATATATAGAATGTTGCCTTAAAAATTTACAACATTACCTACCATACAAACTCCAACAAATTGAATTGGTAATAGTATCCATATTTTCAAAATAATTTAATTATATATGCAAAAGGAAACTACATATTTAAATTTATAAAAATAATTGAATTTATAATATGAAATAATATTTTTAATATAATTATATATTTTAAAATTTTAAATTCAAATCGTTACCCAATCTATAGAAATGTTGCTTTTAAAAATTTCAACTCCAACAAATTGAATTGGTAATGGTATGCACATTGTCGAAATAATTTAATTATATATGTAAAAGAACGGCATATTTAAATGTAGAAAAATAATTAAATTTATAACATAGACTAATATTTTTAATATAATTATATGTTTTAAAATTCAAAATTGAGATATCAATGTATAAAATGGTTGGCTTTAAAAAATGTACAACATTACCTATCAAACAAACTGAATTAGTAATGATATACATATTTTAAAAATAATTGAATTATATATATAAAAAAGCTACATATTTTAATGAGTTGTTTTTAAATATAAAAAAATAAACAAAAATATTTATAAATGTGATTGACACATATAATAGTCTATTGAAATTTATTCTGATTTATAGCACGTAGATAATGATATTTTGCTATTATTTGTAAATATTTTAAGCAGTTTTGTTATTTAAAATAATTTTTCTATTTTAATTTATTAAAATAATTAAATTTATAACATGAAATAATATTTTTTAAATATAATTACATATTTTAAAATTTTAAATTCAAAAGTGAGATATGTAGAAATATAGAAATATTGCTTTAAAAATTTGCAACATGACCTACCAAACAAACTCCAACAAACTGAACTGCTATAATTTAAAAGAAAAAAGAAGATCTAATTCATATTCACACGTGCCAAGTAATTGCCTCGTGCGAGGGAACATTCCGGCGCACGTGTCGAGCACTCGCCCGCCAGCCCAGCCGACCCGGTTGCTGTTTTCGGGATTCCCTCCGGCCGAAAGCAATTCTTCAGACACAAATGCTGATCTCGCAGTGGTAGATTCCAAGGCAGCATCAGCAGGGCCATGCCTTTTCCCATTCCAATCCCAATCTTCGATCCCAACCCCTAAAATCCTTTCTATCTCTGCAAGATCTACAACTCCTCTTCTCTACTCTCTGCTCCGTATAGCCGCCGGAGCGTTCTGCAAGGTGATCACACCATGGAGTCGATTCTTGCCCGAGCCCTCGAGTACACTCTCAAGTACTGGTTGAAATCTTTCTCGCGGGACCAGTTCAAATTGCAGGGCCGGACCGCGCAGCTCTCCAATTTGGGTTTGTTCTCTCTGATTCATTTACTATAATTCCTTCAATTTCACTGCTTACTTCTACCAATAGCCGTGACTTGGGTTTCGTTTTTACGTTTTCTTTTTGAATTTCGGTAGATATCAATGGCGACGCTTTGCATTCCAGTATGGGGTTGCCGCCGGCGCTTAATGTTACGACAGCGAGGGTTGGCAAGTTGGAGATTATGGTGGGTGGATAATTGCTTAGAATTTCCCCTGTCTTCCTCTAGATAATTGGTGATTTCTGTTTGGTGACTGAGATCGATTGGAAATGTGACTTGTTCCTTTTTCTTTCGCTTGTTGAAATATGTGAAAGTAAATTATAGTGTAATGATGTATGTCAGTTGTTTTTTCTTGGTTCCGGGGTTTATTGCAGTGAAGAAGAAGATGAAATTTCGGCTGATCTTTGCCGTAGTTCATATGTTTTGTGTACTTTGATTCTTTCTCTAATTGAGTTTTTTTTTTTTTTTTTTTTGTGATCATGTAGTTACCTTCGCTGAGTAATGTACAAGTGGAGCCAGTCGTTGTGCAAATAGATAAATTGGATTTAGTGTTAGAGGAGAATCCAGATGCAGATGTGGCTAGAAGCACGAGTAGGTAATGTACATGCCTCTCTTCGTCTCTCTGCCCCTCCCCCCTGGTCCTCGCTTCTTACCATTTTGTAAGCTTTATATATCAACCTTAGAAGGATGCTTTTCAGATCAAAATTAGTTATAATTGAGCGTTTGCTTTTCTAACTTGCAGTAGTCAGACTTCTTCCAGCACCGTGAAGGGTGGTGGTTATGGGTTTGCTGATAAGGTAAAACACTTTGCTAGATCATTCTGGTTCATTGAAACTCAGAAGTGCTAAAGTTATCTTAAATATATTTGATATTTCACTAACAACGAATAGTTTGGTTGATCCATTCCCATTTCACGAAATTTGTGGGATATGCATAAGAAGTTCATTCTAGATTAGGACAAATTTCACCCCATCACATGCAATCTCTTAAAAACTGATCAGTATTGGCCCTTTGGCTATTTATTTATGAATCCACGATGGACTGTTTCTTTTGCCTGTCAGCTGATTTCCTAATTTATTCTTCTTTCTTCAATTTTAATTTTTTTTGATCAAGTAAAGAAATGTCTCGTTGAAGTAATGAAAATAGATCAATGCTCAAAAGATACAATCTCCACCCGATAATGGAACAAAAAACAACAAAAGTAATAAGAAATAGCATAAAATAGAAAGAGCAACAGAGGGAAAACAAAAGCACTCAAATTTAGACAAATATCCTTTATAGAAATTTCGTCAAAAGGCTTTGAAAGAGACTCCAAGGCGAGGCTTTCAAATGAGCTGATTGAACATGATCAAGCCGAAAGAGATGCTTGTTTTGGAAGATCCTTTGATTCTTTTCCATCCACAATAAGATGCTTTTAATGGTGTGTCCATTAAACGTTTGCCTTTGAAATCAAAGAGGGACAAGTTGCAAATAGTTTCCTTGAAAATATTGGAGAAAACGCACTGAAGATTAAATAAAGAAAATAGTTTGTGCCAGCAAGCTTGAGAGTAGATGCAACCGAAAAAAACATGATTAAGAGCATCCCCATTGAACCAGGAGAAGAACAAAGAGAAGGCATAAGAAAATTGAAAGGGAGCTTCAGCTTCCTTTGTAAAACCTCAGAAGTGTTAAGACTACCATTGACCATGATCCACAAAAGAATATTAATTTTCATGGGGCATCTCTATTATCATTGGGCTTCCTCTAATTTTTGTTTTGTTATTTGTTTTTTTCTTTTTCTTTTTGTTATTTTTTTTTTAAGGAAACAAGACTTTTCATTGATTCAATGAAAAGAGACTAAGGCTGAAAAATTCAAAATACCAAAGAAGATAATGAAAATAATATAAATAATGAAGACAACACTTAAACTGGGAATATAAAGCATTCCATTTCAAATAAATGTCTCGAATGGAATAATTAGCATAAGACTTGGATAAGGAACACCTGAAAGAAGCTAGAAGATGAGCAGATCCTAAATGTTTTGACGAAGGAGTTGATTTATCTTGAAAAACCCTCTGATTGTGTTTGAACCAACTCTCAAATAAAAGAGCTATAATTGCATTGGACCATAAAAGCTGAGATTTTAAGGATAGGAGAGGACTGACTAAAATCTGAATGATATTTTTCCCCAAAAGACTTCCCAAATACCCATTGTAGCCACCAAGATGACTGAAAAAAACAGATTCTGGAAATCTTCACCATGATCCACGCACAAAGGATACAATGATATGGTACCATGATCCAAGCACAAAGGATACAGTGATATGGTACCATGATCCAAGAACAAAGGATACAATGATATGGTATCTCCATTATGTTTCCATTGGGGAAGCAGCAACAAGAAAGTTAAATATTGTGCTCAATTAATTTGGTTTTTTATCCAATTAAAAAGAAAGGAATGTTAGATATTGTAAATTTGTAGTTTTTGATGGCAGTAGTTCATATTCTCATCCCTCTCTTTGGCACTTATATGTAATTTACATTCCATGTTCATATATATGTTTAGATTGTTGAGCGGTTCATATATAATAGATTGCAGATGGAATGACGGTAGAGGTTCGCACTGTCAACCTGCTACTTGAAACTGGTGGTGGTTCACGACGTCAAGGTGGAGCAACCTGGTAAGTTCTTGGTTCTTTCCTGATCTTTTTGATTCCCCCTCTCTGCCTCCACCCCTGCCCAGCGGCGGATCTATAGTAGGTCTGTGGCTGCCTCAACTTAAAGATGTTAGTATATTTGTACTAAATCGTTCATTAAAGAAACCAAAAATTGTTTAGTCATAATGGAAAGGGCTACAGCAACCCCTAGAACTGTGTTCGTGTCCTACATGGCCCTGTTTTTAAGTTCTTCTTCTTCTTATGCAGAGCGGCAGAGGCCCTTTTGATTTTTTGTTTTGCTTTTGCTTTCTTTTTTCCTTTTAAAGGAATGTTTCCTTTCTTTTAGTTTTTTCAAAGGCATTTTTATCTACTATTTACTGTTTGTTACATACATGTTAATAATTTTAATGACTTTAAAATTATATCAAAATATTTTTTTTGTCTAAATATGAAAATGAAAATAGAGTCGTTTCCAAATATAGCAAAATGAACCAAAATATTTACAAATATGGAAAATGTCACTACCTATCAGTGATAAATATGGATAGACTATGACATTTTGCTATATTTGTAAATATTTTCAGCAATTTTTTCATTTAAAATAATTTCCTAAAAAAATATAAGTTTTGTATAAATACGAAAATGAATAAATATACTTTTTAATTTAATTTTTTAAAAATAATTCTCTAGGAAGCTATAATTCTTATGTTAGCAAAAAGTTATATATTATTCAAAATTTTATTCACTTTCTTGCATATTTATATAACAAATGAAAGACTTTTAGTCTCATATATTGTAACAATTAAGTCTGAATTTTAGTTTTCAATTTCAATTTTAAAAATTTTAATCCTTTAATTTAATGTAACAATTTAGTCATTTGTACTTTAAGATTTGAATAACTTTAATCTCATCATGAAAAATATTGTTGGGATATAATATAATTTCTTATATATAGATCAATAAATTGATTAGGAACCATATCAGTTTATCTTTATAAACAACAAGAACTAATTTTGTAATAAAAATTAACATTTGATTTTGATGAAATCTTTTTACACTAGAGTTAAATTGTATAAAACC
The DNA here is from genome assembly GCA_031780015.1 of Citrullus colocynthis. Lineage (NCBI taxonomy): Eukaryota > Viridiplantae > Streptophyta > Magnoliopsida > Cucurbitales > Cucurbitaceae > Citrullus > Citrullus colocynthis. Next base: position 75,823 of record QLSR01000258.1, read on the forward strand.
TTTTAAGGTATGGGGACTAAATTTTTACCATCTAAATTGAAGGGCTAATTTGTTGTTTTCAAAAAAACATGTTTTAAAAGAAAATTATAATTTTTATCAAATAAACTAGTATTGAAATATGTCAAGCCCTCATAGAATAAAGTTTTGGATTTGTCACTACCCCACCCCCTATATCTGTAAATGATAAGAATGTACGATAGCTGCATGCATTTGAACTTTTGCATGTATGGTTTCCATTCAGCATATGCATACAGTGTAAAAGACTAGCACCCAGCCAATTAATTTGTCTGCTATAGTTCAATCATGCTGAATGGAAACCATACATGCAAAAGTTCAAATGCATAAAGACTAGCACCCAGCCAATTAATTTTTCTGCTATAGTTCAATCTATGACTTATGACTTCAATGAAGGGAATACTGTAACTTCTTAGTTCTTATTTTCTTTTCTCCTTTGTTGTTGTTGTTATTTATTTTTTTCCCTGCTACAGCACAGAATATATCAGCATGAGATCATTGAAGTAATAACTGCTGTAGTATTTAAACCAAAATTCAGGTGAGACTTTTGCTATGTATGAATGAATAAGGAATGATGGAAAGATTCCTTGAGAGAGAGAGAGAGAGAGAGAGTGAGAGAGAACTGGATACATTCCCAGCATGCTCAAAGAGAAATAAAGGAAGTTTTTTTGGGATAATAGAGAAATAAAGGAAGTTAGTCTACTTTATTTCAAAATCTCCCAACCCACAGCCAAAATGACCTAGACTGGAGTGAATTTTGAACTCGATGAACCTCAGAATGGAGGAGGATATTATCCTATTTGAAAGGTGGAGGTTGAAATGACTATTTAACTTGAAACTCCCTGAAAACTCACAATGTCAGAAAATTGATGGATGCCTTCTTTCATTTTTGCTCATTGAAAGTTGTTATTTTCATTAAAAAAAATGTTGCAATATCTGGTTGTAACTTCTAATCCTCTTTCTTTTTTATCAATAAAAAATTATCTTCCCAGAAAAAAATAAATGCTTTTGAATCTTCTCATATGTGTTAACCTTCTGGCTTCTTGAGAACAAAGAACTAGATGAACGTTTAGATATTCAAAGGAAATTTGATTTTCCAAATCGGTTTATGATCAAAGTATGAAGAATGCTTTTGGCTGAGGACACAAGGAAAAGCTTAACCTTTTAGGTTCAAGCTTCAAGGATCTGAATGTGTAATCTGGTTTTGAGGATCTGGTCTTTGGTTAATATTCGAGTTCCAGATTGCAGTTAAAAGAGCTGAGGCCAATGACCTTACTTGAACAGTATCTTTTCTATAGGTTGTACAACTTTTTCGTTTTTTTTTGAACAAGAAACAAGCCTCTCCATTAAGGTAATGAAATGAGAATAATGCTCAAGATACAATATGAAACCAAGCAAGTAAAAATCTAAGGATCAGCAAGTGCACACGGGCATCTCAACTATGTTGACACCCCCATAGCACCATCATCATATCCCATAAGTTACTAGATACATAAAACAGAACAACTTCGAACATCAAGATGGTAGAACACCTATTCCAAAGTACAACACAAAAACTTCTAAACAACAGCATAATACAAAAATTAAGGACAATACAATCTGGAGTAATCAACTAAGAAGATGAACAGAGGTTGGCAGAAAACTATTGGTCGCATGATATGAATGCTTGCCAATTCAGGCTAATGTCTTGGATGGAACAATCCGCGAAAAACCTTGGAGAGTGAACACCACGAGGAGGCATTTAATTGTGCAGATTCCAAATGATAGAACCACGGTTATGTCCTTGAGTTTCAAAAGTTGCAGTTTAAAGAGTTGAGGCTATGGTCTGCATGTGACTATTTGTAGCGCATGAAGGATTGGAGGACCTCTCAACTTTTATCCACACATCTTTCAGTATCTAATCCTGTTACATGACCTCACCTGAAAGAAAGGTAATCGACAAAATGATGACATACACTAGCCACAAAATATTGGGCCTTCCTACTGCCTGTGTCATGTAACTAAATGAAAGCCCAAATCTACTATAAAGCCCCACAAAGCTTTCAGTTATGATATTTAGCTTTAAATCTGTTAAATATTTTGTTATACTTAGCTCTCGTGTTATTTCCTTTTTCGCTTCCCCCATCTTTGTAGGGCTTCACCTTTGGCATCTATCACTATACGCAACCTTTTGCTGTATACCACAAATGAAAATTGGCAGGTACGCTATTCACATTGCTGTGACTGATATTTTGTCACAATATATATTTTCTAACAATTTTTTCATCATAGGTGGTCAATCTTAAGGAAGCCCGTGATTTCTCTGCAAATAAGAAATTTATTTATGTTTTCAAGGTAATTCTAGCTGCTATGCTTGGTTTATTTGGTTTTACTTTTTATTATTTTGAGAAAGAAACTTCATCCTCATCGAATGTATGAAAAGGTACAGAAGTAGGACAGAACTTTGAAACCACTGAAGCTCATAAAGAATGTCTGTAGTTTGTTAACAATAGAGAAATCAGAATAATGACACTTTTAGCTTATTAAAATGTTATGGAAGTCTTGTGGCCTTAATTTTTTCGAAGGAGGCAAAGAGTAAGTCTTGAGGAACTATGAGGTGTAACCTAAGCTTATATTTAAAAAAATGCAATGATGAGGCTTTTTGTGTGTGCCTCATATATTCTTTCATTTACCTTAAAGAATGCGTGGTTTCTTACCAAAAAACAAATTCATGGATGAGAATCATGTATAGATTACGTATTATTAAACAAGAAGATTGCATACAAGAAAAATAAAATTAAGAAAAAGAAGAAAAGAAAAACCACGTTCACCATTCCAAACTTCATCATTATTAACACTAGAATCTACTTGTTTTTAGGTTTTTGTCTTCAAATATTTGTGGACTTTTATAGTAAATCGTTGCTAGAGTAAATTACTAACGTATAGTGTATCGGCATTAAACAGATGAGTGAATTCTAATATTTTTTTAAGAATATGACAAGTTGTTTGTTACAATATTCTAGTCATTTCGTAAGGCATATGAACTCAGAGCCTCAATGTGTTATTATGGAAATGTAAGCCCCTAGTATTAGAGATGTTAGCTTCTTTTTATTCGAAGATGTTGATTATTTGGGGATCATTTTCCTTCTTGTTAATATTTTATCTTTGTATTTATTGTAAAGATATTTACCATATTCATCTCCTTCCTTATTTGTAATAGATTTTCTTTTATATAAGAAAACCCTTGTTAATAATATTCTACAAGAGAGAAATAAAATATTTCAGCATGGTGTTAGAGCACAGTTGAAACCCTAATTTTTCTGAAAAAGAAAAAAAACCTTAAAATCTAACCTAATCTGCCACCATTGCCACCGTCGCCGCCGCCACAGCCATTTGCCGGACATCTCAGGACAACTCTAGCACCGGTCATCAGTGGATCCAATTGTCTACGCCGTGAAGCCCAGCTGTCGAACAAAATCGCGAGTGAAGCTAGCTGACACCGACGCCGATACCGCCTGGGTTCACCTCCTCTCCGCCGGCCGACCAAGTTTGCACAAGTTTCTGGGCGATTTCCGACCAGCTCCGGCGACTATCCGGTGGACCTTCATTCTACCACTGAGTCGATTCCTTTGGGTTGGTTAAAATCGTTCTCGGTCAACTTTTTCTTCTTTTTCAGATCTGGTATTTTGGGTTGTGTGCCTATCTCTCTTCAATATGTCAGAAACTAAGGTATCTACCGCCAAAGTCTTCGACAATCAGACCCATTCCAACAACCTCACGGTCCAAATCACCACCATTCAACTTAACGGGGATAACTTTCTTCGTTGGTCCCAGAGTGTTCGAATGTATATTTGTGGTCAAGGAAAGATAGGGTATCTCACAGGAGAAAAAATCCCTCCCAGTCCAGATGATCCCTTATTCACTGTGTGGGACGTGGAAAACTCCATGGTCATGACATGGCTTGTCAACTCTATGGTAGAAGACATCAGCAGTAATTACATGTGCTACACTATGGCCAAGGAATTATGGGACAGTGTGACTCAAATGTACTATGATTTGGGGAACTAGTCACAAGTGTTCGAGCTGAACCTTAGGTTGGGTGATATACGACAAGGAGGCAACTCAGTTACACAATATTTTCACTCTCTGAAAAGGATATGGCAAGAACTTGATCTGTTTGAGACGCATGAGTGGAAATCCACAGACGACCAAAACCATTATCGGAAAACTGTTGAAGATGGTTGCATTTACAAATTTCTTGCTGGCCTCAATGTTGAGCTCGATGAGGTTAGAGGCAAGATACTTGGAAAAATATTCTTCCAAATATTAATGATGTTTTTTTTGAAGTTCGCAGGGAAGAAAGCCGCGGGAACGTTATGATTGGAAAGAGGGCAGTTGACTCAGTTGATAGTTCCGTGCTAGTGACTGAAAGTACTGCAATGAAAGCTTCTGATCAATCCAACAAAACTCATGACAAGCCTCGTGTATGGTGTGATCATTGTAACAAACCCCGTCATACGAGGGAAACGTGTTGGAAACTACATGGCAAATCTGCAAATTGGAAGAGCTCGAAACAATCTGAGAGAAATTCTCATCAGCATGCCTCTAATGCAAATATTGTTGATTCTAGTCCACTCAAAGAGCAAATTAATCAAATCCTGAAGCTGCTAAAATCCAATTGTTCGGGTAATCCTAGTGTTTCCTTGGCACAAACAGGTAATTCCCCTCAAGCTCTCTCGTGTCTAAACTCCTCTCCGTGGATCATCGATTCCGGAGCTACTGATCATATGACTAGTTTCTCGTGTTTATTTGATTCATACTCCCCTGTTTATAGTAAAGAAAAAGTTCGTATTGCCGATGGTATTTTACATCTATTGCAGGCAAAGGAACAATTTCCCTAAGTACAAAACTCATGCTACGTTTTGTCCTTCATGTTCCTCAATTAGCTTGTAATTTACTATCTGTGAGCAAAATATCTAAGGATGCTAACTGTCGTGTTATCTTTTGTGAAACCCATCGTCTCTTTCAGGATCAGGACTCGGGGGGAGACAATTGGACGTGCTAGGATGATTGATGGTCTCTATTACTATGATGAAGTTTCAACTAGTCATAAAAAGATTCAGGGCTTGGGTAGTGTCAGTTCTCTTTCTGTCCAAGAAACTATTATGCTTTGGCATCGTTGATTAGGATATCCTAATTTCGTTTATTTAAAACATTTGTTTCCTGGTTTATTTAAAGGAATTGATTGTTCTATGTTTCAATGTGAAGACTGCATTTTCGCCAAACATCATCGATCTACTTTTTTTCCAAAATCTTATAAACCCTCGTCACCCTTTTACTTAATTCATACTGATGTTCAGGGTCCCTCTGAGGTTTTGACAAAAAATGGCAAGCGCTGGTTTGTTACTTTTATCGATGATCACGCCTGTTTAACTTGACTTTACTTAATAACAAAAAGGTCGGATGTAAAAGAGGTTTTTGTTCGTTTTCATGAAATGATTGAGACTCAATTTCAAACTAAAATTCGCATTCTTCACTCTGATAAGGGTATCATTCACCAAGCTACATGTCGTGATACCCCTCAGCAAAATGGTGTTGCTGAACGGAAAAATCGACACTTGCTTGAAATTGCTCGTGCCCTTATGTTTTCGATGCATGTTCCAAAATATTTGTGGGGTGATGCAGTCCTAACAGCTGCTTACCTAATCAATAGAATGCCTACTAAAGTGTTGAATTTTAAAACCCCTCTACAACACCTCAAAGAGTTTTTTCCTACTGTTCGATTGTTCTCAGAGTTACCTTTAAAAGTTTTTGGGTGTACTGCTTATGTTCATTGAACCCTTCCTTCCCAATCCAAATTGGACCCTCGGGCTATTAAATGTGTTTTTGTAGGCTATGTTCCTTGTAAAAAGGCATACAAATGTTTTGACCCCCTAACTGACAAGTATTTTGAGAGTATGGATATGTCCTTTGTGGAAACTCAATCGTTTTTTAGCCCAACTTCTCTTCAGAGGGAGTCATCTCTACTTGAAGAGAATTTTTGGGACACTTCACCTCTCCTAAACATCATTAGTCCTGAAATTATGAGCTCTAGTCCTTCGATCTCAAGCATGGAAAATTTTTCGACAGGGGGAGAAACACTACAAACAGATCGGACAAGTCGAGATCCTGAACTTAAGTTTTATACTAGAAGAAACATAACTCAAAGGGATAGAAATCAGACAGTCGAACTAACACAGGACCAATCTGATACTCCAGTAAATGATCCTGAAAATTTGGGTATGTCTCTTAGTCCTTCATCTCATAATACGTTGCCTAATGTCTCTGATCTTGATATTCCAATTGCCCAGAGAAAAGGTACTTGCCAATGTACAAAATATCCATTGCGAACTATCTCTCCTATCATAGACTGTCTGATAATCATAAAGCTTTCACATCCAAAATAACCAGCCTATTTGTTCCAAGGAATATACAGGAAGCTCTAAATGATTCGGATTGGAAATTAGCAGTGATGGAAGAGATGAATGCGCTGAAACAAAGTAGTACTTGGGACATAGTTGATCTACCAAAAGACAAGAAAGTAGTGGGAGGTAAGTGGGTTTTCATGATAAAATGCAATGCTGATGGTAGTATCGAAAGGTACAAGGCTAGACTAGTGGCTAAGGGATTCACCCAAACCTATGGAATTGATTATCAAAAGACATTTGCCCTGTAGCTAAAATTAACTCAATTAGAATTTTGCTCTCTATTGCAGTTAATTTTGATTGGCCACTGTATCAACTAGATTTAAAAAATGCTTTTCTTAATGGGGAACTTGAAGAAGTATTTATGGACCTACTGCTTGGGTTTGAAGCCGACCTTGGATTGAACAAGGTATGTAAATTAAAAAAATCATTATATGGCCTTAAACAGTCTCCTAGAGCTTGGTTTGAACGTTTTGGAAAGGCAGTCACTAGCTATGGATTCAGCCGAAGTCAAGCCGATCACACTATGTTCTAAAAACATACGGAAAAAATAGAGTTGTTGTTTTGATAGTGTATGTCGATGATATCATTCTTACAGGCAATGATGAGTCAAAAATGTCTATTGTGAAGGAAAAATTGGCGAATGATTTCATGATCAAAGACCTGGAATCTAAAGTACTTCCTTGGCATGGAGTTTGCTAGGTCTAAAAGTGGTATTCTTGTCAATCAAAGAAAGTATATCCTCGATTTACTCAAAGAGACAAGTTTACTTGGTTGTCGAATTGCAGAAACTCCTATTGAGCAGAACTTGAAATTGGAAGCTACAACAGAAAAAGAGGTAAAAGAAAAGGGGAAGTACCGGAGACTCATGGGAAGATCATGAAAATTCGAGAGTTGACGTATTTTCATCAGGGCGACTAATGGGATTAGGATTACTCAACTTGTGTTTACGTTTTATTCAATGATCGACCAAGAAATGACAAATCAGTCTTTTTCGTTTAAATAAAAAATGAGCAATTCTATAAGGTTAAATAAAAATGCTTCCCAAATATACCTCTGTCACACACGTCCCGACATTGCCTTTGCAGTAAGTATGGTAAGCCAGTTCATGCATGCTCCTGGACCAGCTCATTTTGAAGTTGTCTTTAGAATCCTGAGATATCTGAAAGGTACTCCAGGGAAAGGGATACTCTTCAAAAACATGGGTATCTACAGGTGGAAGTTTATACTGATGCAAATTGGGCAGGTAGCAGGACTGATGGGAGATCGACTTCTGGGTATTGCTCATTTGTCGGAGGAAACTTGGTTACTTGGCGCAGCAAAAAACAGAGTGTAGTTGCAAGAAGTAGTGCTGAAGCTGAATTTAGGGCATTGGCCCACGGTATCTGTGAAGGCATATGGATAAAAAGACTACTGGAAGAATTGAAATTCGCTCAGATAAAGTTCATACGCATTTACTGTGATAACAAGACATTTGAAATTCGCTCAGATAATGTTCATACGCATTTACTGATAACAAGACAACAATCTCCATTGCCCATAATCTAGTCCTTCATGATAGGACAAAACACATCGAAGTCGATAAACATTTCATAAAGGAAAAAATTGATGCAGGAGTAATATGCATTCCTTACCTCCCAATAACAGAACAAATTGCAGATGTATTAACTAAAGGGCTTCCTAAGTTGCAGTTCAACAAGTTAACGGACAAGCTGGCCATGAGTGATATCTTCAAACCAGCTTGAGGGGGAGTGTTGATTATTTGGGGATTATTTTCCTTCTTGTTGATATTTTATCTTTGTATTTATTGTAAAGATATTTATCATATTTATCTCCTTCCTTATTTGTAATAGGTTTTCTTTTATATAAGAAAATCCTTGTTAATAATATTCTAGAAGAGAGAAATAAAATATTTCAGCAGAAGAAGCTGTAAAGCTAAGGCTACAAAATAAAATTTCACTCTGAAGTGAGCCTGAAGGAGTGTGCATCAAACAACTTTCAAATATTGGTTTATCATTTGAATGGAACTTGTGTTTTGAGTATTGGCCTGGCTCCTCTGTGCATGCTAACTTGAAAATTGAAATGGTGTTTTGTTTACTGACTTATAATGCCAAATTCTTCTTGTTACTAGAAACTTGAATGGGAATCTTTGTCAATTGATCTTCTGCCTCATCCGGATATGTTCGCTGATGCTAATTTGGCTTGTGCTCAAGAGGGACCAATTGGTAGGGATGATGATGGTGCTAAACGTGTTTTCTTTGGTGGAGAGCGACTTATTGAAGGAATATCTGGTGAAGCTAATGTAATACAAGTCTGATGTTTCAGTTTGATTCTTTATGAACTTGTCTTTACGGTGCAATCTTAGAGAGCAGCTTATAGAATTATGATGGTCTTGCAATTCAGATACACTTTGTTTTGTAACATGAACAGATAACGTTGCAAAGGACCGAACTAAACAGTCCACTTGGTCTTGAGGTGAATTTACATATTACAGAAGCTGTCTGCCCAGCCTTAAGTGAACCAGGTTATTAAATCATTTGGTTCTTAGATCAGTTTTCACCATGTGAACAAGGTGTTGTATGATGGTGATCTATCATGCTGATGGGATTTATCTATGGCATCAACAGGATTTCGTGCCTTTCTTCGATTTTTGACGGGATTATATGTTTGTCTAAATAGAGGAGACGTGGATCCGAAAACTCAGCAGGTTATCATTTACTCTACTCTTTGAAATGTACTTTTGAATATGATATGAGAAAGTCTCACACATCTCTCTCTTTCTGTTTTCACTGGCAGCGTTCAACAGAAGCAGCAGGATGTTCTTTAGTTTCAATTATTGTAGACCATATATTTCTGTGTGTGAAAGATCCTGGTTCGTACCTTCTGCCATAAAAAATAACCTTACCCTCTTGGATTATATGAACTTCAATATTATGTGCACTGTGTAGTTAGGATTAGGATTGTAACCTATGTTTTTTATTTTTTGTGTGTTTTTGTTTTGTTTTTCTTTTTTAAAAACAATGGCTTTCATTGAGGAAAAAAATAAAGAATACAAGGGCATATAGAAAAACCAAAACACAGAGAGAACTCCATTAGAGAAAGGGTTCTAACTAAGTAAGATGTTGCCTGGGGAATAATTACAAAGTCTTCGAAATTGAAATTCAACGAGAAACATGGAACCTCACTAGGGTCGTCCCTATCCACACCTCTAAACACTAAATTGTTCCTCTTGCCCCAAAGATCCCACAACAAAGTGCACACCCTTGCAAACCACAAAAAATGGCCTTTCTCTTTGAAATTTGGATGGAGGAGGAACTCCTTGATCCTCAAACAAACATCTCCTTGACGAGCTAACACAAATTCAAACTACTGAAGGAAGCAATTGCACACAAAACTCACAAACCGAAACTCCTAAAGAAGGTGATCCAGGTTTTTCTCTTCCTTTAGATAAAGGATACAACAAAAAGACCACCTTAACAAAGGATTGTGTAAGGCCCCCTATTATAGTCCAATACAAGGGTAGAAAGGGAAATATCAATGTTTATGAGAGAGGATATTCATCAAATACTAGCAAGGATAAGGATGACTAGTAGTTAGATGGAGATGTAGTTATTTATATTGGGCAGTTATTAAATAATGATCATATATGTAATAGGTAGTTGTTGCAGCCGTCAGTTTTTATGTTTTTGGTAGTTTGCTCTTCTCGAGAGTGGGAGGGAGGGTGTGGTGTCCTTGTATTTGTTAAGAACCTTGCCTATAGGCATATTTGTTTGTATTCAATAAAGAATCATCTCTTCGACTCCTATCAGATCGTATTATATGTATTAAAAGGACCGAGTCCATTGGGTCAGTGCTGAACCATTCCAATAGGTGCCCATGTTTTGAACGTTAGTAGCTAGAGGTTACCCATATGAGTTTTGAAAGCTTAACCCAACCCTTTAGTATGTTCACATTTTTTAACGCAACCCTTTAGTATGTTCACATTTTTTTCCTCTTTGTTGATATGAAACTATGTTTGATGAGTGAATGAATATGTAGTAGGGTTCAAAAGCCTCAATCCAAGCTAAGGAAGTTCAATTAGTTCGGGATAGCATAAAGAGTTTAAGGGGCCGTTTGGGCACCAACTAGAAGTTGATAGAGTGGGTTATTATAACCCACTCTATGTCTGGGGCACCAAATACAATAGTGGTGTATATAACTATATATAACCTATAATTAAGTATAGTAAATACTATTTCAAAACCCTCACTGCTACAGTATTTACTATTTATTTACTATTTTCACTCATTCTCTCTCTCTTTTTTTTTTTTTTTTTTACTACAGTGTTCATTATTTCCTACTCAAACAAAAGTAGTTTACACCCTAAACAAAAACACTATTATAACCCAGACTTAAATAATCTGCACCAGAAACACTAATTATTATAACCTATTGATTATAATAACCACTGACTATAATAACTAATGTAGTGCCTCCAAATGCCCTCTAAGAGGTTGTAACTATCAAAAGGTTTGAACAATTTGGACAAAGACAAACCACAAAAATAATACGATTCTATTTGAAGGCAGAGGTAATACTTCAGATTGGTTTTTAAGATCACCTTGCTTGATAAGGCCACGATGTTGTACTCTCTATGGGGAAGGAACTGAGGACCTTGATCATTATTTGTGGACTTGTGATTTTGCTTGGTCAGTTTGGAACTGTTTCTTTCTCCCGGTCCTTTGGTCTTAGCTTGGTCCAGCCTAGAGACTATAGCTTCATGCTAGAGGAGTTTTTACTTCAATCACACTTTTGTATCAAGGGTTTATTATTATTATTATTTTTTATTTTTCTTGTTGTTGCGGCTTGCTAGCAATTATGCTATTTATGGTGCCTTTGGGGTGAGAGGAACAATAGAATTTTTAAAGGGTTTGAGAGGTCTTGTGGGGAGGTTTGGTCCCTGTTAGGTTCCATGTCTTCATCTTGGCATCGGTGTGTAACTTCTTTTTTTTTTTTTTTTTTTTTTTTTCCGTAATTCTACTTAAGGTTTGATTTTGCCTGATTGGAGACCTTTTCTGTTTTAGTTTGACTCCTTTTGGATCTTTCTTTTTCAAAAAGAGGCGAAAAAGGTTTTGTTGTTTTTCTCTAACCAAAATGCCTAGAATAAAGTTAGGTTAAACCACAAAGTTTCAGCTACAGCTCTAAAAGGATCATAAACTGGAAAGTGAGGTAGCTGGTTAGCGGCTTTGGAACAATTCAATGGCTCTTGCAATGTGCTAATGATATCCAAAGGTCTTTTGGGTTGGAAGGAATTCATGAACACATAGACTTAACGGGGGAGCTTCATAGGCTCAATGAAGAGGGGACTGACCTGAAATTTTAAACCTCCGATGGTAATCACTGCCATATTCCCACAAAAGCATAGTTGTAACCATGACCTTCAGGGGCTCAATAAAGGGAAGGAGAGATTGATTTGGCATTTGATACTTCAAATGGTGTCCTGGTAGTTAAAGAACGTTCTAGGGATCCATGTGAGAAAGTGGAATGTGGTGTGAGAAGCAGATTTGGGGGTGAACCTCTAATTGAAGTCTTTTTGTGGGAATAATGTAGTGGTTGTTAGTGAGGAGGCTTGTTTGAGAAAGAGCCAAATGGATTTTGGTAGGGGATTTGGGGTTGAGTTTTGACCCCCAAGGTAGTTCGTTCCAAGAAAGGATATGTAGAGAGTGGTTTGGTCAGGAGTCTCTGCTGCTGAGTGTTGGGCTTCATCTTCCATCAGTTTGAGCCCTTTTTGAGTGTTGGGCCTCATATGCACTTAGTTTGAGCCTTTCTTGGACCTGCTGACTGACTGACAGACCAAAACTGACCAATGGACGTGATCGAAAAAATACATAAACCAACCGAACAAAGTCCGTTCAGCTGGTGCCTGGTTTTAGTAGGTTGAATTGGTTAGGCAGAATCTTTTGATTGCCCCTACTGCTAGTGCTTATTTGAGGCAAATGATTGAATTTCATCATAGCTTGGTTGATTTGGCATTTCGATATTCAACTTGATTAGTTTCTGAATGCTATAGCTTTTAAGGCTTGTTTGGGTGTGCGCGATCTTATGGAAGTGAGTGGAATGATAGGACTTTTAGAGGGTAGGTAGGGTCCTAGTAGGTTTGGTTCTCTTGTTCGCTATCATGTTTCTTTGTGGGCTTTGATTTCAAAGTGCTTTTGTAACTATTCTGTAGGCATTATTTTGCATGGTTGGAGACTTGGAGTCTCTTCCTGTAGAGGAATGTCTCTTTATGCGTGTTTGGTTTTTTGTACGCTCATGTATTCTTTCATTTATTCTCAATCAAAGATGTTACATTAAGAAAAATGTTCATAATTATTTAGTAGGAGCACTGATAGCGTTTTACATGTTATTTATATACTTATTTTTCTCTATTTCAATTTCTTATAACTTAATACTGTACTTGCAGAATTCCAGCTTGAATTTTTGATGCAGTCACTATTCTTTTCTCGGGTAATGTTCCATACAGTTGCTGCTTTTAATTGAAATTGTATCAAGAATTGTATTTTTTTTTTTTTTTTCCCTCTTTCTTTCTTTCTTACTCTTTGGCTTGGTGAGGCTAGGAAGCATGGACACATTTGGGACATGGATATGTTTGAACCAAGAATGAAAGTATCCGTTGATATGTCGATATGTCCGTAGATCGAAGGGTTCAATATTGATATTAAATATCCATCACATCTTTTATTAATGCTTATAAGACTTAAAAATGTCATCTATTTAGTCCAATATGAATATGAATACTAACAAGTTTTGTAGGTAATTTGGGGTTGAGTTTTGATCCTCAAGGTAGTTCGTTCCAAGAAAGGATATGTAGAGAGTGGTTTGGTCGGGGGTCTCTGCCACTGAGTGTTGGGCTTCATATTTTGTCAGTTTGAGCCCTTTTTGAGTGTTGGGCCTCATATGCAGTTAGTTTGAGCCCTTACTGGATGACCAATGGACGTGATCGAAAAAATGTATTTAGTTCGATATGAATATGAATACTAACAACAATATCCATAACTTAGTTTGGGAGTAAGAACAACTTAATTATTAATCTAAATAAATTTTATTAAATTTGTGATTTATTTCTGTAGATATCGATATTTTGTCGATATATCTGTAAAATTGAAATGACAATGTTGATATCAACATTTATATTTAATCCTGGGTTTGAACATGTTTCATTCTTGTGTTTGACGTGTCACACAAATTGTCCCATGCTACTTTTATGTTTTTTTAATTTTAAACACATTGAATGGAACATGTCACACCGAGACGTCAACCAAAAAAAACTGTTGAGAAAATAACCCGGCTTATTTCCGGGCCGATTTTTTAACCCAATTGTCAATAAAAGTTTCCTCTCTAAAAAAAGTAATGTTAGTTATTTATCATTTTGTTGTATTATTTTCCTACTTTGTTTCCCAGTCTAGTGGCTTTAACAAATTACGGATTATTGGAAAATTTTCAATCCTTTGGTAGATGAGTTGATGACCTTAAAGTCCTGTCGTGAATTAACAATTTTCTTCTTTTATTGCAGGCTAGTGTTAGCGATGGACAAAATGACAATAACTTGACAAGAGTCATGATTGGTGGACTTTTTTTGAGGTAGCTCGAGTTTTCATCTCTATTGATTATCATTTTTCTTATTTTTACTTTTATTTTTTGGATAAAGAATTGAATTTTTATTGAGAAAGAATGAAAGTATAACTGCATAAAAAAACCCAAAGAAACATGGGTTGGCCTTTGGTAAAAAAGGAGACATAGTCTCAATAAATGACTAAGAGGTCATGGGTTCAATCCATGGTGGCCACCTACCTAGGATTTAATATTCTACGAGTTTTCTTGACACCCAAATGTTGTAGAGTTAGGTGGGTTGTCGCGTAAGATTAGTTGAGGTGTGTATAAGTTGGCCTAGACTCTCATAGATATAAAAAACCCCCCCAAAAAAAAGTAAGGTCTCACCAGAGGAAGGGACTCCACTAAGTACACTAAGACCTAACTTATAATTACAAAAAGATTGTATCATTGTCTCCTCAATCATCTCCTTGTAATCTTCGTGTCTAGCAACCTGAATTTCGAATGTAGTAAAAAAGTAAGTAAAAATAGACTGACCAAACTTGTCGCTCCAAAGGATATGATCCAGGTTTCGCTCCACTTTCTGATGAAGGATATAAAGAGACCTTATCAAGGAGGGAAACTTTCTCGGAGCCTATCAAGACAGTATTAGTATTAACTTGTCCATGGATAGCCCACCAGATCAAGAACTTAATCTTTTTTGGAACTTTTACCTTTCCAAAGAGGAGAAAGCAGATTCACTAGATGGAGGGGTTCAACAAGGAATGAAAGAAAGAGCTACAAGAAAAGCCCTTAGGGCCAGGACTCCAAAGACAGAAGTTCATTTTTCAGTCTAAACTCAGCCTCCCCAATCAAAGATAAGAGAGTCATTACATATGTTGTTTTCCTATTAGACAAATGACAAGGGAACTCAAGAGATAAACTGTGAGAGGTCCCTATACTAACTACGGTATCAACCATCAAACATTTTTTTTTTGTAGAACTCTGGTGGTATAAAGAAGGAAATGTATAGTGGAGGAGTTTATCCCCCATCCACTTGTCCTTCCAAAACGGAATACGTTGCCTTACCTCAACCACAAAACAATGAATTGGGTGAGAGAAAGAAGGGAGCTCATTGGATACTTTTTTTCCAAAGGTTTCTTTGAGTGCGTATGACCTCACCTGACATCCGCTTAAAAGGTTAGAGGACTGTACTTGCTTGCTGTAATCCTCTACCACAGGGTATTAGACCCAAGGGGAAAACCGCACAACCATTTAGCTAATGGACTTTCTGCCTCTAGAGAAGAAACGTACGGATGAGGTACCTTCCACCTTTGGAGAAGAAACATCTCATCGAAGATGCAATCCCTTTATGCATCATATCCACCATGGGTCCCAAAAGGGAAGGTTTTTTGGATTATGACCCATGGGGACACCAAGATCAGAGGAGGGCAGCGTACCAGAAATTTTTGTATTCTTGGCAACATTTTATTGAATTCAATTGTAGCTAGTTGTATTTATTAATTTCTCTAACTCTAAATGATTGTGTTTGAGTGTTGAGAGTTGCTAGTATGTGCTATCTGACCTAAATTTGATATTGTATATATGTATGCAGTTGATTCTTCATTTTGAATGTGTACTTTTTTAGGGATACTTTTTCACGCCCTCCATGCACATTAGTTCAACCAGCAATGCAGGCTGTTACAGATGACTTTTTACATGTTCCAGAGTTTGGTAATGCCTGACTGACCCTTTGTACAATTTCATGAAATCGTTCTTGGTTCTATAGTCTAATAATATGCATTTAAGACTTGAGATATGAAATGTATTTTGTCTAATGCTGATGACGACGACTTCTTTGCTGGTCAGCTAAGAACTTCTGCCCACCAATATATCCTTTCAAGGACAAGCAGTGGGGATTAAGTGGAAGTGTTCCTTTACTGTGCCTCCACTCTGTGCAGGTCAAACCTTCTCCAGTCCCCCCATCTTTTGCCACCCAGACAGTCATCCACTGCCAACCTCTCACAGTATGTAAACTATTCATAAAATGACCATTTAGTTACTTAAGCATATTTGAAACCATCATTTCTCTCAACTCCTTTTTTATGTTTGTACTTCTTTTCCAGATTCATCTTCAGGAAAAATCATGTTTAAGGATATCATCTTTCCTAGCTGATGGAATAGTTGTGAATCCTGGTTCTGTTTTACCGGATTTCTCTATTAGTTCTATTGTACTTTCTCTCAAGGAGTTAGATGTTACTGTTCCACTAGACGTGGCCAAATCTACTGATTATCATAGCAGCTGGGATGGCATCTCTCAAAGCTCTTTTGATGGAGCTCGGCTTCATATTAAAAACATGCAATTTTCTGAATCGCCTTCTCTCAATCTTAGACTACTGAATTTGGATAAAGATCCTGCTTGCTTCCTTCTCTGGGAAGGTCAACCAGTTGATGCTAGCCAGAAGAAATGGGCCACTAGCGTGTCTCAGATTAGTTTATCGTTAGAAACATACAATAAAGTGGCTGGATCTAAGAGTTCTGATGCTATTTTAGCCTTGTTAAGATGTGTGGAGCTGACAGACGTTTCCATTGAAGTAGCTATGGCAACTGCAGATGGCAAAACATTAACAGCAGTTCCTCCTCCTGGAGGTGTTGTAAGAGTTGGGGTTTCTTGTCAACAGTATCTATCGAACACCTCAGTTGATCAACTATTTTTCGTTCTAGATCTTTATGCATACTTTGGTAGAGTTACTGAAAAGATAGCACTTGTTGGAAAGAAAAATCAACCAAAAGAAAGTAGAAGTAACTTGGTTGGAAAGCTTGTGGATAAGGTACCAAGTGATACTGCTGTTAGTTTATTGGTCAGGAACCTTCAACTTAGATTTCTGGAGTCTTCTTCCACAATTGTTGAGGAACTGCCTCTTGTTCAATTTATTGGCAACGAGATGTTCGTCAAAGTTTCTCACAGAACGCTTGGTGGTGCTGTTGCTATTTCATCCACAGTACGATGGGATAATGTTGAAGTGGATTGTGTAGACACCGACGGAAATATTGCATATGACAATGGAACCTTGCCAACTTCAATTGAAAATGGTTCTCTTATGAATGGGAATGGATTATCTCAACTGAGAGCAATCCTTTGGGTACATAACAAAGGGGGTAGATTTATAACCCCGTTTCTTGATGTTAGCATAGTGCATGTGATTCCCTTAAATGAGCGGGACATGGAGTGTCACAGTTTGAATGTGTCAGCTTGTATTGCTGGGGTGCGCCTAAGTGGAGGAATGAACTATGCTGAAGCCTTACTGCATCGATTTGGAATTCTTGGTCCTGATGGGGGCCCAGGAAAGGGTCTGATGAAAGGTCTGGAGAATCTACGGGCTGGGCCACTCGTGAAACTTTTCAAAACTTCACCTCTTCTTGCTGGCAGTTTAGAAGGTACAGGAACTTTAAATATGTTGGCTGCTTAAGAATTACATTGTTCATGCACTAATTTATAATCTTAAGACTTTAAGGATGCACAGTATCTTCTGTTCTGGTCGCAGAAGTTTCCTTTGTTATCTGTCTCCTTTAAATTCTTTAGAAACAAATATTTTACAATCTTCAAGTTTCAATTTTCTGTGTGGAGTTTCAGGAGATGAGAAAGAAAGTCCTCTATTGCAATTAGGAAAGCCAGATGATGTGGACGTTTCCATAGAACTTAAAAATTGGTTATTTGCACTTGAAGGTGCACAGGAAATGGCAGAAAGATGGTGGTTTTATAATCCTAATAATGCAGGCAGAGAAGAGAGGTGTTGGCACACTTCTTTCCAGAGCTTCCGAGTAAAAGCACAGAGTAGACCGAAGGATCTACTTAATGGCAAAGGAAGCTCATGTGGAACTCAACAGTATCCTGTGGAGTTGGTGATAGTAAGCACCCCCCAACTCGAAAAATTTAATTTACATAAACTAATTAACGATTAGCAACTTGCTTCCTGGTGCTTCTGATTTTATGGAATCGTTCTGTCTTTTCTCCATGCTTGTGGTTTAAGTCACATACTATATGCATGAGCTTGAAATATTTGTGTCAAATTTAGATCAGCGTAGAAGGTCTGCAAACATTGAAGCCTCAGGTTCAAAAGAACACTCATCATAATGTTCCTCTCCTCAATGGGGTGAATGAAACAGTCGAGCCCCTCGGAGGGATAAATCTTGAAGCTCGCATGGTGGTGTCTGAGGATGATGTTGACGTTGAGATGGCCAACTGGATTATGGAAAACCTGAAGTTCTCTGTCAAGCATCCGGTATCTGACAATCAATTTTCCTTGTGTGACATCATCTGTTTGCTTATGAACCGTTTTCACACATTGTTGTTTCATGGTAGATTGAGGCAGTTGTTACGAAGAATGAGCTGCAACATCTTGCCTTACTCTTCAAGTCAGAAGTTGATTCGATGGGTCGAATTGCTGCTGGAATTCTTAGGCTACTAAAGCTGGAGGGTTCTATTGGTCAAGCCACCTTGGATCAGCTAAGCAACCTTGGTATGTCAGTCTGATAAGTGATGAATCTCAACGCCATGATTACTAGGTTTTTGAAAAGTTATTATTAACCTTACGATCCCCCAATTCTCTGAGCTTCCCCTTACGTTTGATATTTTATTTTATTTTATTTACCTTATGAGGAGAGTATCCACTAAGATGGCAAAATTAGTCACGTTTCAGATTTCAATATTGATCTTATACTCCAATCTGGTTTTGTGCACATGATGAACTTGCTCATTCTAGGACTTCTTTTGAGGTCTCTTAGACAGCAACAAATATTTACTGGTTGATGCTTATTTCCAGGAAGTGAGAGCATTGACAAAATCTTCACTCCAGAAAAGCTTAGCAGGGGAAGTAGTGCGGCCAGTTTGGGAATCTCTCCGTCTGCATATTTGATTGGTGAAAGCCCGCGTCCAACTGTAGAATCCACAGTGACTTCTCTGGAGCAGGCTGTTCTCGATTCCCAATCTAAATGCACTTCTCTCATGACTGAACTTAGTAGTTCAGATTCGTCATTACATGTTGCAACTATTAAACAACTCTACGAGAAACTTGATAGCATGCAGATGTTACTGTCAAGGTTGCGGAATCAAATCTGATTTGTGTCTGCTGTTGTCTCATTTTGCCATGGCTTACGCAATTGGAGGTTCACTGGGTCAAGGTGGTTATTTCCTACTTTCAGGTTTGAGCTACCGTGAAATGACCAAAATTTACTCACGGTTCGGAACCTGCAGTTGCCATGCTCGTCTCCCCTGAAACTCATGGGGCGATTCAAGCATTGTGTAATTCAAGATAGAAAGAGGTCATTTCCCAATCATGTAGTTCACCATTCTTTCTCCAGTATATATATATATAGATATAAATAGAAATGCAAGTTGAGTGTATGTAATTTAGCTTGAAAGAAAAGATGACATTTCATTTTTGTAGACTCAGATTCTTCATTCAAAAGTGATAGTTTTGTACATGACTTTACTTTGAAAGATACATATGACGCTCCATTATGTAGAAAATTAGTTGCTTCATTTGATTGGTGTCCCAATATCGATGTGTTGTAATAATTTTGGCTCCTCTAATAGAATTCAGTTTTGCAACATTGCATTATCCATTATATGAATGGCTAACTATAAACTCAATTCCTTTATTAAGATATTGGGTACAATTTTTGGTCCTACATTTTATGTCGTGAAATTTTCCTTCTAGATATTCTAAGATGATTGGGAAAAATTGACCATTCTATGAACTTTTAGGGCATGTTATGTATTATCCAAGCCAATGTACCTGCAGAAATTATACCTAGCAAAAATAGCAACTAAACGCATAGTTTGGGAAAACAATGATATCAAGAGTTCTATAGATAGTGTGTGTGTTATGAACTTTTAGGACACTCTTGCATTCACTCTCTCTCAACCCGGTGACCCAACCTGAAATATTGGGTTGACGCTTAAAAATGGAACCCATGGTTCAGTTCGTAGGCCAATGCGAATTTTTGGATTGGTCCAAAAAAACCTCTTAACCCGGCCCAATTCAATTCGTGTATACCCCTACAATTGGAGGTGTCACAATACTCTTGGGTTCAACAACACCTTGTCCTCGAGGTGGAAATGCCCTTTTAATAAACTCAGTTGACTCCTAAGTGGCATTTGAAGGTGGTGGTTCCACATTGAACCAACTATTCTTCTAAAGAAGTATTTGTTAGGATTCTAACAATTGATTTATCAATGTAACTCAAAGAACAACTTTCAATCCAATCCAAGACTATATTATTTATATACTCTCTAGAATGGAATACAACATCATCAGCATAAAGAAAAAGAAAATAAGAAAATGGTACCAGGACTTTGTAGAGGGCCGAATATCCTCTCCTTCAAGCTATGCTTGATCACCTCCAAAATCCTACTTCACTCCAATAGCAAAACCCCTCTTAAAACCCTTCCACTGACCATACAACATTCCCTTCATAACTAACTCACAATTTGTGTAGTTCTCTTCTTACCCCTACATTTATATGTGTGTATAATTGGGGGTCTCACAATATCCCTACCCTCCAAATTCACCTTGTCCTCAAGGTTAAGGCGTGGAAACTGCATCTTCAATCCATCATTTATCTCCCAGGTTGCCTCGCTCTCTGAATGGAACTTCCATTTGACAAGTCATTCTTGTACATTTCGTTGTTCCACCTAACACCCAGTATCAATTCAGGACACATTTGCAACTCGAAGATGTTCGATAAATCCGATGGTTGATTCTGAATTTTGTCTTGTCGGTCCACGCATTTCTTCAATTTTGATATATGAAAAGCATTGTGGATTAGAGCCTCCTTTGGTAAGTCAAGTTTATAAGCCACAACTCCTCTTTCCAAAATCTTATCTTATAAGGGCCATAGAATCGAGGGGCTAACTTTTCACAGCACCTTCGTGCCAATGTCTTTTGTCTATATGGTCAGATTTTGAGAAATATTTCACCCTCCACCACAAATTCAAGCTCTCGACGATGTTGAATAGCAAATTTTTTCATTCGATTTTGGGCTATGCTAAGTGTTCTTTCAAGGCCACTAAAGCCTTATCTCTGTCAATGTGATGTTGCTCAAACATATCATTTGTTGTTTTGCAATCTCCATAAGACACCAAAGGGGGCAGAGGCTTGTCCGTATAGCACTGAGTATGGTGTAGTATTGATCGAAATATGGAATGTCGTGTTATACTAATGCTCTACCCAAGGTATCCACTTAACTCACTGTTTCGATTGTTCATTACAAATACATCGTAAATAAGTCTTTACACATTTATTAACTCTTTCGATTTGGTTGTCCGTCTGTGGGGGAAACATTGAACTTCTCTTCAACGCGGTACCTGGTAGAGTGAAAAGCTCAGTCCAAAAACTACTAACAAATATTTTATCCCTATCCGACACAATTGATCTAAGGAATCCACCTAGCCGGATAACTTCCCGAATGAAGACTTATGCCACCTTGTTAGCCGTGAATGGGTGATTCAAAGGAATGAAGTGACTATACTTACTAAGACGATCCACCACTACCATTAGTGCGTCAAATCCGTGAAATTTAGGTAATCTCTCAATAAAGTCCATTGAGATGTCATCCCATACTCGATTTGGTATTGATTGAGGTCATAACAACCTAACTGGAGCTGCTGCTTTGTGCTTGTTCCTCTGACAGATGATGCATTCAGTCGCATGTTTTTTTAGACTTTCTTTCATCCCCTTCCAATATAGTTCGTCAAACAACTGTTTATAAGTTCATAAGACCTAGAATGTCCTCCTAATACTGAGTCATGAAACGTAGTTCATAAAGCAGGAATAAGTTAAGATTTTTCTGACAGTACTAACCTCCCTTTGTATAATAGTTTCCTTTGCTCTAACGAAAATTTGGCCACACTGTTTAGGTCTGCCATTAATTTCTGCACTATGATTTGCAAGTCGTCATCCTCATTCACTTCCCACTGCACCTGATCCACATCAATCAGAGCTGGTGTAGCTATAACCATCAATTTGGAATTAATTGGCATTCGGGACAATGCATCAACAACCTTTTTGTTTAGGCCCGTTTGGTACAAGATCTCAAAATCATACCCCAAAAGTTCTGTTAGCCAACCATGGAACTGAGGTTGAACCTTACGTTGTTCTAGGAGAAATTTTAAAGCCTTCTGATCAGATATGACTGTGAGCTTCCTCCCCAGTAAATAATGTCTCTATTTTTGAACTGATAGTACCACAGCCATGAGCTCCCATTCATATATGGACTTATTTTGGGCTCTTAGAGATAAAGTTCGGTTGAAATAAGCAATTGGCTAACGGTCCTACATCAATACCACCCCTAATCCTACTCCTGACGTGTCGGTTTCTATAAAAAATGGTTGATCATAGTTGGGTAAGGCCAAGACTGGAAGAGTAACCATGGCTTGCTTGAGCAACTTGAATGCTTTTGTGGCTTCTTTGTCCATCGAAACCCATCCTTTTGCAAAAGTTGAGTCAAAGGTATGACTAATGCACCATAATCCTTCATGAATCAGTGATAATACCTTGTCAATCCCAAGAATCCATGTAATTCTGTCACATTCTTTGGTATCGACCAATTGACCATGGCTTTGATTTTGTCCCCGTGGGCTTCTACGCCCTATTTTGATATGCATAGTCCCAAGTAATTGATACGAGATTGAGTGAATACACACATCTCATTGGCAAAGAGTTGGTTATCTCGCAAAACATTAAAAACCATGGCTAAATGTTGAGCATGAGTGTCTTCATTCAAGCTATACACCAATATATCATAAAAAAAGACCAATATGCACTGGTGGAGGAAGGGCCAAAATATTTGATTCATAAAGGATTGAAAAGTGGCTAGTGCGTTAGTGAGTTCAAATGACATAACCAAAAACTCATAATGGCCCTTGTGTGTCCTAAAAGCCGTTTTCTCAATGTCGGCATCCTCCATCCGAATTTGATGGTAACCCGAACGTAAGTCGAGCTTCGAATATATTATTGACCCGTGAAGTTTATCTATTAGCTCCTCAACCACGGTTATCGAAAATTTGTTTGAAATCGTAGCTTGATTCTCCTATAGTCTACATAGAATCATCAACCTCCATTATTTTGCTTTGCTGATAGGACGCAATAGGTTGTGACTGGGTCTGATTATACCGGGCGACAACATTTCATTGACCAACTTCTTGATTTCATCCTTCTACATGTGGTTGTATTTATAAGGTCTTACATTCACGGGTGCAGTGTCCACCTTCATGACAATACGATGATTGACCGCACGTTTTGGAGGGAGAGATGTTGGTTTTGCAAATATATCTTTGAATTCATCCAAGACCCTTTGTATTATAATAGGTACTTCTTCCAACTCCGTGCGTTCCTTTCCATAGCTTTCTGCCTCTTCGGGTTTCAAATATTGAAATTTAATTAAAAACCTACAATCATCATCCTTACAAGTGTGTGTTAGCATTTTTAAGGTCACCTCTTCTATGGTTAAGGTCGGGTCTCCTTCAATGTCACTCTCTGTTCCTCAGACACAAAATCATAGTCAATGTTGGCCAATTTACTTCCATATAGCCCATGTAACACAACCACACCATGCCCAAGATCACATCGACTCGCCCCAACTCCAAAGGTAAGAAGTCTTCCTTAATCGTTAAGTTGGGCAGTACCACG
The DNA here is from genome assembly GCA_031780015.1 of Citrullus colocynthis. Taxonomy (NCBI): domain Eukaryota; kingdom Viridiplantae; phylum Streptophyta; class Magnoliopsida; order Cucurbitales; family Cucurbitaceae; genus Citrullus; species Citrullus colocynthis. The sequence continues at coordinate 99,542 of QLSR01000258.1, forward strand.
ACGACTGCCTTACAAATTCCTTTACCCTTGAGGGACACACCATATCCCACTACTACTCCATAATGAGATGTCTCTAATAGTGGTAATACGAGTACATCGACTATCCTCTAATGAATAAAATTGTGAGTCGCACTGCAATCCACCATCACCAAAACTTCCTTACCTACAATCATCCCTTTTAATTTCATTGCGTCTTTAGCCGAAAACCCCAGAACCGATCTCAACACAACTTCCACATTATTCGCTACCTCTAATACCTTCATCTTGGGCACTTCCTCTACCAGTAAATCGACTTCAGAATTTTCCTCTTTTTCGTTGTGAACGATTAGTAAATTTAATTCCCTCTTCTCCTTCGTCTTGCACTTATGGCCTGGGAAGTATCTCTCATCACATCGGAAACAAAACCCTCTATCTTGTTTTTCCTTCGCCTCCGCATCTAACATTTGTCAGTAGGGGCTTCTCTTTTCACTGCCTCCCCTTTATAGGGTATTACCACATTCTTTAGGGCTGCCTCAAAGTTGGACTTTTTCTGAACCTTGGTTGACCCTCCTTGTTGGGTCGACCCACGATCAGGGCCCAATCCATCCGTTGCTAACTTTAGGGCTATATTTCGATCACTGACTACTTGGCCTCCTTCAATCCAAAAATAAAAAAATCCACCAATTGTCACTTCTCCATTGCTCCAAGTGACACCTTTCAATTTGTCCACTTTGATTAAAATAATTTGCCATGTCATCAACTCGGGATTTTTCCATTAAGCTTGTTTTGGTATCTTCTTCATTTGAACTCCGATTTGAGTGATTTAAATTGCATTGGAACCGTTGTTCCAAACTCCACACAATAGACACTTCAAAACACTCAAATGGTTAATAAATAAAATCAGGTTTGTTATCATCAAAACACTAATTGATCAATCAATTAAAATTAACTAATTTGAGATTAAGGGCCAAAAGGCCAACATCTTACTCATCTCAATCATCCACTTTTTCAAGTCAAAAATTCCTCGAGAATTATTTTCGATCTTCTCTTCCATCTCTCTCTTAGTTTCACTCCTCATTCTACCCAGAATGTTGATTGGCTCTGTTACCAAAATTGTTAGGATTCTAACAAGCAATGTAACTTAAGAACAACTTTCAACCTAATTCAAAACTTCAAAATATTATTGATATACTCTCTGGAACGGAATACATCATCATCAGTATGAGAAAGAAAATAAGAAAAACAGTACCAGCGCTTTGTAGAGGGCTGAAAATCCTCTCCCTCAAGCTATACTTGATCACCTCCAAAATCCTACCTCCCTCCAATAGCAAAATCCCTCTTAGAACCCTCTACTCACCATACAACATTCCCTCCATAACTAACTCACAATATGTGTAATTCCCTTCTTACCCCTACGTTTATGTGTGTATAATTGGGGGTCTCACAATATTTGAATCCCATCGCAACCTAAACAAATCTTTAGGCTTCGCTTGCCACTTAAAATCCTTGAAAAGTAGAGGTGCCAATGACTATAAAGAAGTCATTGGACCAAAAACCTTCTTCAACTGAAACATGAAATATGTTACGATTGGAAGTGTTTGAAGGTAACTTAAGTTTGTAAGTCACATTTCCCACCTGTCTAAAACTTTGTATGATTCAAAGAATTTGAGGGAAAATTTTTCATTCCTCTGTGACCAAGTGTTTTTGGCGATAGGGGAGAAATGATCCAAGTAACTCATATCCTTCATTGCAAAACTCTATATCCTTTCGGTTCTTATCAATATGTTTTCTTTCATTATTTCTTTCACGATGTGCAAATGTTCCTTCAAACAAACCAAAGCTGAAATCAAACTCAATCAATTTTTGTTCCAATGTGTCATTTGTCGTTTCCTATCTTCATACGAACTCAAAGGAGGAGGATGTTGTTGGCCATAAACCACATCTTCTATTTGTTTCTTGAACCTATAGTGAGTTACTGAGAACCATTTGAATCAAGTAGTGATTCAAACATGATGAATGCACACAAGACCACTTGTCGTGGGATGCATACATAATGGCCCTAAATAACATTGTATCTTAAGAAATGGGTAAAACTTCCATTTTGATACTCCGATGCAACCCATCATGAAGCACTTCTCACTTCTCGTTCTATCAACAACGGGGGATACTCTTCTTTGTCAACAACAGTGTTCTTCTCTACCTAAATTGTTTGACTTATTAAAACTAAATAACAAAAGAGAAAAGAAAACTCTTTTATGTTATCAAATGATCACAAAAGAAGAATAACAACAAAGAGATGAATTGGAGCAAAAGAGAGAGGAAGAGCAAGTAGATGGTAAATTATTCTCTATTGAGGTGTGTCTTTCAAATATTCTATACAACCACTATTGTAGGAAATTAGAGGTGTACATGGATTGGGTTGGGGGGAGGTTTTGAACCAACCCCACGAGTTCGCTATTGGAAAGACTCGAATAATCTTCACTACCCAATCTAACCATTAAAATTGGGTTGGGTTGTGTGTGTCATCCGTACAAAAATATAAAAAATTTAACTCAACCCAACCCAAGAATAAACTAACCAACCTAACCATTACAGTTTGGGTTGGGTAATTCTGGTTGCCAGGTCATTAATAGCTTAATGAGAGAGATTAATAGAGATGGTAACCTATGAGATTATAAGCATTTGTTAAGAATATTTAAAAATAAGATTAAAATCTTAAATTGTCTAATTTTAGTCCCCTACTTTTAAATAAATCTTAAATTTAGTCCCTTATTATTATTATTATTATTATTATTATTATTATTATTATTATTATTATTACAAGAATTGGTTAAATAACAACAATAATAACTTTCACGCAAAAAAAAAAAAAAAAAAGTGTATATGTTTTAAAAATTTATAGTAAAAGTATCTTTTAAAAATTAATGACAAACTAGCATTATGGACTAAGTTTGAGATTTATTGAAAAGATATGAACTAAAATTGAACAAACTCCAAAATATAGAAACTAAAATGATATTTTAACATAAAAACCACATGTTGAATGAACATAAGTCTTCACTAAAAATCTAACAAGGTAAATGATACTGAAAAAGAGCATAGTTGAACTCCAATCACTTTAAAAGTAGGGAAATTATCTTAAATGACAAAACCACTAAAAATATTTACAACTAATAGCAAAATGCACCATCTACATCTGCGATAGATCGAGATAGATTACTATCTGTGTTTAGATAGTAAAATTTTGCTACACTAGTAAATATTTTGGTTCCTTTTGCTATATTTAAAATGACCTCTTAAAAGTACACCCTAATTCTAAAAACGAAAATAATAGAGGTTAGACTTTGGGCCAAAAATCAATATTCATTTTTCCAAAAGATATTTTTGATGTGATAACATAAGGAGAACATAAAACTATCCAACCATGCGCACGAAGAAGCCTTATCTCTCTCTCTGTTTCATTACTCCACTCTGTTCTCCCATGGCTTCCTCACACCTCCATTTCCTCTCTACTCCAAATCCCATTCTTATTCTTCCTCCATCTCAGCCTATTTTCACGAACCCATTACAAAACACATCAAAACGAGACCTCTCAATCAAAGGTAGCTCACAAGATTCCGAATCCGACCAAAATTTCCCATCCCCAGATCCCAACTTCAGCGCCCTAAACCAACCAGAGAGTTTCCCAATAGAGAAGCGAAGAAGGTCCGAAATAGTCCGCAAAAGAAGACCCACAACAGACATCGCAAAGCCGGAGCCGCCCAACTTCGAAATCGGATGGAAGAGGACGAAAGAGATCAATCTGGAGAAGCCGATCGGGTGGATGATAATGGACTTTCTGGAGAAGCTTGAAGGGTTAATGGAGAGGGAATTTGGGTCGACGGAATTGCTTGCGAAAGTGGGAGAGATTGTGGCGGAGAGGGCGAGAGAGGAGGCGGAGATCTTGCGAGACGACGGGAAAGTGGAGGAGAGAATGGTAACAGAGCTGTTTAGGGTTTTGAAACTGATGGAAATGGATTTGGCTATGGTGAAAGCGGCTGTGAAGGAGGAGACGTTGAGTGAGCGGATTGGTCAGGCCAAAGCAAGGTGTAGGCAAGCTATACTTGTTGCTAATTCTTTCTAAGTCGTAATGAAATGGTTTGGGCAATGTGTTCATATTGCTTCATTCTCTTTGTATACAGTCTCAACCCATTTTCATCAAAATTCAAATTTTAGTTTAGATTATGGTTTGAATTCAGCTGGGTTTGTGATTCTGATTTGGCAATGTGGTTTGTGCATAATCTTGTGTTTATCTTAATTTGCTTACTAATTTGTAGTTGGCTACCCAGTTTGGTGTTGATACCATTGACATACTACGATGTTATGTTAGGCAAGACAATGCCATATACGAAAAGAGCAATGATGAACTTTAGCTAATGTACACATTATTTAAAAATAAATCAATTTTGTAATGCACGACACATTTTTACTAGTGCAATTGGAGAGTTTTTTTTCCCCTCCTTCCTCAATTTACTTTTGGTTTAATATAAAGGAGTATTTGAAACGAGGGAGTTGTGATGTGATGAGATGAGTTGAGATATGAAATCAACTCAATGTTTGGAAGGCCAACTTCGTATGTTTGCGACATTTTATATCAATGTCCACCAACAATGCATTTAGCCTTCATCACCACCGATGTCTCGTCACCCAACTCTAGTGACCACCTGCGACGACCAATTCTAACAACCACCTTCGACGCTCGAACTCCGGTGATCACCTTCAATGGCCAGTTCCAATGATAACCAACGCCTGTGACCACATCCAACGTCCAACTCTGATAACCACCTTTGACAGCCAAACTCCAGTGAGACAACCAATTCCACCAACCACCTTCTATATCTAACTTTGACGACCACCCCTGACGACCAACTCTGGTAACCACCTCTAACGTCCAACTCCCACGACCACCTTTGACAAGCAACTCCAACCAGCATTGTTGGCGACCAACTCTAACCACCTCCGACAATGTCGGCTACTCCACCAACTTTGACGACCATTATTTTAAATTATAATTGCTACAAATTTGGGTTAAAGGCTTTGTTGACACACAAACCTTTTGTCTTGTTAACGCTCGTGACATAAAATTATTGATAAAATTTTAATTTAAAGTTAAAAATAACTATTAATTTAAAAATACATATAAAACATCAATAGATTGTTTGCATTTAAGTTGGTGCACAAGATTGTTAATAAAAATACATTTTGTTGGCACAAAAATATGCAAGTTCTATCAAAATTTTTAATTTTTGATTTTTTTTATTAATTCATAGTATTTTATAGTTATTTTTTATAGCAATATGACATTAGTAAAATCAATCAAACTTTTATAAGTTTTTTAACCATGATGATGATTGTGATCATGATCATTAAGCGCTCATTCATACATCCTTGGAAGTCTACTAGGAAATCAAATTTTTATCAACTTTTACCTACCAAAATTCAAGAACCATAACTTTTTGCTAAAAGAAATTATTGAGGAACTATTTTTTAATTATTTTTTTAATGAATTTGTAATATGATTTAAATACAATTTTGATCTCCATGCTTTGGGTTGTATGGAATCATTTGACCATGATAAGGTCTCTTAATTTTTCCTTTGATTTTGAATTTTGAAAAAATCTAAATTTGAACTTTAGAGAAAAACTTGGGGAGGAAGAGTTTGCTCCATTTCCATTTTTGTTCAAACAAAGAAAGGAGAGAAGAAACAAACCAACAAAAGGAAGTAGGGGGAAAAGAACTGAAAATTGATATTTTTTCCTGATAAAAAAAAAAAACAAAAAAGATACGTTTTTGTATTAACTCACCCTCACTGTTTTTCTTTTTAAATTTTTTGTTAAATGTTTTAAAGACGGGGTTTGTGTTTTTGTAGGGAGAGTACTCCCCACTTATACTCATAGTATTCTATTGATTCTCGAGACCACCTACTTTGATCCATCTTAAATCATTGATTGATCCAAAATCTTAAAGTGATGAGTAAAGATAAATTTAATTTTATATCACTAACAATGCTCATAGGTATACATTTGATTAAACTTGTTTTCCCTTGATAAATTCAACATATAGCCTAATTAGTTTCAATTTTCTAATGGTAATTGTTTAACACTCATGGATTAGGACTTTATGGTATGTAGACACATATACTTCGAGTTATACATAGTTATAGGTGTATCAATGAATCTATATGAATCTAGAAGTTGTCCAATGCATCATTTTTATCAATTTGTCTGGTAGACTTCTGAATATAGACTATTTTGGCTATTGATGATACTTATGATACCAAATTAAAGCTTCAGGGTATATAGACACATATACTTCATATGCTATAATTAATTTACATAGTTATAGGTTTAACTCCAACTGTACGCGGACTCTAGAAATTATCCATAACACTATTTTTATCAATTTGTTCATTAGAAAAGCTATTGATTTTGATCCGAGACTATTTTTCACAAGCCCTTGACGACGTTTGATTAGGTTGAAAAGCTCAACAGATAAGGCTATTGGCTATGAATATATATAAGCTATGCGAACAGTTGTTTAATTTGAATTAATGCTATATTACGATTTAATATTGTTTGCTATATTTATTGTTTATATCATTTAGCGGAAGATCTACGGGAGTCCAAGAATATTTTCATCCAATCCAATTTTAAAATTTAATTAAAAATATATTAGCCATTTTTGTAATATCATAACAAAATATTTCCAACAATTTTACGATTTAAAACAATTAACCTTTCTATAATGTCTAATGTGTTTGACTATTTTTCAAGTTGCATTATTTAAATTTAGCTTTTTCTCTTGGGAAACCCTCCTACAATACTCTTATGACCGTTTTGAGTTTCGATTCGCTCCATCTCCTTTGCATCAAACTTTGTATCCGTATACTCTACTGTCGGTTCTACCACACCTACAAGGTATGTACTGTTGTTGCGTTCAATTTCTTCATCCCTTGGGTTCTCTTTAATAACCATGGAACGTCAATCTAAAAAGTGCACTTAAAACAATGCAACTTAATATTTCATTACGTGTATTTGCATTCAGCTTTATGTGTTAATTTTCAAAGTTTATATTGGATATGACCTGAAATGAAACAAATTACTTTTTCTAATTTTCCTTGAATTTTTTCAATCTGGAAGGATGTTTTTAATTCTCTCATACCCGTTTTGACTTGAATTGAATAAAAGTTTTGTTTCAGAAAAGAAAAGAAAAATCTTATTATTAATATTGCATACCTATGATTTGCTCATCATGTCAATGTCAAACTCAGACATAAAAAACCAATAGAAATGTTTATATGCTGATGAAATTTTAAAATTTAGGATAGAACCCCGCTAGGAAAATGATATTAAAAATTAAAATAAAATAAATAAAAAGTGACTAACAAGATACAACATTGCCGTTGTCTAGCTAAATTAACACTAACAATTGAGGCAGATCAAAAGTAGACATGGATTCATCAGCTTTGCAGCTTTGCAATCTGCTGAATACCACAAACCAAACCAATGCAAGCTAGGAGGTTGACGATGGCCTCTCTTTCCTTTTACGTGCCGAATCGTGCAGTTGATTATAACTGCCCACACTCATTGACACACATGACCCTTGAGCCTCAATGTTTTCAGTATCACCTGGCCTGGTAACACACAACCATGTTCGTTCTAGTTCAGAGTCATTTCCTGCAATTGGAACATGCCAAGATCCTGTTTCTGATTCCTGAAACAAGGGCAGAGGGCAATTTCATAAGGTTGTCGTTTTTTGGTCTCCAGTTATCAAACACGTGTATTTGGAATAGAACTATTTCCTGTTTCACATTTCTCGATTTTAAGACACATTCAACAAATTGATAACAATTTTAAGGATGCTTGGCAGTTTGTTTTGCAATAAGTTCTACAAGAACTGATTCTTAGAGTTTAGATTGGCTGAGCGTAAAAAATATTTCCAAAATAGTCACTTTCAAAGATGACTGCCTGTTTGTTTTGCAGCATATTCTACAAGAACTAATTCTTAGAGATTTGATTGGGTAAGCCTATAAAGATTAAGATCTACATGAACAAGGAAATCATTATTTTCTTATGAACTTGTAAACTTTGAAGAAGTTCAATTCCAGTTGTTAAAAAAACAAACCCGTCTGCTTTTAATAGTTAAAAAAATAGGCTTACTACTGATTTTCGTTGACGTGTATTTTATATTCCAGAAACATTTTCGAATCTTGGTCAATGTCGAAAACAAACTATTTCTAATCATTTTCAGCTGAAACTAAAAGTTCAAAACGACGAGTAAAATCATGTCTATACTATTAAAAAAACAACAAAGAAGATGAGGAAGCAGAAGGTACCTGAATTATAACAGAGTAAAGGGGTGGCATCTCAAGTCTCAGTCGACCCTTGATGAAAGTGTAACGAATCTGCAAAAACATGATACAACAATGCATGAGAACATAAAAATTTCAATAAGTTTAAATTAAAATTATCTGTCTGCCAACTAAGGTTTATGCAGATAACACATACTTGGTGTTTCTCCTTCCACCTGAGAAATAAGTCGTTTTCCAAAAGTTCAAAAATATGATCTCGCATTTCATCATTTGTGACAAGCAGGCACTTCAATTTTACAGCGGCATAAAGCCAATACCTAAATGTGGTAAAAAAATATGATTAACCACAGCTTAGATGCATCGTACTGACACGATTACCAGGCTTCTAGTAAACAAAAACTAGTTGAATCCAAAAGTTCGCATCTCAAACAAAGCTAATATTATAAATGACTTCTAGCATTACTAGTCAAGGGCATACCAATCGTCATTTGAGCCAATGGGGGTTGTATAAAGGACACCTTTGTTTATCCATTCCTCGACAACTCTTCTATGTGAAGAATTATCCAATAGGGCATTGGTTCGTTTATTGTGCCAGAAAACTAATGGCCATTTCCCTCCGCTCATCTTACATAATTCTTTGACAACAGCTTCAACCTGCTCTATTGAAATCAAGAGAACATATGCATAATGAATAATGTTTCTTATGGGAAAGGCTAGCCCTGCCATGCACTATTCTGGAAAGCTCAAGATATTGCCTGATTTAAAATAAACAAAGGACCAAAATATACTTTACAACCTGAGGAAGATTAAATCCAGAATCTGCAAAATTCTGTTGGTAGAGGCCAATATTTGCTCCATCGACAATAGCATCACAATGATTATGTACTTCTAACCATTCCTTGAATAAAACAAAATAACATGTAAGGCGAAAAGGAAATCAATTAAAAAAGGGGGTTAAAAGAGAACTTTATAGGTAACCACCAAGACAACATGAAAAACATAAACTTAGACATCTACAAATATGAAGTAAAAGACGAAAGACAAACAAGGTACAACTCAAAATCTTGGTGGTTCCATAAAAATGTACCTACAGCTTCACACTTGTTAATAGCCACATTTTACTCCCTCTAAGAGTTTAGAGAGAAAAAGCTCAGTGCTTCAAATCAAAGGAAACGTATAGAGGGCCAAGGAATGGGGTGATATCACAACCATTGGACATATTAAGTACAAGATCTTCACAACCATTGCATTTGAAATAAACAAGTACAAGTTAGCTAACCTGAAAGCTTATAAAATTTGGTTGAGTCTCCCTTTCAATGGCGAGTACAGCCAAAGACTGAGCAAAGCTCTCTGTCTCAGCACAACTAATATCGACACAGACCAACTGCTGAGCACAACAGCAACATTTACCACTGGAATCAACATTTGTTCTTTTCACTGTCCAACTTCCCTTCCCAATCCACCCCTTTCCATGCCAACCCCCTCCATTACTTAAAATTGCCTCTCTAATCAGACCCACATCCCAGGTTGATTCACCAATAAGGGAGGCCTTTTCACTACAAAACCAATCCTCAATAGCCTTTGCAGTGGACTCACTAACACACTTCACAGCACGCCTCAGTTTGTGCAAATACTCATATACTCTATCTTCTTTCCCTGTCTCTGAACTCACCTTCAGAAGCGCAGAAATTTGAGGTTCCTCTAACCCCACCTCAGCAGAATCCATGTGTTGCTCCACCTCATAAGCCTTATCCACCTCCAAATTCTCACAAAAACAAAACAATGCGGGATCATAAGTGCGCAACCTGGGGGTAACTTTATATTTCCCAATTGTTTTCACCAATTCAAATGCACAATCACCATCACCTTTTGCCGCAGCAAGTCTTGCAACGGCAGTGATTGTAGCCTCATTAGGAATAATACCAATGGATTGCAAATGATTATATACACGAAACCCAAAACTTACTGCAGATTCTTTCAATGACGGGTCTGAGATTGCAGTAGAACAGAGGTAGAGGAGAGTATTGAAGTGTTGTTGATTGAATTGCAACTTCTCTGAAACTGCAGTTTCGCAGAGAGTTATGGCCGAAAGTAAATCTTTCCTCCTCGAACAGTTAGTGAGGTCTAAGTGGAACTTGACTTCTGGTGATTGGTTCTTGGACTTCTTTCTTGCTTTGGGAGAGCCAGTGGCATCCATTGGAGGAGGGTCTGTAGAAAAAATCCGGAAAAAAAATCCTCTGACTGCAGGAATTTTATGGAGCTTTAATACTGCTTGACTGCTCAACAGGAATGACTCAATAGCAGATATATTCCAAATGAGTTCAAATTAAACAAACTAAGAACAAAAGTACAAAATATATTCAAAGCCTATCCTATTTTATATTATGGTTTTTTCTCTCGCAAATTCTTGCAATTCGGAAATCAAGCTACAATCACAAAAACACAAGTCCAAAGTCATTTTATACTAAAGAGATTTTCCAAATTACTTTACATAAAGAAAACTATTTCTTAAGGCAATGTCAAAGCATATCCTAATTTTACATGCAGTTTTCCCTTTTTTTTTTCTTTTTTTTTTCTTTTTCTTTCTTGCAATTCCTTACAATTCCAAATTCAAGCTACTAACTACAAATACAAGTTCAAAGTCATGCTATAGCAAAGAAATTTTCCAAATGACTTAAACCGGATATATATACAAATATACACATACACAATTCTTTTTCCTCGCATCGTCCTGAAATTTCAAACTCAAGCTACCAACTACAAAAACAAAGTTCAAAGAATTTTATAGCAAAGAGGTATTCCAAATAACTTAAAATATAGCAAATAAGATCGAAAAATAAAATGAAGGTAAATCCCCATTTTATATTTTATTCTTTTTTTGCTCGCAATTCTTAGGAGGCCAAAATCAAAGGGAAGAACGAAGCAGAAGAGAAGCAGTTCTCGGCTTAAGTTACCTAGGAAGAACGCACTTAAGAGTTCGTCTTTGTGCGTGCTGCGAGGAAGAAGTTTCGCGATTTTCGCCGGATTTCGTTCGTTGTGTTCGTTCCCAGGGTGTTTTCCGCCGTTGCCTCAGTCGCCTGGGAGTTCGCCGTCGTTACCTCAGTCGCTGAAAGCAATCGAAGGAGCTCTCCCTCGAGGGCTGAGTGGTCGGTGGAAACTTTTGGTGCGTGCGTGGTAGGAGGGTTTAAAAGAGGATTTGGGAGAAATTGTTTAAAGGGCAATAAAGTCTTTTCCATCTCCAAAATTATATGTATCTAATTTTGAAAAAAAAATAGTTTTGTTGGTAGGAGGGAGAAGTTTTTGCTGTCAAAATTATCAACGTTTTCAGCCATTTACAGGAAAAGAGAACATAGATGTGATTTTTCCCAAAGAAAAAAAAAAGAAAAAGAAAATAGGGGTATGTGATTTTTCTCGTAAGGTTGTCCACCTCATGGGAAAAATCACAGCCCTCCCCCCCACCTTTTTTTTAATTTTCCCCCTTTGATCGTTTGCTTATTTTATGCTTCTTTCTTTCTTTCTTTATCTTCTGTTGATGGTTATTAAATCTATTTACAGAATGTCTCACATATTTGTTTGCTACGATGGTATTTTCGTATAACTTAGCGCAAGAATACCTACCCCTTATTACCTTGCACCACCTTCCATTGAAGAATATTTTCCATCACACAATGATTTCTAGGGTCATGTTTCTACATTAACCCACTTAACCAATAACGTAGTCCCATATGACCTAGTTGATGATAGTTTCTACATTGACCCATACAATTTTGAACAAGACGATCCGCTGTCTTCAAGATATGGTTTAAGACAGGGAAATTTTGGTGTAGAAGGGGGCTCGGTGAAAAAGGTTATGGGGACAAAAATGCAAGTGAAGATGATGACAATGACAAAGACTATGAATGTGACGAAGATTAAGTATTAGGTGATGATACTTATCTATTACCTGATGATGGCAAAGGACACAATGTTGAAGAGTGTCATGTTGAAATCGAGGAGGATGGCTATTGGAGATATGTCGGTGATAAAACACTGTTGGTTGGCACTAGTTTTGCATAACTAGGAATGTCTTTGCATGTGATGCCTATCGTTGTGACAAATGAGGTATTTGGTAAGGATGATGTTGATATCGAGCTTAGACAGATACATCTTTCAAAGGATGAGTTCATATATTCATTGTCACTCTTCGCCATGTGACAAAATTTTGAAACTTTGATCCACAAATGCACGAAGTCCATGTTGGTTGTGAAGTGTAAACATGAGATATATGGATGGAGGATTATGGCTTGTAAGCTTAAAGACTCTGCCTTATTTAAGATAAGTAGGTATATAAACATCCATACATGCTCTCGCCAACTAATGGATCATGACCACCAACAGGCAAAGAGCAAGGTAATAGAACATTTGATTAAGTTTAGTTACACGAACGTCAGTAGGGTGTATAGGCCAAAAGATATAATTCAAGATATTCGTGAAAAGTATAGTGTGAGTGTCAGTAACAAAAAAGTTTGGTGGTCAAAAGAAGAGATCTTAATCATGATTCGAGGTAAGCTCGAGGAGTCCTTTGACCACTTCCTGAAGATAGTGAACCCCGGGACCTTATATGCGTTGAAGCTTGATGACGAAAAATATTTCAGATATGTGTTTATGGCGCTAGGTCTTTGTATTAGGGGGTTTTTTGAACTATATACGATGTGTTTTGGTAATTGACGGGACACACTTACAGGGAAAGTTTAAGGATGTCATGCTTAGTGCAAACTCAATTAATGGAAATAGACAAATATACCCAGTTGAGTTTGACGTGGTGGACGATGAAATGGATGTTGCATGGATGTGGTTCTTTGAGAGGGTCAAGCAGGTCATTGGAGCCATAACAGTACTTGTCACTATATTAGATAGGAAATTAAGCATTGACAAGTCAATTCGCAGGGTATTTCTGTCGGAATTTGTGCCTTAAAGTCTCATAATTGATTAATTAATTAATTTAATTATTAATTATTAATTATGCAATATTAATTTACCCATTAATGGAAAAATCCAAGGTTATTGCATGAAGTCTTGAACATGTATGTTGTTGACATACGAGTGAATCAAGTTCAAGAAATAACCTAAAGGTCTATAGTATATAGATAAGGTTGGGTGCCTATCTTGGTGACACTATGGATACGACCTACTTTGTAATAGTTACAAATGGTTTGATCAAAACCGTTCATGTGGAGACATGTGAGTTGGGGTATCCTATACAAAGAGTTTGTATAAGGCCAGACTGCAAAATATTTAATCTCTCTTTGTAAATCCGTTAATTGATGAGATTAATATTTCATAGGATGACCATGTGCAACTCAATCTTAATCTTGAGTGACTTATGAACTCTTGTATGTGAGGTGATGCGCATTTTCCGTGCTAACTGCAAATGTATGGGTCAAGTTATAATATAAGCCGGTGAAATCCAAATATCATTCCACTGAAGATCCAATTATGAAGTTTAAATTACTTAGCTATTATAGAATTGAATTAATTTTATTTGAGGATTGGAATTGAAGTTGTGAATTTGCAAATACTAAAAAGGAAAGTAAATAGATAAGAAACACAAGAGTCAAAGAGAGTTCTAGGGTAATGAATCATTGTTTACTCCATTATGCAATATTCTTGGGTTCATGGATTTGATTGCAATTCATATGCTTAAGCCTAGAAACATAAGTCCAAGTTATTTTCTCTAAAAGACAACATTTTCTCATGCAACTTAATTGATTACTAATTTCTTGAAACCAATACAAATTACATGGCATTAAAAGTAGTCTTGCAACTTTCATTGTTAACCTAACTATTTTCATAATAGATTAACAACTATTCATTGTTATAGATCTAGTTAGACATACAATCTCTCAACCATACATCTAACCTAACATTCGAAGATGACCAATCAACAAGAATTAAGCATACTAACAATGAAAAGCATAATCATTACAACAAATCCATGAATAATCTACAATATCAACATAACTTCATAAACAATTCATCAAAACCTTAAAACTAAAGAGTTCAGCCACTAATAGCTTTAAGCAACATGTTCATAAATAAATTAAGCATAGAAATAGTGTAAAGAAAAGAAAACTCTACGAGGAAGAAGCCCTTCCTTGATTGAGGAGGAACTGCCAAGATTTCCTTCATCGGGAACTCGAACGACACCGAACTCTTTTTCTTGAACTCTTCTCTCTTTCTTGCAACCAACTCACTCTTTGGAACTCTTTTGGTGTGTTTCTCTCTAATTTCTTGATGTCTATGGTTGTTGGAAACCCTCCAATTTATAGAGTTGGCCGCCCAAAATTCTTTCAAAAAGTGTATATTCTTTTAATATGGAAAGCTGGTGTCGTTGCGCTAGTCAATGGTGTCGCGGCACTGAAACAACTGTTGCTCTCGGAAAAAGCACCGCGACGCTGCCTTGTTTTTGGTAGATTTGGATTTTTCTTCTCTTTTTCAGTGGATTCTGGCTTGGTTTTGATCTTTTGGCTTTTAATTCTTTTTTTCTTTATTTTGTCTTGAAAACCACTAGCAAACAAGTGAAATCTAATATAAACTCCCTTAATTTGAGAGAATAGAAAGCACTTTTCAAGCGCTTTTCATGAGGTTGGTACTTTGATTTGCATGGGTGAGAGTGGCTCGAGTTGCCGACTCAATAAGCCTACCATTTTGGGGATTTGACTAAATGGGGAGCTAGAAACTTAATTTCACAAGATGGAATTCACTCCTTCCCATATAGGGTAAGTAGATGAGTAGTTCCCTTAAATGCTAATTTCCGGTCTTGAACAAGGGACCCCACCCTCTCACTGACCCGAGAGGGACTTAGTTTATGGTTGGATCATAAAAAAATTATTCATTAGAGAGATAAGTGATATTTGAGGATAAGAGGTAATTACAGGGGTAGAACGGACATTTAACCTAGCTGTAACTATGAACAACTCGTGAAGGATCAACTTGCTTATACGGATTATATTCATGGACACAACTCGTCCCACGGTGCATAAGAGTTCAACTACGAGTCTATAATGGTTTGCCATGTAGTTAATGAATAAAGATTAATTTAATTAGAGAGTTTAATTAATTAATCTTGGATTATTAGAGCTTATAATCTGTAGGTCCATAAGGTCCCCTTACTAGCTCACCACGGACCAACAAGGATCAATTATGTTGAAAGAAAAATTTGAAATATTCAAATTTATGAGGAAAAAAATTAATTGTATTGGATACAATTAAGTACATGATTTACTATAAAGTTTATTTGAATAATATTCAAACAATAACTTTATAATATGGGGAATTAATTTATTTGAATATGATTCAAATAAATAATTATTTATTTGGATGAAATCCATATAAATAAATAGTGGGAGAATTAATTAATTAATTTAAATTAGATTCAAATAATTAATTATTTAATTTGGATGAAATTCAAATTAAAGATTCTGCAAGAAATAAGTATTTAAATAAGATTTAAATATTTTAAACCATTTAATATAATATATTATTTGCATAACTATTTATTATTGTTGGATATTATTAAATATTTAATTTAAAATCTTTGCAGATGGGTGATTCTAATAGGATTAGAAGTAACCCATAAAGTTCTATAAATTGGGCTCTTGGGAGCCCTCATGGAATACACCTCTTTAGAAGAATAATCTCTACGATTACCCTAAACTCTCTTCATAAATTATCCCAAGTCTAAGAACATTCTTCTTCCCATTCCCTCTATTCTTTCAAGAAGCGGTTCCCACAAATCGGATCCTTAACAGGGTCATAACAAGGAAGATCTCTTGGAAAAAGAGACTACAAGGAGAAGACTATTAGTTCGAGGAGAAGATTGAAATTATAGATCGACAAAGATATAATGTTTAACCTTTTCTTAACTTTTTTGTACTTTTAATCAAAGAATAAAAGAACGCGATCAAACGCTTTTGCCGGGATTCAATTCCCTTCAATTTCCATCTACCTTCCATTGCTTTTGCATTCACCACTTAAGCCACAACTTGAACAAGTATTTTAAGAGAGAATTTGTGCTTCCTGCATTCTTTCTAACGACAAAAACATTTCGTGAGACCAGCTTCAGAGTACATTAGGCCAAGATTCGTTCGATTAGAGGACCTGCCTAGTACTTGGAGAAGGTTGGCTTTGAACGGTGGGCAAGGGCATTTTAGTGCGGCAAACGATTTAATCAGATAATGACTAATGCAGCTAAAAGCTTGAACGCCATACTAAAGGATGCTCAGACCCTACCAATTACCAAGTTTCTTGATTACATACGGGGCTTGTTGCAAAATTTGTTTCACCAACGACGAAAGGATGTTGGAGGTCGACAAACTATGCTTTTTACATATGGAGAGAAAATAATCGCAAAGAATTTAGATCAAGAAGACATGGAATTAAGCCATCTAAGTTTGTCAGTCGTACGAGAATTGCTCACATGACCATCACAACGGCCTCGTCCTTTGTCACCTCCTCATCATGGCTCTCCTCATCACAACCCTCGATGTAACGATCATCCACTTGACCATCTAACCCATCATTAGGAGGTCCTCGTCATAGACATTCTCATGATCTGCCTTCTAGTGGACATCATCATCCTCATCAAGATCATCTCCCCGACCTTCATGATCCTCTTGGACAGGGGTCTCCTTGTGAAGATTATCTGCCCGACCCTCATGATCCTCCTGGACAGGGGCCTCCTTGTGACATTCAATGTCATGTAGTAGAAGTGTTGGTACATCGACGTTAATAGGATCAGGAGATAGTGCACGTGCCTCAAGTGCCCGTAGTATACACTATATATGAGCCACCTCTCCAACACTGACTACAACCTCATGGTAACTACACATCACATCAATCAGATTATATAACTAGCGGCAAAAATATGTATGTCACACCCCCTCTCGAGTTACTCTTTTAAACCCAAAAAGAGGCATGAGGATAACAACACATTGACCCTTTTACGACATCTACTGTAAACTTGTACTCCTTTCCTACTCACATACTTAACATGCACAAATTACATAATCAAACTTTTATTAATCAGCAACTTAGGGTTTTTATTAATCAAACTTTTATTATGCAACCCAGAAATCCAACTCTAAACACAAAAACTATCTGTGACAGACTTTGATTTCACATGGCAACGAGAACTCCTTTGCTACCTGTAAAGGTAAACATGAAAGAAAAGAATGAACTTACAAGCCCAGTGAGTGACAAGGGTACCCCTTGACCCTTAAAATAAAAGCAACATAATGTAATGTAAAGCGTAATAGGATAAATATTTCAAATAAGCAACTCTCAGCCATTAGCCTCGATTCTTCTGTCTCATCTATACTTTTCCTTTGGCTCGACCTTGCATAACTAACCTCTACCTTTTCTTACTCTTGCAACAATAAGTCTTACCCATGCTAACATTCTCACTCCCTGCTGGCACACGCGGCTCAACAACTAGACTTGCCTCTTAAGTCTTAATCTTACCTTGCTGGCAACTCACAGCTCAGGAAATACTTATTTCCTTCATGTTGTACCCTTACCCTTTTTCTCATTTTAACCCTAGCCTTTACATCGTATTCTTAACTACTCAGCTGGCACACACGGCTCAACTAGTTCAAATTGTCGCTTATGTGAACATTTGCAGATATAGCACAATGCAAAAAAAAAAAAAAAAAAAAAAAAAGAAAAGCAAAACTTGTACCTTGCTAATGACATCAAGACTTGTCAATTGCAATACAAAAAAAAAAAAAAAAAAAAAGAAAAGCAAAACTTGTACCTTGCTAATGACATCAAGACTTGTCAATTGCAATACAAAAAAAAAAAAAAAAAAAAAGAAAAGCAAAACTTGTACCTTGCTAATGACATCAAGACTTGTCAATTGCAATACAAAAAAAAAAAAAAAAAAAAAGAAAAGCAAAACTTGTACCTTGCTAATGACATCAAGACTTGTCAATTGCAATACAAAAAAAAAAAAAAAAAAAAAGAAAAGCAAAACTTGTACCTTGCTAATGACATCAAGACTTGTCAATTGCAATACAAAAAAAAAAAAAAAAAAAAAGAAAAGCAAAACTTGTACCTTGCTAATGACATCAAGACTTGTCAATTGCAATACAAAAAAAAAAAAAAAAAAAAAGAAAAGCAAAACTTGTACCTTGCTAATGACATCAAGACTTGTCAATTGCAATACAAAAAAAAAAAAAAAAAAAAAGAAAAGCAAAACTTGTACCTTGCTAATGACATCAAGACTTGTCAATTGCAATACAAAAAAAAAAAAAAAAAAAAAGAAAAGCAAAACTTGTACCTTGCTAATGACATCAAGACTTGTCAATTGCAATACAAAAAAAAAAAAAAAAAAAAAGAAAAGCAAAACTTGTACCTTGCTAATGACATCAAGACTTGTCAATTGCAATACAAAAAAAAAAAAAAAAAAAAAGAAAAGCAAAACTTGTACCTTGCTAATGACATCAAGACTTGTCAATTGCAATACAAAAAAAAAAAAAAAAAAAAAGAAAAGCAAAACTTGTACCTTGCTAATGACATCAAGACTTGTCAATTGCAATACAAAAAAAAAAAAAAAAAAAAAGAAAAGCAAAACTTGTACCTTGCTAATGACATCAAGACTTGTCAATTGCAATACAAAAAAAAAAAAAAAAAAAAAGAAAAGCAAAACTTGTACCTTGCTAATGACATCAAGACTTGTCAATTGCAATACAAAAAAAAAAAAAAAAAAAAAGAAAAGCAAAACTTGTACCTTGCTAATGACATCAAGACTTGTCAATTGCAATACAAAAAAAAAAAAAAAAAAAAAGAAAAGCAAAACTTGTACCTTGCTAATGACATCAAGACTTGTCAATTGCAATACAAAAAAAAAAAAAAAAAAAAAGAAAAGCAAAACTTGTACCTTGCTAATGACATCAAGACTTGTCAATTGCAATACAAAAAAAAAAAAAAAAAAAAAGAAAAGCAAAACTTGTACCTTGCTAATGACATCAAGACTTGTCAATTGCAATACAAAAAAAAAAAAAAAAAAAAAGAAAAGCAAAACTTGTACCTTGCTAATGACATCAAGACTTGTCAATTGCAATACAAAAAAAAAAAAAAAAAAAAATCAACAACTATATAATATAAGAGAAAAAGAAGTTGGGTTCATTTTAAACATTGATAAGTATAGAACTTAAAAGATTTGAAGAAAAAATGACAAACCAAATTAAAAGGCAATAAAATGCCTCTATTCCAATCACAACCACCTAATCACAATAACCAACGATAGTACAAAGGAAGATAAAGATCATGGTTGATTGAACAAACAAGCAACAAAAATTAGCTTCTTTACTTTTTTAGAAACATCTCATCAAATGAATAGTCGCAATATATCAAAAGATCAAATTGCAAAACTGTACTAGATTTCCAGCATCAACAGTCAAGAAGTCATTGATAATATCAACAAGAACAAGACTATTTATAGCTTCTTTGGTCAAAACATGTAAGTAATCGTGTACACTTCAAAGAAAATCAAAGCCTCAAACTGATTCTCAAAACCACATAAAACCACATAAAAAGTTTTGAAAAAGTTCCTAAGTGTTACTTCGTCTCTCAAAACCACCTAAAAAGTGAATAAAATGTTCTTGAGGGTCCATTTGACTATGAAAAATATATATAAAGTTTCTAAAAAGAGTTGAAGTGATACTTTAACTCTCAAAACAATTTAAAAGACACTAAGTGTCATTATGACTATGAAAAGCACATAAAAATTCCTAAATAGTGTCTAAGTGGCACTTTAACTTTCAAAACCACCTAAATATTGTCTAAGCAACACTTTAACTCTGAAAACCACTAAAAAGAAAAGTTAAAAAAAAAACTTATTAAGTGTTGCTTCAACTCTTAAAACCACCTAAAACGATAAAGAAAAAAAAAAAAAAAAGGAGACTTATTGTTCTTTTGACTATGAAAAATACATATAAAGTTCCTAGGAAGTGCCTTATTGATACTTTAAGTCTCAAAATTGCCTAAAAAGTGTCTAAACAACAATTTGCCTCTTAAAACTACAAAAAAAAAAATAAATAAATAAATAAAAGCATAAGAAAAATTCCTGTGTTGTTTCGACTCTCAAAACCACCTAAAACTTAGTGATTAAGTGTCCTTTTGACGATGAAAAACACATACAAAGTTTCTGAAACATTCCCAAGTAATACTTTAACTCTCGAAACAATCTAAAAGTGCACAAGTGTTATTTTGACCATAAAAAACACATATACAGTTTCTAAAAAGTGCCTAAGTGACACTTTAACTCTCAAAACTACTTAAAAAGTGATTAAGCATCACTCAAAACTACAAAAAAGTGAACAAACATCACTCAAAACTAGCTAAAAAGTGAATAGTTGAAGTTGGTAGGGGTGGGTTATTATAACGACCCGTCTCTAATTGACATTATTAACATGCTTGCTGTTTTAAAAATCATAACTGGTTGACCACTTAAACTTAAGACAAAGGTTTTCTAAACAATCAAAACTTTACGAAGACCAATTAACCAAAAATCAAAACAAATATTTAGTTCGGGATCCCTTAAACCTTTTTCAAAAATATACATCTAATATTTAGACTACAAATTTGCTTAGAAAAAGACAAGTTCTAATGTATTAAAAAGACTATACCTTTAGCTTGCATTGCGTGAAACTATATTCTTGAAATCTACATAANAAAAAAAAAAAAAAAATTGCAAATATAGCAAAATTTAGATTTTGCTTTCAAGGTCTATCAGTAATAGATCATATCACTGATAGAAGTCTATTAGTGATAGAGTCTACCATTGGTAGATTTTGCTATATTTGCAATTTTTTTTTTAAAATGTTGCTATACACTTAATTTTTATTCCTAAAAGTGCTATCCAATTCAATTACCCAAAGAAATATGATGAAATCATATACACATGAATGAAATATATTGCTTCAAAGTTGACCTAGTATCTCATTTGTATGAAACAATTTTGTTAGAAGTATGGGTAGTTCTCCAATGAGAAAAAAAATCGACTAAAAAATTAAAAAAGAAAAAGAAAAGCAAAACTTGTACCTTGCTAATGACATCAAGACTTGTCAATTGCAATGCTAAAAAAGGAAAAGAGAGAATCAATGACTATATAATCTAAAATCAAAGAAAACTAGTTCATTTTAAACATTAATAAGTATAGAACTTAAAAGATTTGAAGAAGAAATGGAAAACCAAAAGGCAATAAAATGCATCAATTCTAATAACAACCACCTGATCACAATAGCCAACAAATAGTACAAAGGAAGATAAGATCGTGGTTGATTGAACAAACAACAAAAATTAGCTTCTTTACTTCTTTAGAAACATCACATCAAATGAATAGTCAAATGATCAAAGTGCAAAACTCTACCAAATTTCTAGCACCAATAGTCTGGAAGTCATTGATAATATCAACAAGAACAAGACTATTCATAACTTCTTTGGCCAAAACATGTAAGTAAGTGTGTACACTTCAAAGAATTGTATTCAACATTCAAATAGATTTCACAAGAATCTAATACAAGTGATTCTCAAAACCACATCAAACCACATAAATTCCATTGATTTTATAAATTATCCTCACTTCAATTATAAAAAAGTTGCCTTTTATTTTACTTATTATATAATAATATATATAAAATTACTTTAACATTTGACTGAACTGACTGAAAAAACAAAAAGAGAAAAGAAAACTAAAACTATGAGTAAATAAAATTATGAGTGCAACTCATTTAAAACAAGTACTGCTTTGCCATATCATATAATACGAATTAAAAATTTTGGTACAAGGGATTAAGTGTTCGATTATAATTGAAATATATCCTCGTTGATAGATTACA
>QLSR01000258.1:122542-169394 GCA_031780015.1 Citrullus colocynthis
TTCTAAAAAGAGTTGAAGTGATACTTTAACTCTCAAAACAATTTAAAAGACACTAAGTGTCATTATGACTATGAAAAGCACATAAAAATTCCTAAATAGTGTCTAAGTGGCACTTTAACTTTCAAAACCACCTAAATATTGTCTAAGCAACACTTTAACTCTGAAAACCACTAAAAAGAAAAGTTAAAAAAAAAACTTATTAAGTGTTGCTTCAACTCTTAAAACCACCTAAAACGATAAAGAAAAAAAAAAAAAAAAGGAGACTTATTGTTCTTTTGACTATGAAAAATACATATAAAGTTCCTAGGAAGTGCCTTATTGATACTTTAAGTCTCAAAATTGCCTAAAAAGTGTCTAAACAACAATTTGCCTCTTAAAACTACAAAAAAAAAAATAAATAAATAAATAAAAGCATAAGAAAAATTCCTGTGTTGTTTCGACTCTCAAAACCACCTAAAACTTAGTGATTAAGTGTCCTTTTGACGATGAAAAACACATACAAAGTTTCTGAAACATTCCCAAGTAATACTTTAACTCTCGAAACAATCTAAAAGTGCACAAGTGTTATTTTGACCATAAAAAACACATATACAGTTTCTAAAAAGTGCCTAAGTGACACTTTAACTCTCAAAACTACTTAAAAAGTGATTAAGCATCACTCAAAACTACAAAAAAGTGAACAAACATCACTCAAAACTAGCTAAAAAGTGAATAGTTGAAGTTGGTAGGGGTGGGTTATTATAACGACCCGTCTCTAATTGACATTATTAACATGCTTGCTGTTTTAAAAATCATAACTGGTTGACCACTTAAACTTAAGACAAAGGTTTTCTAAACAATCAAAACTTTACGAAGACCAATTAACCAAAAATCAAAACAAATATTTAGTTCGGGATCCCTTAAACCTTTTTCAAAAATATACATCTAATATTTAGACTACAAATTTGCTTAGAAAAAGACAAGTTCTAATGTATTAAAAAGACTATACCTTTAGCTTGCATTGCGTGAAACTATATTCTTGAAATCTACATAAAGAACCATTGTCCATTCTTAAACATATTGTACCAAGAGCTTGTGATTGGAATCCTGGTACAACAACAAAAGGAACTAAATTAATGAATTTCATCAACATAAACTTAATAGATAGGACTTGTTAAAAAAAGACAGCACAAAGTTAAGAGAACAACAACTTTTAACCGATATAAAGACCGGTTCCCTCTGCAATGATTTTATAGGTGATTAGCCTACAAATAGAAAACAACAAACAACAAAAGACTACTCCAACATATTATCAAATCTGTAACTGCATAACTAAAAATAATTAATAATCAAATACAATTTCATAAAACTGAAGATATAAGGTAATTAAACGTGAACATGTACTTTTCCTCTTTCCATACCCCACCATTGTTCACAGTCCATATTAACTTTGTAAACCCAAAATAAAGAAAGTAATAAGCAACTCAGAGAAACAAAGAAAATGTACAGAAGAAAGTAATACCTTAGTAGCTCTATCGTGATACAAATAATAGTCTATCACAATCTATTGCAGATAGACAGTGAAATTTTGTTATATTTATAAATATTTTAGTTCCTTTTATTATATTTGAAAAGAGCCCAAGAATTTATCCAGAAAAAAAACAAAGAATTTATTCATTACTACAATATTTGAAATACTTCAATATAACGTAACTATTGGAATGGACTCTACTGCAACAGTTACTAACGGGGCGGATCCAGAAATTTATATGAGGGAGGCACAATTGAATATCAAGTTAGAAGTTTAACCATGAACTTCTAGATTTGTGTTTATAATAGTTCCTAAACATTAAAAATGTATATAATAGGTTCCAAAGGTTTCAATTTTTGTATTTAATTGATTTCTAAAATATCAATTTTGCATCTAATACGTTTCTTACATATAAATGTGAAAAGTTAAATGCTATATTGGACATCAAATCTAACTTTGCGCAAGTATGACTAGACATCTTTTTCAAATTAATGTATCTATTAACTCCAAAATTTTAAATTTAAGATTCAACTAGACACAACTTTTTTTGTCTTATAAAATGGTTAATTTTAAACATTTTCAATATTTAAAAAAAAATTATTTTTTATAATTAGATATAAAATTGAAGTAATTTATAGCATTATTAGACATTTTTAAGTGACTAGAGGCAAAATTGAAAGTTTACAAATTTATTAGTAGCGATTTTCAAAATTCAGGGACTAACTTATAATTTAAATTTCATATAAATGTAAATTTAAATGCATTGATATATGATATTTATATTAAGTAATACTAAATAAAAAAAGAATTATTTTAAACATTTACTAAACTATTCACCTATATATCTATAAGCAAAGAGTCATTCAATCAATTTTCGTAATAAAAAAATATAACTATATATATAGTAGAAATATGAAATAAGAGTTGAAAATTAAAACAATCAAAATTTTTCTTTCAAGAAAAGTAGAAAAACAATGCTCTCTCTAGGACTTGAGCCAGTAGGTCTGTTCCCCCTGAGCTAACCTAGTGTATCATTAATATGATTAGAAAACGTATAATATTTGAAAATCCACTACAATTTTTTTATATTTAATTAAAACATCGCATACATATATGTAAAATGTCACGATTTGAGGTGACACGTGTCTCCTCTGGCTTCTTAATAAATCCGCCCCTAGTTATTACTAATGTTGCAACGTAAATGTTGCAGTAAATATATTTGTAACAATTATTAAATACATCATTAACAAACCTCTACAATTGAATATCTATCACAATCATTTAAAAATATTTGTAAACAAACTGCTTCAATACATATAAATAGCAACAGTTTTGTGTTAGAAATCATTGCAATTTTATAAACCCTTGTGACGTTTTTCAAAACGCTGCAAAAGAAAATGCTATAATAGACATGTTTTCTTGTAGTGTCGAAGTAAGTAACTCAAAATTAATGTCGAAATACAACGGGTAAGCATCGAAACTCACAAAAAACTAATGAAAACACTAAAACAAGCTGCTGAATGTCGAGAATTGATTGTTGTTGGAGGAGGGAAGTGCCACCGTCATTGGTCCACACCGAAACCATGACGAATTGAATCTTCCACCATCACGCACAAGTGAAGTCGCTATACTGCTCGAGGTTTGAAGCTCCCTGATAGAAGGTTGAATGAGAAGGACAAACAAGCGAAGGGTTGCGGCTAGTCTTGTTTCACGACAAGGAGAGGGAGAGAAAAAGAAGAGGGAGAGAAGAAAGGAAAGTGGAGGCTTGATTTTTTTACTAAGTTGTATCAAGATGTCTATGGAGTGTAATTTATAAAAATTGTTAACGAAAGAAAAGTGATACCTTCAACACAAATTTTATAAATGTTTTTGTTTGACTTATTTAAAATACCAAACTCTTTTATTCATAAATTAAGGTTGTATTGTTAAATTTTTATAATTAAGTTATTTTTTAAACTTTAATCAACACGTGTAACACATGTAGTATGTAACTAGTTTTTCTTAAAGCACAGTTGCGAACAATTATTTTTAAATCTACAATAATCTCCTTTTTTTTTTTTTTTTGATAGTACAACAATCTCAAACTAAGTGAAAGTCTACTTTGGTTCATATAATTAGATTATACAAATTTAATATTAATTTATTGAAACTAACTTTTTTTCTAATTTAAAATTAAAATCTACTAATTGCTATTAATATTTTTCTAATTTAAAATTAATTCACCTAACACTACAACTAGTTATTTTCGTTCGATGTTCTTTAATGATAATTAATACAAGTCATAGATTGATGACACACAAAAAAAGTCATAAAGTCAAAATATTAAAAAATTCTCATATTTTCTGACGTAATCATTTTTTTTTTCCAATTCAATGACTCTAAAGACTTATCACTTTTTAATGACCGTTAATTCTAGTCATAAATCGGTGACACAAAAAAAAAAGTCAAAATAGTCGAAAAATCTGAAATTTCATGTCTTTTCCTGACAAAATCGTGTCTTCTTCATTTTCTTACATTTAATGACTATTATTTACAATCATAAATTAATAACACAAAAAAACTATCATGAATTTTGAAAAATCGGTAAAACTCTATTTTTTCCAACCAAAACATGTGATTTAACTTTAATGACTATTTTTTCTCTTTCTTTCCTATTTTTGAGTCAAGAAAAGTCCAATTTGTTGTAGTGAGATTTCAACTCAAAATTACCCATGGTTGCAAGGCATGTAATGTAGAGAGGGGTTGCTGGTCAACGTCAAGGGCTGAGAGTGAAGATCGAATCCCATAGCAGAAGTGACTGATCACTTTTGTATTCATTTTGTTAGGAATTAAAATACATAAAAGGAGAAAATAGTAAACAAATTTACAAAAGTTAAGCATGAAATTTAAGAAAAAAAGAATAATTACCTTTGAAGAACACTTTCCCCGTAAAAACTTTTCCTTCCTCCTAGTAACTCAATCTCTTCTTTTCTGTAATGTGATGCCTTCAAGGGGTCTTCTCTGCTATTCTCTGGCGAGGTACCAATTTATGGGAACCTCCATTTAAAAGATCGAGGGAATAACGAGGAGATGAATTTTGTAGAGAAAATTTTCTCTATCAAAATTGTTGAGAGAAAGCTTGATAAGAAGAATGTGCGTTGTAGAAAAAAAAAAAAAAAAAAAAATAAAAAAATAAAAAAAAAAGAAAGGATCATATCAATGATAGAAGTCTAATAAAGAAAGAGAATAAAAAAAAAAAAAAAAAAAAAACCTTCAACCACCTTCCACAAAATACAATAATTTGTATTTTAAAGAGAGAGGGGAGTTGTAACTCCCTCTCCTCCACTTCTCTACTCCTTTACTCAAATTAAAAATTTTTAATTTAATTAATTAATTGAAATAATTAAATATCTAAATTATGCATTTGAACCATATTCAGACTTGTAGTTCTAACATGAATCTCATTTATATTAACTTTTAATCTATAGTTTTAATATGAATCTCATTCATATCAATTTAATATTTGAATCATATTCAAATACATTATCTCTCATATTATATAGTTTAATTCAAAGTTAACTATATATTATAATATATCTATATACATTATGTTAATTTGTATCATGTACAATTAATATATATTTTCCTAAATTAAATTTGAACATTTCAAATTATGCTTTCAAAACTTTTGGTCCTTGTTAATCTGTTGTGAGCTAGCAAGGGACCTCATAGACCTACAAGTTATAAGTTCTAATGATCCGAGATGAATTAAGTAAACTTTTTAATTAAATTAATCAATATTCATTAATTTTGGAGAAAACTACTATAGACCCATAGTTGCACTATTATGTACTATAGAACATGTTGCTTCCATGGATATAATCATTTACCATATGTCAATCCTTCACTAGTTGTTCATAGTTATAACTAAGTCAAAAAGACCTGATCAATCCCTGTAGTTACCTTTTTTATCCTCAATTACCACTGTCCTCTAATGGATAATTTGTTTATGGTTCAATCATAAACTAAGTTCCTCTCGAGCCAATGAGAGGGTGGGGCCCCATTGTTCAAGACCTAAAGTCAACACTTAAGGGAACTACTCGTCTACTTACCCTAACACGAGAAGGAGTGAATTCCATCTTGTGAAGTTATTGAAGGAATCGAATCCCAATGCAAAAGCAAATGATCGCCTTGGGCCATTAATTTCCATTTGAAATTTGCAAAAGAAAAAAAAAATAGAGAAGTATAAACACAAAAATACAACATGCTTTAAACTTAGAAGAATGTCAAGGAAAAGAGGATTTCCTTTGAAGACTACTTCAACCTTTTTCCAACTCTTCAACACAGCACAAACTCTGTTCTCTTCTTGAGTCTCGTAGGACAACACCGCTAAGTCTTCCCCACTATTCTCTAGCAAGGATATGGCTTGTGGGAACCAACTTTTGGAAGATCAAAAAGAAGGAAAAACTTTTATAGAGAAACTTTTTCTCGAATTAAATCCCTTCAACTCACCCCTCTTAACTCCCATGTAACAGCAGGGGAGTTAAATTTACTTTAATTAATATTAAATCAACTTTTAATAAACTTAATTAGATTAAATAATTATTAATTAATTTGATTATTTGAATCTTATTCAAATGTAATTCCCTTGCATAACCTATAGTTTTAATGTATATCCCATTCATATTAAATTTAACCTATAGTTTTAATATGAATCTCAGTCATATTATTTAATATTTGAATCTTATTCAAATACATTATACTCTCATATTATATAGTTTAATTTTGAATCTTATTCAAAATTAATTTTCTAATATAATGTATCTATATATATTATATTAATCATACCATATAAAATTAACATATATTTTCTTAAAATATGAATCTTATTCATATTAATTTAATATTTGAATCTTATTCAAACAGTAATATTCTCGTATTATATTGTTTAATTTTGAAACTCATTCAAAATTAACTTTAGGATAATTATTTTAAATCACAAAACTGCTGAAAAAATTTATAACTAATAGCAAAATATCACAGTCTATTTGCGATAAGTCGCGATAGACTACCATCTCTGTCTATCTTGACACCGATAGTAGTCTATCGCGATCTATCACAAATAGACAGTGAAATTTTGCTATATTTGTAAATATTTTGATTCATTTTGCTATATTTGAAAAGAGTCATTAACTTTATAATATCATGTATATTAATTGTGTCTTATACATATATTAATTGTATACAATTAATGCATACTCTCTTATTTAATTTGAAACAATTCAAATTCTTCCAAAACTACTTAATCTTTGTTTTATCCTTAGTGAGCTAGCAAGGGGACCTAATAAATTTACAGATTAGAAGTTTGAATGATTCGAGAGTAATTAATTAAACTCTTTAATTAAATTAACTAACATTCATTAACTGTGGTAGCCATTAAATACCTACAACTGTACTCTTCACATTGTAGAATATTTCTATGTCTATGGATATAACCATTACTAGTAAGTCGACCCTTCACAAATTGCTCATAATTACAGCTGGGTCAAATTACTGTTTTACCCGTGTAATTACCTCTTACTCCTTAAGTATAACTAAGCCCTCTAATGAACAATCAATTCATAGTCCAACTATAAACTAAATCCCTCTCGGGCTAATAGAGGGTCAAGTCTCATTGTTCAAGACCCGAAATCAGCACTTAAGAGAGCAATTCATCTACTGACTCTAGAGACGAAAATGAGCGGATTCCATCTTATTTAGCTATGTTCCCAACTCTCTACTTGGACAAGTCTTCAAAATGTTAGGCTCATGAGTCAGCTACACGAGCCACTCTTACTCATACAAATCAAAGGATTGCCCTGATAGATAGAAGTTCATAACTCATTTAGGATTGAGATCGAGTTACATACGATAATCCTATTAAATTTTAATCTCTTCAGTTAATGGTGTTATAAAGAGATATTAAACATTTTGCAGTTCAATCTTATACAAAATATAGGATACCCCCACTTGCATGTCTTTACATGAACGATTTGAGTTACATCATTTCTAACACTTACAACATTTGTAACATTCACAAAGCGAGCTATACCTGTGGTGTTACCTTGATAAGACACCCAACCTTATCCATATACTACAGACCATTTAGGTTATTACTTGAACATGATTCATTTGTATGTCTACGGTTTACTGTTCAAGTTACATAAAATAACTTTGGATCTTTTATTGGATTGAGTTACATAAGATTAAATGTCGAATAAAATAAATCCTCATTTTATTAAATAAATTAATTTTTTTATACAATATAAACTACGTGATTTATGACATAAATCCCAACAATTAGGTTCTTAGCTCCCCACCAAGTTAAGTCACCAAAATGGTAAACTTATTAAATTGGTGCCTCAAGCCACTCTCGCCCATACAAATCAAATGACAAGCCATCATAGGGAAGAGTTCATAACTTAGTCATGATTGAAAATGAGTTACGTATGATCATCATGTGAAATATTAATTTTTTTCAATCAATATGTTACCAAGAGAGATTGATAATTTCACGGTTCAGTCTTATATAAACTCTTTGTATAGGATACCCCTACTCGCATGTCTCCACATGAATAATTTTTATCACCTTGTTTGTAACGATTACAAAGTGGATTGCATCCATAGTGCTAAGAGGATAAGCCACCTAACCTTATCCATATACTGTAGACCCTTCAAGTTATTAATTAAACATGATTCACTTGTATGTCAACCACATACTGTTCAAGTTTCATTAAATAACCTTGATTTTTTGTTATTGGATTTAAGTATGAAATTTTAAGAAAACAAAATAACAAATTATTTAATTAATAAATAAACTATTTAAAAATTACAAACCACAAGTTTATGGCATAAAACTCAATACAGATATGATGTTTGGAGTTCATATGTCAGTGAAATTTATATATTTGCGTGTGTTTTGGGTGTTTAAGGATGCTAAGTTAAATTCATATGTTAAGGGTATCTGATGTAGTATTTTCTGACCCAAATAATATGTTTTTATGGTGATTATTTTTTTTTTGGAAAATTTTTTATTCATAATCTTACTGTTGGATTTTATGTCCTAAAACTTATGGTTTGTAAAAAAATAAACATATTTTCAATAAAGTTGTTGTTGACGTTTGTTTAGGTAAAGATGTTATTGATTATGCGAGTTGCATATCATATAATCCTAAATCCAATAACCTAAGAACCTATGGCTATAACACGATTACTTGAACTTTATGTGTAGACATAAAAATGGATCAAGTTCGAGTAATAGCCAAGATGATCTATAATACATGGATAAAGCCGAGTACCTCATCTTGGGGACACTATGGATGTCGCCCACTTTGTATTTAATACAAACAATGTGATCCTGACTTGTTCATGTAAATACATGCGAGTGGGGGCGTCCTATGCAATGAGTTTGAATAAGATTGGACTACGGGATAGTCACTTTTACTTTATAACACCATTTCTGTTAAGATTGACTATTTCAATACGATGGCCTAGGTAACTTGATCTTAATCCTAAACGGTAATTTAGGGATAAGACCGAGTAGATCGAGACATAGTCTTGCGAGATAAGATCACTCCTACCCAATTCTATGGATAGTAGAGAGGTTTTCCTTATGTACTGACTTTGGATCTTGAACAAGGGCCCCATCCTCGAACCACAAACCGATCTGTTATTAAGAATCAGTGTAACTTACGGAGCAAGAAGTAATTATAGGGGTAAAATGACAATTTTAACCCAACTATAATTACGTACAACTAGTGAAGGATCGGCTTACTAATCATAGTTATATCAAGTGGATAAAAATATATCTATAGTAAGAAGAGTGCAACTACTAGGCTATAATGGAGTGTCCCGATAATTAACAAATGTTGATTAGCTAGGTTAAATAGTTTAGCTGGTTGATTTAGGATCGTTGGAGCTCATGATTTATAGGTTCATTAGGTCCCTCTGCTAGCTTGAAGGAGTTAGGAACATAAATGCATAAGCAATTAGGATCTAAAGTATTCTAATTACGTCAATTTTAAGGTTAATGCTTGTTCTAAAACCCGAAAAACAGAGTTTTGTTACTTACTTGTTGTAGCTCAAAATTGAATCCAATTCCTGCAAGATTTTGATGACGAACACTTTGTGGACCAACACAAGAGACTTCTCTGTTATTCTCTAGTCTTAGATTGTGGGATCTAAATTGTGATGAATTTGGATCAATTTTATGAAGAAAAGAGAATTTTGGAGAGTTTTGAGTAAGTGGATTTTTCAGCAAAATTCACCAAGAAGATCAATGCTCTTTCAATCTTTCTATCCTCTATATATAGAAGAACACATGTGAAACAATTTTATACGTAAATTGACAACAAATATGGTGAATTTGACGGTGGAAGAACATGGATTAAGGAGTAAACACCTCTACTCAACCATGCAATAGTGGGAAATTTCAAGAAATACAAAATGAATTTCACAAGTTCAAATTAAACTTTTAATTTTCAATTTCTCAATTAATTAATTTAATATTGAAAAAATATATAATTAATTTAACTAATAATTCATTAAATAATTTAATTAATTATATTGATATTAAATATTAATTATCAAATTCATAAATTTTCCACTTGTCCCAACAATTTTCAAATCGATGAATCTCTATGTATCCAATTTAATATTTAAATCAAATTTAAATATTTTCAACTCTCCAATTTCGTTTAATTCATAATTAAAACGAACAACCATAAAACTTACTCCAACAACGAATTTGAACGTTTTCAAATTCTTTCATCACACTGTTCTAAGGTTTTATTCCATGAGCTAACTGAAGCGAATTGAATCCCCGGCGAAAGCGTGTGATCGCGTTCTTTGATTTATTGAAAGAATTAAAAATACAAAAAAAGTAAAGAAAAGATAAACATCATACCTTTGTCAATCTATAATTCATGAACCGATAGTCTTCTACTTGTAGTCTTTCTTTTCCAAGAAATCTTCTTCGCTATGACTCTAGTAAGGATCCAGTTTGTGGAATAACTTCTTTGAAAGAATGAGAAGAAAAAATTTCTTAAAATTTTAAGAAAATTGGGAGAATTAGCAAAGGAAGCTTTTAAGAGTAATTGTAGAGAGTGTTTTCTATGAAGGCTCCCAAGGGCCCTATCTATAGAATGTTGCTCATAATCTAATAATAAATCCTCGCGAGATTTTAAATCAAATATTTAATAATATCCAATATTAATAAATATCTACCTAGATAATATCTCATATTAAATGGTTTTAAATATTTAAATTCTATTTAAATGTTTATTTTCTGCAGAATCTTTGATTTGGATCTCATTCAAATTAAATAATTAATTATTTAAATCCAATTCAAATCAATTAATTAATTCTCCCTCTATCTATTTATATGGATTTTATCGAATAAATAAATAATTATTTGAATCATATTCAAATAAATTAATTCTTTATATTATAAAGTTATAATTTGAATCTCATTCAAATAAAATTTATAATAAATCATGCAATTAATTGGATCCAATGCAATTAATAGTTTCCCTCATAAATTTGAACATTTCAAAATTTTCTTTCAATATAGTTGATCATTGTTGGTCTGTAGTGAGCTAGCTAAGGGACCTTATGGACCTACAGATCAGAAGCTCCAACGATATAAGATTAATCGGCTAAACTCATTAACCACATTAATCAATATTCGTTAACTGTTGATACACTCCACTAAATACCCACAACTGCACTCTTTTCATTGCAGATATATTTCTCTGTCCATGGATATAGACCAATAATAGCAAATTAGTCCTTCACAAGTGTTCGTAACACCACTTGTGTCAAATTACCATTTTACCCCTAGGTTACTTCTAAATCCTTAAGTACCAATACTTCTCTAATGAACAACCTATTTATGGTCCAACCATTAAACAGAAATCCCTCTCGAGCCAGTGAGAGGGTAAGACCCTTTGTTCAAGTCTTGGAGACACTACTTAAGAGAACTCTTATCTACTTACCCTAAAAATGGGAATGCGTGAATTCCATCTTATATAATTATGTCCCCAGCTCCCCACTCGGTCTTGTCCCCAAGATGGTAGGCATATTGAGTCAGCAAATGGCCACTCTAACCCATACAAATCAAAGGACAATCCCTCGTGGATAGGAGTTCATAATATACTGAGGATTAAGATTAAGTTGCTTAGGTCATCCTATTAAAATAGAAACCTAACTAGTCAAAGGAGTTACATTTGGTGATTACTATTTCGTGGTTCGGTCTTATGCAAATTCATTGCATAGAATACCCCCACTCGCATGTCACCTACATGAACGTGTTAGATCATTGCGTTTGTATCAAATACAAAGTGGGTTGTATCCATAGTGTCACTAGGATAAGGTACCCAACCTTATCCCTATACTATAGACCCTTTAGCCTGTATCTTGAACATTGATATTCATATGTCCCCACATACAGTTCAAGACTTATAAAATAGCCTAGGATGTTAGTTTATTGGATTTAGGATTATTAAGACAAAACAAACAAAAACAATCAATAACGCTTATTGAAGTAACATATCAATAACTTTTTATTAATGATTTAATTACAGTAAAATTCTTACATTTACAATCTACGAGTTTTAGGGCATAAAACCCACACTAATAAGGGGCCTAAGGGATCTACAGATCATGAGTTCTAACGATCTGAAATTAACCGGCTAAACTCTTTAACCTAGGTAATTAACATTCGTTAACTACCGAGACAATGCATTATAGCTGAGTAGCTGCACTCTTCTCACTGCATATATATTTCTGTCCACTTGATATAACCAAGATTAGTAGGTCGATCCTTCACAAGTTCTTTGTAATTACAACTGGGTCAAAATTACTGTTTTACCCCTGTAATTACATCTTGTTCCTTAAGTCCAACTGATTCTCTAATGAACAATTAGTTTGTGGTCTAACCATCAAATCGAGTCCTTCTTGGGCCAATGAGAGAATGGGGCCACTTGTTCAAAACTCAGAGTCAACACTAAAGGGACAACTTCTCTACTAATCCTAAATTAGGTAGGAGTGAATTCCATCTTGCAAAACTATGTCCCTAACTATCTACCTGGTCTTATCCCTAAAATGGTAGGCTTATTGAGTTGGCAAACTCAGACAACTCTCACTCATGCAGATTAAGAAATAATCCCAAATAAACAGGAGTGCATAGTTAGCTCAGGATTAAGATCGAGTTACTTAGGTATCATGTTGAAATAATCAATTTTAACTATAAACACGATATAAAGTAAAAGTGATTATTTCATGGTCTAGTCATATGCAAACTCATTGTATAGGATACTCCCACTCTCATGTCTCAACATGAACAATATAGGATCAAATCGTTTTGTATCAAATACAAAGTAGGTTGCATCCATTGTGTCTCTAGGATAATGTATCCCATCATATCCCTATACTACAGACTGTTTTGGCTATTACCTAAACTTGATCACTTTTATGTTTACACATAAAGTTTAAGTATTCAAACTATAGCTAGGGATTCTTAGCTTATTGGATTTAATAAATGCAATTATCGTGTCCAATAATATCCTTACTGAATAAATCTTGAAAACAACTTTATTGAGAATATGTTCAAAGTTAACAAACCACGAGTTTTATCACATAAAACCCAACATAGCTCATATCGTACTAAACCTTAGAACAATGTGATGATAGAATTTCAAACGTTCAAATTCGGCTTAGGGAGTAAGTGTTAATTATATACAATGTGCTTAATGTACGTGTTGCGTTTGAAATGCATGATGCACTATGCGTCTATTGGCCTAATGCGGCATTGAAAATTTCTAATGATTGATACATTAATACACAAGTTTTTCTATAAAAGCTAAAGTGTAAGTTTAAATAGATTTCCTGGGGAGTCTAGGGTCGAACGTAGGGATTTGTAATAATTCAGCGTTGAGAATATTCTTTGATTTGATACGTTGAGCTATACAATAGTTACAAATATTTTGTAGTGTTGAATGCTCGTTACAGTAATTAAAAATAACTTTATACATAATAAATTGATGGAGTGATGATACATAATGGAAAATGGATGAATTTGTCAAGTACAAATATATTCTGATAGCATGCACATTGATGGATGAATCCATGGGAAGAGTAGGGTTAAGATAACTTAGCTAGCATATTTCTAACTATCACTTAAGTAAGCACTCATGCTACCATACTCAAGATTGGAAATGCATCTCTCAATGCTTCAACATCACATTAATCTTATCTCTAAGAAGAATGGTGAGTTCTTCATGCAAGTCGTCAAAACTCGATCGGAATAAGAGAAATCAGGAAAAAAGTTCCTCGTACATTAGATCTAATAAGTACCTTGTGTCAAAATTGAGAAATTCTATGGCTCGAATCTTTAGTATTCTCTTATTTATTACCTGTGTCTACTATTTAGGCAGAATACCGTCACCCATTTTTTTTTCAATTTTCTTTACCACTCTCCGTCTTAGTAGAAAGACACAGTATTCGCTGCTGTATTTTTTGCACCTTTTGTTGTTGCTGGAACTATGTGGTATGGTTCATTTGCTTCTCTTCGATGGAAGTTTTATTTTCCCGTCAGATCTAGTATGGACCGTACATGGACGGTAGTTAGAGTCGGCGACTTTTGGATCCTGCTATTGAAATAGCTTTTCTGGCTATATTTTTAGCTACTCCACTCATTTCATAAATCGATCAATAATATCAAAATCTGACGAACTGATCTAGGTCGGCTTACTAATGGGAAACAAAGACAAGGATAATCTTTATAAAAAAAAGGACCCCTAAAGGCCACCCACAAAAGTTGAACTTTGTCTCTAAAGCCAATTCTTTTCTTATTAAATGACAAAGCTTAATCACTTACTCTCTCAAGCAGTTAATCATACTTACTTAAACCTATTTGAAGCACTCATTTAAACAATGAAAATAATTAAACTTAGGTAAAAACTTGGAAAATGCTAACTTTATGCACTTTTAACCTATTAAATAATTAATCATTCATGATGTAGAGTGTTAAAAATGAGTAGAGATGGAAGTATAAGGTCAATCACACTTAAATTAAGAAAATACATGAATCTCTCGATCATCATTCACCAAATATAAGAATGAAAGATGAACGTAATGGAGAAATGAAAATAACAGTCGTCAAGCTACCAATGGTAATGTCTTGCTTCTTGGAGGCTTGAGATGGTGGCTGTTTGATACATAATTTGCACAGGGGATGGATGGATTCTCATTCTCTAAGAGGTGACTCTGAAACTCTTAGAGTCTTTTCATAGAAGAGCTCGAAGTAGAGGGTGGCGATGGAGGTTGAGGGAGAATCTCTCTCTATCCTTAGCATAAAGCTTTTCGAGCTATTTATAGGCGTCCAAAAAAGGTAGTCTCATGATGACCTAACACCTTTGCATTTAATTCTATGCCTTGCTATGCAAACTTCATCGCGTCATCAGTTCATTGGATCTACAATGATTTGGTTAAGTCAGTAACACAATTGCATATTGACATGACAGTTGTTGCCCATGCGTCTACTTCTACTTTTTCTTCTCGACGTCGGGTAATTGACGCGTTGATCTTCAAGACCGTGTGGCTTTGATAATTCTTGCAACATCTTTCTTTTGTACTTTGAATGTTTTGGCTTCTTTTTAGCTCCATCCTACATTCAAAAAGATACAAATTCATAATTTCCAGAATAGTTGCTTTTGTAAACATTGTAAATGCAAAGCTATTCATATTACACAATTCAACTACCAAAATCATGCATTTATCTTTAATATTGTTCCAATTACTCCAAATAAAGCATACAATAACTTGTATTTCTACAAGTTATCAGAACAATCGTTTAATTTTGAATTAAATAATAAATGAGAGTTAGAAATATTTAAATGTGGTTTAAATATTGATCACATGAATAAGGATTTATGTTTGATCAATCGGATTGAGAAAAGTCGAGATTAGTGCAAAATTATTAATTTAATATTTGATATTAAATTAATATAATTAATTAAAATTATTTAGAATTAATTCTATTTAAAATTAGTTATTTGAATTAATTTTATTTAAAATTAAATTTAAAAGAAAAAAAAATCATTTTAAAAATTAAAAAATTCATGAATTTTAGGAGGGGATAGATTTTGACCCAAAATCTACTTTGTAGCTCTTTCAAACATATCAATCTCCACTCAATTAATCACCTACTTGGTGTCTTTATGTGAATAATTTGAATTGCATGTTTTCCTCTATATAATAGAGGTTAATTTAATGGAATTTTGTGTTAATTTTCTCTCAAAAACCATCAACTCCCATCACTCTCAAACCATTATTCTAGCTTCAATTTCATTACAAATTTGGATCTCACAATCCATTCTAAGACTGGTGGATAGCTAGGAAGACTCTAACGGCAGTCCACAAGGTTCATGGTTAGAAACAATTAGAGGATTATTTCAATTTTGAGTTACACCTAAGTAAGTCTCTTAAACTTCGTTTTTGTTCAATAAACATGCATGCTTAATCTATAAAATTGAAGTAATTAGAGTGTTTTAGATCCAAATTGCTTCCGCTTGCATGTTTTTTACTCTTTCACATACATGCATGCATCCATGCATGACATACATACATATAATATACATACATATAATATATATAAACTATGGATTACACTCTATTTTATTTCTTTTTTTAAAGTACACCATATAATATTGCTAGGAGTTTTGGGAATGAGATTTACGGTTTATTTTTGCATCATGCATTTAAATTTTAAAAAATTTAAGCAATTATTTTGTGAATTTGTGCATGGAAAATTTCTAGTTTAGTTGGACAAAATTATATTAGATTCATTGGAACGAAAAAAATTTGGAGTTTCATTGTACGTGAAATATCCTCTTGATATATAATTGTACTAGAATGACCAGGAGTTGGCTATCAACGGTGGAGGCAATCGCGCTGGCAAAGGTCGTTGGAGTTGGTCATCAATAATGGTTGTCAGAGTTGGCGTTCAGTGAAAGTTGTCGAAGTTTGCCATAGGAGATAGTGGACGTATTGTTAGAAGGGGATTAGTCGTGATAAAGGCTGAGTGACTGTTGGTGAATATGATATAAAATATTGGTGACATAGCAAATTCCCCTCCCAAACATTGAGTTGAATTTATAATTCAACTCATATCATCTCATCGTGTCATCACCCCAAATACTTCTTTTAATTTTTCTTTCATTAGGTGCCACATAGCCTAATTAAGCGAATTGTCATTCTTTGG
Organism: Citrullus colocynthis; assembly: GCA_031780015.1. Taxonomy (NCBI): domain Eukaryota; kingdom Viridiplantae; phylum Streptophyta; class Magnoliopsida; order Cucurbitales; family Cucurbitaceae; genus Citrullus; species Citrullus colocynthis. The sequence goes on from QLSR01000258.1 coordinate 139,333, forward strand.
GCTTGTTAATTTGGTTGGGCCTCTTCCTATTGAGCCTCTTATGTATCTAGCCACCAACCAACCAGTGTTTTCCTCAAATTATTTTAATAATATATTTCTCTACTTAAAACAAAAATAAAATCAACCTAAATTGATACCTAAACCGACAAGAATAAGAGCAATATTTGAGTATATTTTAGATTGCATCAATTTTTTTTGCCACTTACTCTAATCCACATAGTAGAGAAATTAAAAAATATTAAGTAAAAGTAGAAAGAAGAGTTTGTCACATTGATGAGATAATAAAAAATAGATGCAACATTTGATGTACCCAACTTTTTTTCAAAATTATTTATTCTTAAGAGTGAAAAAAAAAGAAAAAGAAAAAGGATGACCTTTTATTATTCACTCTCAAAAGAAATCTTCCACTCTCCATGATTGATTCATTGACAGTGCTGTCATTTCATCTCTTTAAATGTACAATATATGTTCATAATAATGCAAGTGCATGCACTGTATTTGTAGCATATTAGCCTCTCACTTGCGGATGGCAAGTCTTATATATATTGATTTTGAAAAGGATAGATTATCGAAAAATCAACTAAGGTCTCCACTCTAATCTCTAATAAGAGCCGATTTAGCTTCTGAAAATGATGGAATGTCAAACTTTCAAATACAAGGATGATTAGGTGCTTACAATCATCCTTCATTTTCTAAAGCTTAATTAATTAGTTTTTAGGACAAGTCTATGATTTAGACTACATAATGATGAATAAACTCACATCAACATAGCTTTTTGTTTTGGTTTATAAGGTTTTATTTTTTCGAATTAACCAAAAAAGAAAAAAAATAATATTAATAATAATAAATAAATCCTAAAGCCAAAATGTTAGGAATATTACTAGTCGGTGAGAATCCATGCACTTATTGCGCGTCCTCGAGAAACATAAAGTCCAAAAATTATTGTCGTTTTGAAGATAATAAATATATTTAAAAAAATAAAACACATTTTAGTTTTTATTATGTTTTTGTCCTACTAGTTATGGGCGAAGTGATAAAATAGAAGTTTTACTAAAATTTTGGTAGAAGCTTAACTATGCATACAATGCATAAAGAAGGACACAATAAATGAAGCGAACATTGAAATTATTATTAGTAAGCATCTAAATTCTACCCTCCATATTTTAAAAAATTAAGTCAAATTTTAATAACTAAAAAAAAATTTTGGAAAACTTATTCTTAAGTTAAAATTCAAATATTTTTTGAAAATTATGGTAAGAAAAATGGAATAAAATAGAAAACTGGAATAAAATAAGTATAAATTTTAAAAATTAAAAATTAAAAGCAAAATAATTACTGAATGAAGCGTAAATTATATTACTTTTCGATTTCAGCAACAAACGGCATCCTTTGGCTAATCTATACTATATTAAAAGGAGGAAAAGTATGAGAACTTTTATATTCCCTTTATGTCCCTACAATTTTAGTAAATGATTACTTTGCCCTTCCAACTTTAGGGCATGACTTTCATTATGAAAATAGAGGTGCAACCTTATGTTGATGGGATACAACTCATTGAGTGTAAGTGGTTACACATTAAATCAGTGTGCATCCATTCTTAAATGACTACGATCCATGTATAAAAATGTGACTATTCAAGTTTAGATGGCCGTTGATACCCTTCAATTTTTGGGACATGACTTTTCAAGTCTAATTGTCTGATTGTTTTTATGTAGGTGGTTACACATCAAATGAATGCATTCATTCATATATGGGTGTGATCCATATAAAAGGAAATTTATTGAGTTTAGGTGTTCGCTAAGAGATGTTAGCACAATAAAGGTTGTCCTTCATATTATTTCTTTACATAAAATAGATTTATTATATGTGAAACTTAACTTTGAAGTCAAATAAATACGTTTTATGTCAATATAACACCACTATTCAGGTGTAACTAGTATCACTACTACAAAAAATTGGGTTGCTTGACATGGCTACAATGTCAAGTAACAGTATACTTGACGTTTTTAAAATACCAAGTAATCGACTGTCAAGTTAAGTCAGATTACTTGATACTAAAACAATGTCAAGTTATATGTTTCTGGATATAATTTCTGTGTCAAGAGAAAGAATGTACTTGACACTGTAGCTCGATCAAGTTTATTTATTATTGACACTAGTAACGTATCATGTGTTGTTACTCTTGACATTTTTAATTGTCAAATATATCATTATATTGACATGAAATAATTGACAAGTTTATTTATTCTTGACACTAATTACACAGCATGTGTTGTTATTCTTGACATTTTTTATTTGTATTATTATCTTAACACGAAATAATTGACAAGTTTATTTATTCTTAACACTGAATACTATCATGTGTTAAAAATGTGTATTTTTCCTTTCAAATTAAATATATCAATTTTTCATAATCCCATTTTTCCTACATTACATTATGTTCCAAACAAGACAATTTCATCAACTAAAACAATTACACATCCAATATATCTAACTAATAGTTTCATTATTCTATTACCTTTCATATATATAAACAATTCCCAAATTTACAAAATTCACTTCAAAATTTACAGAACAGACCATATCCCGTATGTGCTATTCTAAAATCACAAAACTATAAATCTATGTCTCACCATACATTGTTTTGAAGAATATAACTTATATAATGGCAATAAACAAAACATTTACACAAAAAATGCATATAAGCATATACACATATAGCCATCCACAAGATCTATAGAAACAACTCCAAATACATTTCCATCAGTTATAGCAACCTACAAATTCAGCTCACTTCACTCACACTTCACCCAATTGAAGCTGCAAGTACGAGCTTCTTGCATCAATCTATAAAACATCAAGAGTCAAATATACAGTTTATGAAGAATAAAAATTGGTCACATTACACTATAAATGTTACAATATAAGTAGTTTGAAAACATACCGCATCTGTGATCATGCTATTTTCATTAGTTAAGATTTCTCTCACATATCTCATGACATAATACCCACATTCTGTTGGGGCTGGTGTACTAAATCTCTTGAGGTCTCGTAGTTTGTAAAGTTGTAAATACATTTTATTTATTCAATAAAATAAGGAGTTATTTTATTTGTCTTTTGCATTAACTCAATCCAATAAACTAAGATCCATGGTTATTTTATGTAAACTTAATCATGTATGTGGTTGGCATACGAAGATGGATCATGTTTGAGTAATAACCAAAAAAACCTGTAGTATAGGGATAAGGTTGGGTATCTTATCCTAATAACACTATGGATACAACCCGCTTTTGTTATTGTTACAAGAGTTGTAAAGTGTTACAAACGATTTGATCCTAATCGTTCATGTGGAGACATGTGAGTGAGGTATCTGATAGCACTGTAAGAGTGCTATTTTTCCTAGTTTAATTTGGGCTCGTTCGTGGGCTTTATGTGTTTATTATTCTATTTTATAGGGATTTGAATAAATCATTTACCTCAGAGTGTTATAGGCTGTTCAAAGTTGATTTGGAGCTATCGAAAGTGAAATCGAGCACCTAGAGCTCAAGGACATGAAAATTACAAAAATACTCCTGGAGCAAGTGCAGTTATGCTATGCTATACGCTCAAACGCCAAGAGCAAAAATGGCGAGAGCGCACCGACGCTCCGGAATTCGACAGAAAAGCAACACTAGCACGCCTAAGCACAACGCGTAGCATCACTACACTCTGGTTAGGCACTCTGATTTCTATTTAGAGCGTAGCAACGCTCTTCAAGAATGCAGCAATGCTTTTCCCTTTTTATAAGAGGAAAATTTGCCAAATTATGGTAAGGAATTCGTGCTTTTAGCCCCTAATCTGAAATTATCTTCCCCTCTTCTCCTTCCCTTTGTATTTCATTATTTTTTAGTGTATTTTCATAGTTATAAAGTTCCTCTTGGACCGATCTCGTGGCTAAGGTGAGTTGCTAGCTTAGTTCTAGATGAAACTCATGGGTTGATTTTGAGGATTTTTGTTCTTAATATATATTTATCTTTGATTTACTGTGGTTCTTGAATGTGATTTAATTTCTATGCTTAGATGTATGATAGGCTTGATCAACCATCATTCATTCTTTGATTGTTAGAGATTAGGAATGCTCTAATATATTTTTAATCTCAAATGGGAAAGGGTTGAAGCATGCTTGTGTTGTGAAATTAGGTTGATGACAATAATCTAGTCACAAACATTCCATGATTAACTATTTCAAGAACGAAATTGATTTGTAACTCTAGGCTGTCCGGGTTATTTATCATCTTAGTTGAACCCTTTGAGCTTAATGTGGTTGTTTGTTTGTTATGGACGTTATCGAACTCAAACAACTAAGTAATTACTCTAATTAAGAAATTAATTAAAGTGAATGTGAGATTTCTATGGCTGCTATCGAATCCAATTAATTGAGTATTTGTTTTAATTAAAGTAATTAATTAGTAGTTAGGGTGCTTGCTCTAGGCTTTTCAGGCAAGTTGGCTAAGCACATTAAATAAAGAGAGATAATCCTAAGTAATCTTGTGATAAATTGAACATCGGGTGAATCCTAAGTCCTGAGCTAGGAGTTTCCTTATACTTTTCCTGCATTTTAAATTTCGTAATTTACTTTCCCGCATTTCATTCAAGCAAAAACCTCGTTTTTACTGCTTTCCGTAGGCCTATTTAGCTTTGAGAGATTGTATTTTTGGCTCCCTATGGTAGTTGGTTTAGTGAATTATAAATTTTACGACACCCATTATCCGAGACAACCATCAGTATCCTATGCAAAGAGTTCATATAAGACCGAACCACGAAATGTTTAATTTCTCTTTGTAATGTTGTTAATTGAAGAAATTAACCTTTCATAGGATGACTATAGGTGACTTGACCTTAATCCTGAGTGGATTGTGAACTCCTGTCTATGAGGATGATCCTTTGATCTATATGGGTGAGAGTGACCAGATCGCCGACTCAATATGCTTACCATTTTGGAGATTTGTTTCAATAGGGAGCTGAGAACATATCTTCACAAGATGGAATTCACTTATTTCCATCTTTAGGTAAGTAGATAAATTGCTCCCTTAAGGGCTGATTCCGGGTCTTGAACAAAGAGGTCTCACTCTTTCACTAGCTCGAGAGGGGTTAGTTTATAGTTGGACTATACATTGTTTGTTCATTAGACGGATCAGTGGTACTTAAAGAGTTAGATGTAACTACATGGATAAAACGGTCGACTTACTGTTGATTGGTTATATCCGTGGACACATAATATATCTATAGTGTGAAGAGTGCAGCTATAGATTTTTAGTGGAGTGACCTACAATTAATGAATATTGATTAATTTAATTAAATTAAAAAGTTTAATTAATTAATCTCATATCATTAGAGCTTCTAATCTATAGGTCCATAAGGTCCCCTTGCTAGCTTATTAAGGCTTTGAATAAGAATAAGTTATTTTGGTTTTATTTAAAGTGTTTAAATTAATAAGAGAATTAATTATATATGATACAATTAATATAATGCATAGAGATACATTATAATATAAAGTTATTTTTGAATGAGATTCAAAATTTATACTTTATGTTATGAGAGAGATAAATATTTAAATAAGATTTAAATATTAATAACATGAAGAAAAATTATTTTAAATGACAAAATTGTTGAAATATTTACAAATAATAGCAAAATATCACAGTATATCTGCAATAGATCGTGAGAGATCACGATAGACTACTATCTATGTCTATCATGACATAGATAGACACAGTTAAACACAGATAATAGTTTTTCGTAGATAGGCAGTGAAATTTTGTTATATTTGTAAATATTTTGGTCCATTTTCCTGTATGAAAACAACCTTTATATGAATGAGATTCATATAAAAAGTATATGTTTAAATTAATATGAAAGAGATTCATATTAAAACCATAGGTCATGTGAGAGAAGGTTATTTGAATGTGATTCAAATTAAATTAAATATGTGATATTTAATTTATTAATTAATTAATTATATATATTAAATATGATTTAATATATTATAATTAAATTAATATTAATATTAATTTAATACTATAAAATTACGAAATAACTCCCCATGTTTTGGGGGTTATTCCTACTCTCTCATAAATCTCACATAAAAAGAGAGAAAGGGGAAGACGATTTTTTGAATAAAAAAAAAAATGAAAAGAAAAGAAAACTAGTGAATTACAGTAGGGTGTGTCTCTGTAACAATTCTCCCAAAAAGATTTCCTTTATTTCTCTCAATCTCTTCCTCCCTCACAAAAAACAAAGAGGGCCCACAACTTCTTTTGATTCTTGCTAAGAATAACAAGGAAGATTTGCTTGGTGGTGTGCCAAGAAGTTCTGTGCATATCTTGTTGAAGAAAGAGTTTGTTGTTCGTGATTTAATGAGAAAAAGGAGAAGCTTACCCTGAAGACGGTCTTCAAAGATAAAATATTTTCCTACTTAATTCCTTCTGAATGCATGCTTCTAGTTTTAATTGTTTCTCCTTATGTTTCCATTCTCTATAATTTCAAGTTTTCAGAAAGAAAATTATTGGCACATTACGATCATTCGTTTCCATTGAGAACTCAACAATTCTCACTTGTAAAGGACACTATAGTACAAAATCAATAATACATATTACATATTGCACTAAATGTGTACATCATTATATTAATGTTTGAAAGTTCGTATACTTGCTTTTATTGCTTTCTAGAATGTGGTTTTTCTAGTCATTTTCAAATTCTTTTGAGATTGAAAAATCGTCAATGCCCTACATTTGCCCAAAGATATAATAATATTAAAAAAATGAAATAAACTTTACAAAAAAAAAAAAAAAAACAAACAAACAAACACAAACAAAAACAAAGTTAGAGCTTATGTATTTGTTATGTATTTGATATCTTCTCGAGAACTTGTTCTCAATGAGTCGAGATAGTACACCACGTCCTCATATTCATTAATAATAATTAATGTCATTTTGACTCCCAAACCTACCTAAAAAGTTCCTAAAAAGTGTCTATGTTTCACTTCGACTCTGAAAATAACCTAAGAAATTCATAAAAAGTGGCTAGCTAACACTTTGACCCCAACAAAAACTAAAAAGATCCAAAGTGTCACCTTAACTCTTAAAACAAGCTAAAAACATTCATAAAAAGTGCCTAGTTGTCAATGAGACTCCTAAAACAACCTAAAAAGTATATAACTATCATTTTGACTCCCAAACCTACCTAAAAAGTGCAGTTTCACTAACTCTCAAAACAATCTAAAGATATTCATAAAAGTGGTTAACTAATACTTTGACTCCCAACAAAAACTAAATTAGTTTCAAAGTGTCAAATTGACTCTTAAAACAACCGAAAACAATCATAAAAAGTGCCTAGTTATCAATGTGACTCCTAAAATAACCTAAAATGTGATAATTATCATTTTGACTACCAAACCTACCTACAAAGTGCCAAAGTTTCACTTCAACACTCAAAAGATAATCATAAAAAGTGGCTAACTAAGAATAAAGGTTGTCCTTCATACTTTACAAAATAGATCTATTATATGTGAAAATTAACTTTGAAGTCGAATAAGTACATTTCATGTCAAAATGTATATAACATCACTATTCGGGTGTAGCTGGTGTTCCATTTCGAAAATCTCTGTATCTATTACTAATTAAAAAAAAAAAAAATTCTTAAAAAGAGATTTCATTGTATCATACATATTTATAAAGTATAGAGTAGTTGAAGCTATTTCAATATACTTCATTAGAATGAATTACAATCAATAAATATAAATGAATTTTCAACATTCTCCCTAAATCTTTAAAATATGGGATACGACTCATTGGGTGGACGTGGTTACACAAATTGAATCAGTGTATCCATTCTTGAATGAATGTGATCCATGTATAAAAACGTGATTATTCGAGTTTGGATGCTTGTTGATATCTTTCAATCTTTGGGACACGACTTTTTGAATTTAGGTGTCTGTTGATTGTTTTTGTTTAGGTGGTTATACATCAAATGAATGTATCATGTATGGGTATGATCCATATAAAAGGAAACTTATCGAGTTTAGGTTTTTGCTAAGAGGTGTTAGAGCAATAAAGGTTGTCCTTCATATTCTCACTTTAATAAATAGATTTATTATATGTGAAAGTTAACTTTGAAATTGAATAAATACATTTTATGTCAACATAACACCACTATTCGAATGTAGCTGGCATTACATTTCAAATCTCAACATCGATTACTAATTTTACAATTTTTTTCTTTAATTGTATCATATATATTTAAAAAATATAGAATAGTTGAAGTTATATGTCAGTATACTTTATCAACATTATTTACAATTAATAAATTAATTTTAAACATTCACACTAAACCTTTAAAGCATAAAATAATAATAATAATAATAATAATAAACTATAAAATTCATAAATGCACACAAATCATTAATAGTTAACATAAATGCTTGCTTCTCAACCTATAGGATCTCAATTTTAAGACTATTTACTATAGTAATTGTTCTTGGTTTGTTTAAACATATATATAAACCATTCATTTCCTAGTATGGAAATTATTCTTCATTTATTTAATATATGTAAAAACTCATTAATTAAGAAATTAACAACCAAATATTTCACCTTTTGTAGTATCTTTAAAAGGGGATTTGTTGTTTAGGACAAAACTTTAACCACAACCAAAGTAAAAGGAAAATAAAATGTAGTAGTTTGACTTGAGGTAAATGTTTTCAATTATAAACTTGTTATTTTCCTTAGTATTGTTAAAGTTTCTATACTTTAAAGCAATTGAAGAATTTGTTTACAAATTATGAGAAGAGTTGGATGAATAGTGATCAAAAGTAGACAATAATATATTTATAATATAGAAGTAAATGATAAGTTGAAATATTGGATACAAAAACACACTCAAATAGTCTCCTACTAGTTTTTAATAATTAATTAATTATTTTCTTCTCATATAGTTAGGTAGAGTAGCTATAATTGATTAATAATGTGACACTAAAAACTTTACTTATTGACCCAAATGAGGCAGCAACATGTTGTGCAAGAAAAACCTTGAAAGGCCTACTTTGTTGCCTGTTTTCTCTACATCTTTTTCTATTTGTTGTCTATACTCTTTGTAGCTGAATTGCCTGTAATTGCTTGGTTTCAACCAACTCTCAATCAACACATCATCAGATGGGCAATAGAAATATGCAAAGGAAAATCTTTCAACTGCTTCAGAAGCAACCACTCTGTGTTTAAGGCTCCTAAAAACATCATTGCTCACAACCTGCCATCATATTATTTTTACCAATTAAGATCACTCTCTTCACAAAAGGTTGGTAATACATATATAATATATGTTAATGTTCTCTTTGCATGCCCTTTTGATCTCTTCCTATATACTACTCTTGAGAAGAAGCAATCTTTAAGATTACAATTTGGCTCATTCTTTAGGGTATATATAAAGTCTTCTTTTTTATATCTTTGAGTACTTGAGTTAGTTTACGTGCACTTCGACTAACTTCATAGGACAATTTGTCTAACCCTACAACATTTGAAAGTTAAGAAAACTCGTAGAATATTAAATTATAGATACGTGACCCCCTATTTATCACTACGTCAATGATAGTTTTATATATATATATATATATATATATATATATGAAGTTTAAATCGTTCCATTTCCAAGTATACATAATTCTCTACCAGGTAGAAAAGATTTGATAGATATACGTTTTAGCAGTGACTTAAGTTAAGCAATAAAACAAAGACAGTTTAATAGAAACTGAAAATTCAAAAGATATTAAATCATTGTCCAATCTATCCAAAGTTTCTTTTCCTACTTTATCAACAATATTTTTTGTTTACCATTAAAATCTTGATAGTATTTTTAAAGGAAAAGCAAACTTTTATAAAATATGCCCATGTTGGTACTGATTTTGGGTTTAAAAATTAAACTTTATTACCAACAAGTTGTTTACTTTATTTTCACATTTTTAAATAAATATTTTGATGTCTTACCCTCAAAATCTACATTTTTTTTCCAAACTTTTCAATTTTAGTTCTAAAAAAAATTATTTTAAAAATAACTTTTAAATTTTCTTTTTAGTTTTTAGGTTTTAAAAATTAAGCTTATTCTATAGCTATTGATTTCAATCTTTGTCTTATTATCTACTTTTTAAAGAAATGTTTTAAAAAATCCGAGTAAGTTTTGAAAACTACTCATAGATAACTATTTTGTTATTTATTTTCAGTTTTTGAAAATAAAACGTATAAACATTACTTCCACACCCATAAATTTCTATACCTTTTTATTTACTTTGACTAGAAATTCAAGTGTTTCTTTAAAATTAGTGAAAATAAAACTATAAGTACATACATTGGATGAAAAACACATAAATTTGAAAAGAATAAAACTAAAAATGAAACCGTTATCAAACAGAGCCTAAACTACCAGTATACTGAAAAGCCAAAGATACATTTACTTGTGTTATATATTAACATATTTGTAAATTTCTCAACATTTTGAAAACCTTTTGTTTTGAGTATACTGGAGCCAAAATGAAGAAGAAAAAAACTTAAAAAGTGTTTGTGTAGGTACCTGAAATAAGTCACCGATGTTGACAAGCAAAGCTTGTGGATTAGGTTTAACAGGGAACCATTTTCCAGCTCGCAAGAGTTGCAAACCACTGATTTGAGGTTGATAAAGAATTGTGAGATAATCACTGTCGGTGTGAGGAATAAGACCATAGACTTTAGAAGCAAATGGACAAGGTGGATATCTATTCAGTCGAAAGCTGCTCTTTCCTTTTTCGCACCTTTCCTTGAAGTAACTTGATTTTATTCCCAAACTTTGCCCTAATATCTCTGATATCTTCTCTGCTAATCTCCCCAACTTCTTCACCACTCCTTCCATTGTTGTTCTGCAATATATGCTTTTCAACAACCTTATTTCCTTCACTCATGCGGCCACATATTAAAAATGAGTGCTAAGTTGATGAGTTCTTAAGCTTCGAGGTAATATGTTCAAGTAAGGAAGTTTGTGCTTAAATTGCAAATTAGTTGTTTAATCTGGAGTTAGGAAACATTACACGAAAGGAAAGAGAAAGAGGGGTAGATGAACTTCCTCCATATATTTGTCCAAAGTTCATTAGTGAAATTTGTTGAAAGTTCCCAGAATTAAGTTATTTAACTCCGATTTATGAAGTCGGTGGGGCGAAGACCCTTTAATGTTTTGTAGTATTTTGTTTTTTTTTTTTTCCAAGATTTCTACCCAAAATTTGGCTTTTTGTTGCTCTAAATCGATTGTATTTTGTAAGTATGATACTTCTTCCATGGTTCTCAATTTGAAGGCTTCCCTCCAACCTCTTCTTTCTTCGTTATATTCAATAAATTAAAAAAAAAAAAAAAAAGTTAAACTATTTTGTTTTTATGACGTTTTCAAAATTTGAAATTATGCTTATAAGCACTATATCTATTAATTTTGTTGTTTTATTATAAATCTACTTTTTAGGAGTGTTTTTTAAAATTCAAGCCAAATGTTAAAAACTTAACGATATATAAATAGTTTTTAATAAACTTGTTTTTGCTTTTTGAAATTTGGCTTAAAAAAACAAAAAAGAAAACCAAATCTTACAAAAGTTGTGAGAAAATAAGCAAAGGAAGAAAAACCAAAACAAAATAATTGCTAAAGACCTCATTTAATAACTATTTTATTTGTAGCTTTTAGTGTTTTAAATTTATGTTTTTTTTCTCCCAATTTCTTAGTCATAGTCTAAAAACAAAAACAATGGTTTAAAAAAAAGTTTTGGGTCCTATAAATATTGAACAAGTTTATAAAAAAGGAAATTTCCTTTTTAATTTTCAAAATTTGTCTTGATTTTTTAAAATGATAGAAAGTGAACAACATAACATATAAATCTAGAAGTAAAAACAGGGTTCTCATAAATTTAATTTTTAAAAACCAAAAACAAAATAAAAATAAAAGGATTATCAAACATGTCGGTAAATATATCTAAATTTCAAGAACAAAATTTGAGCCAAAATTTTATATAATTGACAACGATAGCACATTTTTCTCTCTTTAAATGGAAATTCATAGCTTAACACAAGATGTTGAACAAAATTAAGAACATCCGAGAATAAAGAGGTAATCAATGACATGTTTGGGAGTGATTCTAAAACAATTAAAATCATTTTTATCATTGAAAAAAAATTTGGGTCTAGTTTGGGTTGTATCCATAGCCTAAATAACAGCCAATGAAATGTTGCCAAAAAAAATTTTTCAAAAAGATTTTTTTATTTTATTTTTTACTATATAAAGGCAAAGGGAACATGAGGCTACGCCTAATCATTCCGTCTTCTCATTTTCAAAGTCACTCCTAAATAGGCTTTTAATAATTCAAAATATTTTTTTTAAAAAAGGAGTGCTAACACACCTAATACTACTCTTGTCCAAGGACACTTAACTGTAGAGTTTTGATGAGATATCCTCCAAACCAATTTTGAAAATATGAGGATTGAAATTAAAAGTGTAAAATTAAATATTAAATTAATTTTGAGTGATCAAAAACATGTTTCAAAGTGATTTTAAATATGACAAAAATGATTTTAACCATTTCAAAAGAATTGATTTAGGTGTTGGTTGGACTGCAACAACCAATTATCCAATAAAAATTTATCATGTGACAAGATTTTCTTTTTTAAAAAAAATTAAAATATTATTAACTATCTTAAAAAACAAAAGAAAAAAAAAACATGATATATACAACTAATCATGATCTTTTCAAAATTACTCTCAAACATGTCTTAGAAAATTAGTTAGGATACGTTCTTAGAGCATAAACAATGTTCCAAAACGTTCTTGCAATGTTCTAAAAGTCAAAAACACTTTTAAAATTCTCGAAAATATTTGTATATAGTACTTAACAACGCTAATTTTGTTCGAAAAGGCTTCATAGATGTAGAGATCAAAGGATGAGGATTTTGTTATTATATTGAAAATAAAAAAATAAAAAATTTAAAAATGTGAAAAGAGACACATGGGGAAAATGAAAAGTCTTTAATTGTCATGTTTTTGGGAAACATAAAGTATATGTAAGAGAAGCAATAATGAAAGGAAAAGTGTAGTAAGAGCCAAAATGAATTTGTTGCATAAAAACCGAGCAGAAGAAAATAATAATAATAATAATAATAAAGAAGAAGAAGAAGAAGAAGAAGAAGAAGAAGAAGAAGAAGAAGAAGATAAAGATAATGGAAGAAGAGGTGTGCCCCCACGGGAGTAAACAACTTGTTCATGTGATGGTCATGTGATGGTCATGTGATGGGGTGTGGTGTCTAACTATGAGAATTCCCCTTTTCGCCATCCACTCTCTCTTCCCCTCCAACTTCTAAGCACGCCTTCTCAGGTACTTCACATGCGCTTTCAGTCCTTGTGGGCTACCCCCTAACCTAAATTTCTTTTTATATATATATATATATATATATATATGTAAGTAGGTCTATGCTTTAATCTCATCCACTGTTAAAGGCTACAGTAACGTCCATCTTGGGTGCATTTTAATATGCATTTATTTTTTATATTTTTTTCTANTAAAGATAATGGAAGAAGAGGTGTGCCCCCACGGGAGTAAACAAACTTGTTCATGTGATGGTCATGTGATGGTCATGTGATGGGGTGTGGTGTCTAACTATGAGAATTCCCCTTTTCGCCATCCACTCTCTCTTCCCCTCCAACTTCTAAGCACGCCTTCTCAGGTACTTCACATGCGCTTTCAGTCCTTGTGGGCTACCCCCTAACCTAAATTTCTTTATATATATATATATATATATATATATATGTAAGTAGGTCTATGCTTTAATCTCATCCACTGTTAAAGGCTACAGTAACGTCCATCTTGGGTGCATTTTAATATGCATTTATTTTTTATATTTTTTTCTAATAACATGAAAAACAAAATTAAAACATCTATTTTAAAAACAAGAAGAGTTTGCCACGTTCGAGTAGACTTTGATGGAAAAATTGAAATAAGATATATAAAGATGAGTGTAACTTAGGAAACACATAAGTATTTCTTTTTAGGTAATCTAAGAGGGAGAGAAAGAAAAAAAGTACATACAAGAGGCTATAATAGTTCAATCCATATTTTGGCTCCAATTATAATAGTTGGTGTTTATCACTATTATTACTAAAAATTAACTGCATCACTAATATTCCAAATCCCTATTTGTACCCTCATTTGTCACCCTTTGACTCTCTTTATTATAATATTTACTATTTCTTACTCTGACTATGCTAGTCTACACATCTGAATAGAGACTATTATAATTTATAGAGTACTTTAATAATCAACTCAATACTCCAAATGACCCCAAAAATTTATCTTAGGTAGAAGGGTTTGGACTCGCCTTCTTTTTTTAGTCTAAAGTTGTGAACTGCATGGGAGATTTGATTGGTAGGTTTTTCTTATCTTAGGCAACCACTTTAATTTATTAATCTTACATAAAACTATGTGAGACATTCAAAATTAATATATATTAGGCTTCTTAATGATATGATTTTTTAGAATGATTTTGAAATTGTTGAATTTTTTTTTTTTTTAATGTTTAAAATCATTTCAAAATAGTGTCCTAGTTAGCTCTACTTGGTGAATACAAGTACAAAATTTTATAAAACACACGAAATGAAGAATTTCAACTAAAAGGAATATTTATTTTAGACAATTAGAAATATTAAAGATTTGGAAATTTGTTTGATTGTTAAGTAAAGGTGAGTTTGCAAATTTTAGAAATGTTTAGAGCTGCACCTAAGTTAAATACTCCCTACTTTTTAACCACAAAAAAAATTAATTATTTTTTTAAAAAAATATGTTGACATATGTCAACATTTAATTGGGTACAATAAGGGCTACACAAGAGGTGGTTGCAGCTTCGACTACATTGCACCCAAGTTTTTTTTTTTTCTTCTTCTATTTAGAAAGCTATAAGTAAAAATGTTTCTAGGTACTTCACATACCGGGTTATATATCGCCTCCACCTAAAAGTATTACTTTTTAAAAGTCATTTCAAATTTAGAAGATGAAAATACAATGTGCTTAGATTTAAATTTTTCTACTTTGTTTCAAAAAATAATAATAATAATAATAAAATTAAAAAAAAAAAAGACTTTTCTACCTACCCTAGAGGCCTAGATTTTGCAATCCTAGACTTGTTAAACATGTTAGCCAAACCCAAAAGGTTGCAATACCATTCCCTATTTTATAATTATTAATATTTTTGTAAGTTTAAGTGAGCTGTATTGAAGTACTTTTTTTTGTTTGGTACTTACATGAAGTAAATGAAGACATTGAATTCGAAAGAAGTGAAGCCATGTGAAAAGGTAAAAAAAAAAACCAATCGAAAACTTCAAATCAAAAGACAGAAAAAGGAAAGGTACTATTTTATTTCTATTATTTGTATTTATTTATTTATTCTTTGAAGAAGCAAAAATATAATTCAGTGTGTTCATGCACTAGACAGTATATGTACATTTTGTTGCTTTATAAGGGGAAAGAATCAAGAGAGAAATAGAGTAGTAACTTCTTGGGATTGCTTACTTCTTGTAACCCTACTTTTGACTTAACCTTTTTAAACATTGAAAAACAAGAAACCTTTTAGGACCAAATTAAAAATTGAAGATTTTATAATTTAATTTCGAGCTCAAAGAATAGTAATTTATAATTATGTGAAGATGTTGTTAACTTTAATAGCCTTTGGTTCACTAGATCGAGGCTTTTTTCTAGTTACAATACATCTATTGTTACTTTCGATTTCTTTGTTTTCCTATAATTGTAACATATTTTATTTTGATATTGAAGTATATCTCTTTCGGTTTCTCTGTTTTTCTATAATCATTACATATTTTATTTTGATATTGAAGTGTATCTTCTTTCTTGATTGTTTAAAGGTTTAAAAAATTATCTCACTTGATTGTTTAAAGGTTTAAAAAATTATCTAAAGAATTTGAGGCATTAATTTTTTTAATACATACTTCTAAACTTGGGACATATCTTGAATTTATAGGATTAAGGACAAAATTAACATGATGTTGGTAGTCCTAGTTTTTAAGAATATTCAAGAATTCTTGAGAATAACAAAGATTTATAAATAGTTTGTTGAACAATAGAAAACAAATGGGCAGTAAATTTTTTAAGTTAAAATATCATTTTGGTATCTGTACTTTGAAATTTGTTCTATTTTAGTCCATGTAATTCCAAATGTCTAATTTTAGTCCCTCTACTTTCAATAAATCTTAAATTTAGTCTCTGAAAGTTAATTTTTTTTTTTATTGAAATTGATTAAATAATAATAATAATAATAATAATTTTTATTAAAAAGAAACACAATAAACATATGAATATGTTTTCGAAATTTAAAGTGAAAATGCTAATAAAAAATGAAAAACAATGAAAAAATTCACAATAAATAGTATTAGGAACTAAATAAAAGTTTTATCCAAAATACACAAACTAAAATTGGACATTTAAAAGTATGAAAACTAAAATTGAAGAGACTCTAAAGTATAGGAACCAAAATGATATTTTAACCAACTTTTTACTATTACAGCTTGATCATAAACACATCACTATTTCAACAAAAGAGTTTAAAGACTACTTCAACTCCCTGAACATTCATAAAAAGTAATAATTCAGTCTATGAACTTTAATTTTCAACAATATAGTCTCTATATATTAAAAAATTGTCCACAAACTTTCGTATGTTAAGATTTAAACTTTGTAGTTAAATATATAACAATTTACATCATATCGTAAAAAATTCTAATTTTATTATGTAACTATTATTAGTTGTAAGTTTTTAGATAGATTTGGTCCCAATCTCTATATTGATTTAGTATTTTTCATGTGCTACATTGTTATACATTTAGGCTGCACTTCATTATTGCACTTCTTCTATTTGTTTGTGTGTACCCACATACTTTCTTCTGTACGCTGTATGTATATATTATAGAATTTTGTATTTATAAACAATTAAGAGAAGTTTTAAAGTTTTAACAAATCTTCACTAATGTCATTCAAAGGACCAAAAAAAAAGGCGATGATTTAGGTAGTCTCGATGGAAGTAGTCCGATGGTTAAAGCTTTGTCAGCTTCTTGTAGACTGAACTCTTTTCTCTCTAGTTTAGGCTCCGAGTTTTCTCCGCCACTAGCTTCCGATACTCCCCAGAAGGATCCAAGTTTCAAATTAACTATGACCACATCAAAGAGTTTTATTTCAATGAAACCTTTTGATTTCTCACTTTTATCTCTATGTGCCACTTTTTGTTCTCCCTATGTTGTTTAATAAGTATGGTTTATATTTAAATATATAATGGAAAAAGAGTAGTTTTTTTTTTAAATTTTTTTAATACATCAATTGAGGAAATTGAGGGAATAGTCATCGAACCCTTTACCTCTAAAAAGAAAGATCATCTCAATTACTATTGAACTAAAAGAGTAGTTATTATCAAATTAATTTGTCTTCATATATTATACTCCATCATAGAAGCCTATCAAATCTTCCTTCTTTGTGACTGCTTTCTCTATTTCTTCGATGAATTATGAGATGATTTTCAAGTTTACATCATCGTTATGATTACACTTAGTTAAGAAGAAGAAACAAAAAAAAAAAAAAAAAAAAAAAAAAANTCACATGATCCTTCAAGTTTGAAACCTCCAAAACAGCAATATGGAAAGCTTCAGACCAGGAGATTTGTGTTGGAGAAATAGCCACTGGGTTACCCCAGCGGTAAGTTCCAACCAAATTAAGAAAGTTACTCAAACTTTTCTTTGCAAAAGGTTCATTAAACACTTTCTTTTGCTCATAAATCATTGCCTTCAATACCTTCTCACAAACCCCATGATTGATTATTTGGAAAAAACCCCAATTTCTAGCAGCTTCCACCATCTCATTCTTGCACTTCTCTCTCTCTAAATTCCCCATCTTTAAAAGCCCTAAATCAATCACTGGTAACTCTACTTCGTCTTCACATTCTTCCACTATTTCCCTCTCTTCATTTTCAACTACTAATCTTCCATTTTTGCCCTCCACTTCCTCTTTCATCAACGCATTATACCTTACTTCTAATGGAGGTTCAATCTCCATACTCATTTTGAAATGGAAAACAGGTCTATCACCTCCTTTTATGCAAACCCAAAAGCCAAGTTAGAGAACAAAATAAAAGTTGAAGAAACTCATTAAAATCTTACGGTAATTTAAGGCATCCTCATATAATTAGGTTTAGCCCTTCCAAAATGAAATGAAGAACTATATATTCTAAAAGCTTTATGTACTTGAAGAGATATTGACAAGCCAACACAGATTTTTTATTTTTATTTATTTATTTTTGAAGAGTTATAGTGTAGCTAACTTTTTGAAGTTCTAGAAAAGACAGTGTTAAATGCTTTGCATACCATACAATAAAATATCTTCTTTTTTTTCTTTTTTCTTTTTTTATCATTTATCTGACATGGTATGTTTAAATACATCATGGAAACTTCTCTATTCATTACTCTTATATGTTGATTTTTCTTTTTTTTATTTTACAGTTTCATTTTCATTTGTACTTTATATATTTTGAATTTTAATTTAAGTACAATGTGAGTTTTGTTTTTTAAGAGAAAAAGAATGGGGTGAAAAAAAAAAAAAGTTTTCCTCTTTAGGATGAAGCTGCAAAAGAAAAACTTACCAATAAAAGACATCAAGGTTTTTCTTTTTTTATACCTTTGACGATCTCAAGAAATATGTCATTTATTGGTGAGCTATGAAACATAGCTCAACAAGAAATAACATAAAAGACATGAAGTTGGACAAAGAAAAAGTATTCTTGAAATCAAAATTAAATTAGATGATCAACCTCTTCATACCTTTGATTGTTGCACCAAATTTGCTACACTGTTCATGTGTCATGAGAATGTCCATTTTGTGATAGCATGTAGTTGCTAACGAACTTAATATAGTTTAACCTTCTCTAAGCTCTAAAATGCAAGCAAACTTCTCTTGATGACCAAGATATAAAAAGTCGGTGAAAGAAGGAGAAAAATTTAGCAGAAATGAAGGGCGTTATGAAATAAGCAAGTAAAGATAAATGTAAACAGTAAAGAATCAACACACAAATTTACGTGATTCACTCTAATAGTGTCAAGCTATGTCCACCAAGTAGAGGGAAAGTAATTTTATTAGAGAGAATAATTTAGATTATAGAGCAGGTGCCTTTAGGGTTAGCCTCTAAACCCCCGAACCCCCACTAGGGTGCATCGCTCCTTGGACGCTAACTCAAGGCATTTCAACAACGAGACTTTGCATTTGATCGTTCGAAACGCTGATTTAAGGCATACAAACAAATGGATAATATTGAGAATTAATAGTAATAAACCATTATATTATGCAATGTATAAAAATTTGTGTGAGGGGTGGAATCATAAATTTGAGATTTTATGATTGAGAATTCTATGGCTGAGTGAAGAACACGCGTTTGAGTGTGATATCAGAGAAAAAACTTGTGAAAGAGAGAAGAGGAAGGAGTTAGCTATTTGATTGTGGTTTAAAGTTAAGTACTTTTAAGTTTTTAATTGGGTAGACAAATTATAAACATATATGTGCTTGTCACAAAAGACCTAAACTGGCTGTATTCCAACTGGGTTTTTCTTTTCTTTTAATTTGCATTTCAATTTTGTCAAGACAAAATGTACAGTTTCTAAACAGAATTCATTGCAATTTGAATTGCCAAGAAATTAAATAATGTTATGCCTTTACAAAAGACCAATCTAATTATTGCAAACTCACAAACTTTAAATTTTTTATTCCAAATTTTGGTGGCAAATACTCGTTGAAAATTCACATCAATTCTTCGGAGTCACTATAACTATGTATATTCCATTATAAATAATAGTAAAAGAAATAATAATGATATGAGATGACAAGTGCCTCAATTCTTCCATGGAAATATTTCATGTAATTTGTGTATGGTTAATATATGATGCCATTAAAATTTTGTTCGGTATGATATAGTTTTGACATTAACGTAATTAAAGAATAAATTATACATAATCATTGTATCATAGAAAGTAGACAAGTATATTTACCAAAAAAAAAAATATCATTAATATTAGGTAGATGCCGACATGAAGATCAATGGCACCCTATTATTAATCCTAACAATAAGTAGCTTATTTTCGAATCTTTTTGTGAAGAAGTTTGATTGGTCAAGTGTAATACTTCTAAGTATTTTCTAGCGTTTTAACACCACAATCACAATTTTATGGAATTTTTGGATAGAAAAAAACTATAGTAATTTTTAGAACACAGTACTTACAGTAAAAGAAAGCGACACTTTAACTGCTCTTTTGGTCCATAAGATCAAAGTAATTTTTTTCTTCTGTTTATTAGATAAATTTAAATACCCTTTCTTATATGCTTCTTATATTTCTAAAAAAGTATGTTTTTAAATTGATTGATTTAAGAAAAAAAATTAATATTTTGATGGATATTTATAAAAAAAAAAAAAAAAAATTGAGATAAGTATTAAGATTTAAATTAAAGAAGTTGGAATGTGGAAGTCGGCAATGAAATATGAACTATTCCATCGAAATTATATTGAAAATGTGAGTGTGTGGAAGTCGGTACATTTAAGTTTGATGTGAAATGAGAATTTGCATGGATACATAATGTAGGGCTCATCCCACCCTAAAAGAAAACAAATGATAATAAAAACAATGTTTGTGAAAAGCTACCAACTTTTCTCAGTGTTCAATGCGTGGAAAAAGAAATTAAATAAAATTAAATAAAATTCTTCCAAGTGTGAAATGGATTGGCCATGTCGGTTTCGAGCCCACGGATGCTATCAAAACAAAACAAAACAAAATTTCTTCATTAATGGGTAGTGGGAACGTTATATGCATGTGATTTTGGTATTACCTTTTTTGATGATCCTCCATATATCTTCAACTTTTTCTCGTGGAGCCTAAACAAATAATTAATTTTCCATTGCCTAAGAAGCCTTTATGGCCCCAACACACATTCTAACTCATCTTGCAACATGCCTTTCGTACTTGTCAATATGAAGTCTCTTTTATGTTTAAGGCAGTGGTAGATCACAATTCGTATTTAGGAGCACAAATTCATTTATTTATTTTTCGAAACAGAAAAATATTAACCAAAACAAACCAAATAGCACAAGTCAACACCAATCTACCCCTTCAACGATTAGAGGAATGACATAATATGGAAAGACATCATTCCTAACTACGAGAACCCCCAAGAGAGGCCAAAAAAGCTAAATTATGGACTACTTTTGTTCTCCTCCACAAGGACTTTAAAATAATGAATAATATTTACGGAAAAAGGGAGGTTCAGAGCCTTTTTAATTAAATAAATAAATAAACCTCAGACAAATCAGAGTACTCAAGGTCCAAAAGTCTTAAAAGAAAGAACTTTGATCAGTATGGAGTTTTTACGACTCTTTTGTTTCAAAGACTTATTAACAAGATTAAGATTCCATTACATTTAAAAATTGTCACAATTAAAATTTGTGATAGCTATTTTCAATCATTGTATTTTCTATAAAGATATGGGCATCAATGACAATTTTTGAAAATGTCATAATTGGACTTTTAATTAAAATAAATAATTGTCAACAATGAACAATTACTGACAATAACAAACTATCATTGTCAAGTTTACTATGATAGGTTATCATTGTCACCAATTGACTCAAAATTGGCTTATTGTTGTAGAGTTATGAATATTGACAGCAGTTCTTAATTATCAAAAAAGAATATATAATGACATTGTTTTTCTTGTTAAGAATATTTGAGCCATGACACTTGTTGTTGTTCTTGAGGTGTCACGCATAAGTTGTATTTAAAAACAAGTTTTTCTATCTTTAGCCCAAGTATAAACTAAAAATGAGGTTTCTCGGTGAGTCTGAGGTCGAATACAGGAATTTTAATTTAGATTAGTTCTTAAGTAAATGTGAACGGTTTCGTGCCTATATGACATCAAAAATATTTTTAAAAGTATAAAGCTCTAAACATATTAAAAACAGCGGATGTAGGCAAAAAATGAGGTGCACGACAGTTAATAGCAATAGTACGATATGAATGGGAAAAACTGAGTTGGGAGTTGCAAAACACCAGAAAAGTGCTTTTATTACTCTTAATAAAGGGATGCTTTTATTAGATTTCATGTGTTTGCTAGTGGTTTTCAGACAATTTCAAAGAAAATAAGTGTTGAAGGCCAAAAGAACCAAACTGAGCCAAAATCAAACGAAAATCGTATTATCATACCGTTTTCTCGTTTGAGTTCTTTACAAGTACGTACAATTACAGCTCTGATCACTTCTGATCTTTCTAGAGGTGTATTTGGGACGGCTCTGAAACTCGAGAGCATAAAAATAGGCAATCAAAGAAGTGTCGCATCTCTTTGAAGAAGTGTCGCAATGCTCTATGGGGAATGCCACTGCACAGGGTCTGTGCTACGACACGAAGTTAGGGGGTACCATTTTATGAAGGTTAGTGTCGTGGCGCCAACTTTCCATTTTGGAAAAATCTTCAAATTTGAAAATTATTTGGGCGGCCACTTCTATAAACTGCGAGATTCTCAGCAGCCCTAAATACAAAATTGAAAGCCTCAAAGTGTGGTTTACTACAAGAAAGAGATAAAAGTGTTTGAGAGAGATTTTGGCAGTCGTTCGAGTTTTTGACATGAAGATTAAAGGAGTCTTGTCGGTTTCCACTCAATCAAGAGCTTTTGAACAATAGAGTTTTCATTTCTTTCTACTCCTTTTAATGCTAAGATTTTATTTTGAACATGTTGTCTAAAGCCATGAGTAGCTAAACTTTTTAGTTTTAGGGTATTGATGAACTATTTATGAAATTATGCTAATATTGTAGACTTTCATGGATTGTTGCAAATACTATGCTTTTCATTTGTTATTGTGCTTAGTTCTTGTTGATTAGCCATCAATATTTGTTAGATTAGGTATTCAATTTGATGGATTGCATGTCTAATCGGACCTACAATTATAAATCGTTATTAATCTCTCATGAAAATAGTTAGGTTAATAATGAAAATTGTTATAGACTAATCTTAATGCCATGTGATTTAATTTGGTTTCAAGAAGTTAGTAATCACCAAGAAAAGTTGTTCTTGATAGAAAATAACTTGAATTTATATATCTAAACTTAAGCATATGATTTGCAATTAATTCTATGAAACCTAGAATGTTGCATAATGAATTAAGTAAGGATTTATACCCTAGAACACTCTTTGGCTCTTGATTTTTTACTTTCTTTCTTTATTGCTTTAATTATTTTCTTAAACCCAAACTCGACTTCGAATCCTCAAATAAAATTGATTCAACTCTAGAATAGATAGGTAATTTGAACTTTCGATTAGATGCTCAGTGGAACGATATTTGGACTTAAACCGTCTTATACAATGACTTGACCCGTGCACTTGCAACTTGCATCAAGTTGTTATCATCTATCCTTTGAACTCTACTTAGACTTTATTCCATGTTCTTTATCACGTTTGGGACTCAGCTCCTGGTGGTTAAGTCACATAAATCATATTTCTATGAAGCATGCTTAAAAATTGATTGAACTTAAAGGTTATTTCTATATCTAGAAACACTACTTACTTTGCTTAATGAGATTCACAATCACTTACTTTTTCAAGTAGTTGATTATAGTTACTTAATTTGATTAGCTAAATGGAAGAAAGTATTGAGTTTAAATACATTAAACAAAATGGACTAAATTCTAAGTTTTATTTGTCAGAAAGATGATAACTTTTCCCAACCTTTGAGAGATTTAGTCATTCATGGTATGAATAGTAAAAGTGGAGAGGATCAGGGAAATGGAACTCGTGATCTATGAATGAAAATACTGAATAAGATAGAGTTGATACAAGATTGTTCAATGTCTTGAAATAAAAATGTAAACAGCTAAATGGAAGATGAAAGGTAAGAAAGTAGGGTGTCAAGCCGGAGTAACAAGGTCTTGCTTCTGGCAGTGATGGATGCATGCTTCACTACGTGCAGAGGTGAGTGGTTGGTTGGTGAGAAGATTACTCTCTTGAGCTTTCTATCTCCGGTTGTCTTTTTTTACCAAAATGGCTAACTCCTTAAGGATGACCGAAGTTCCAACGTTTCAACAACGTTCTTTTTGCCTTCAGAGTTGCCTATTTATAGAGTCTACGTTGAACTATGAGATGTTGATATTTCATTGTTGACATTCTACAGGCTATGTGTCTACCTCTTATCATCCTCTGACTGATAGGTGGCTGATTGCAATGCTATAATCAGGATCAATACTGCTATCGAGGTCAATTCTAAATTGAAGCAAAATATCTTCTAAGGATCTAGTTGCAGATGTTAGAGAACTCAAGGTATGCGTCTTAGCTTTCTTGATCCTACGCGATTACTTGTTCGACCCATGCATTCAACCTTGACATTTTTCCTACAAAAATAAGGCGTTTATAGTGGATTAACTTCAATAAGACAAATCTTAAGTCATCCAACATGTTGAACGCAAAAAAGATATTTATCGACAAATTAAATTCATATTGACGCATGATTCATTAAACTCTCCGTTATTCTGAAAAAGAAAGTATAATAACTTGTATTTTTACAAGTTACCAACACTTCATTGTCAAGATTAATCATCTGCTTTATGGAGGAGATAATTAATATGTACAAGAGACTTAATTAACATTTCATATACAATTGGTTAGTGATATTGGTTGAGTCAATGGTATCACCATTGAATATAAAATTAAGAATTTTCTAAAGAATCTATAGATGATGAGAACCTTATGTGTATAAAGTTTTAAGATTTGATCTTTTATGATATATGCTCGTTCTTATAGGTATTTGGAGAAATCCATGTTAAGCTTTATCCTAGATGGTAGAGCAGAGACTACAGGACAATTTGTTTTGCTTGTGAAGCAATAATTTGCGTAGTCATAAATATCCTTAAACACCTGAAAATTGTTTCAGATGTAACTTAGTTTGTCACACTTTATGAGATATCGTGGTGTAAAGACTGCAATTGAGGATATTAGTAAATACCAAAATCTAGGGTAAAGGTACAATGAGAGAAAGCATCATGGTAGTGACCAAGATGTTTCTTTTATGGCATACATTTTGAGTTATATAAAAGGACTCTTACAGCTAAAGTGTGTGAGGGTCACCTAGAATTCTAGGACGATGAGCCATGTCTCTTAGGCACTAGGGCAAGTGGAAGAACATGTTGGGTATAGAGTATCTCCTAGGGTACATGTCTCATTGGCTGATGTTTTTATCGGCGATTGTTGAGATTTATGCCCTAAAACCTCGTAGTTAATTAATTATTTGATATAATAGTTGATTATTTGAAATATGTAATAACAAGTTATCCATTACAGAAAAAATCCAAGGTAATATCATGAGAACTTGAACAATATGTCGTGAACATACAGGTAGATAATGTTCAAGCTATAACCTAAAGGGTCTATAATATATGAATAAGGTTGGGTGTCTTATCTTGGTAACACTATAGATATGACCCACTTTATAAGTGTTACAAACGATATGATCCAAATCGTTCGTGTGGAAACATGTGAATAGGGGTATCCTATACAATGATATTGTATAAGATCAAACCAAGAAATACCTAATCTCTCTTTGTAACACCGTTGACTGAAGAGATTAATATTTCATAAGATGGTCATGTGTAACTCGATCTCAATCCTGAGTGAGTTATGGACTCCTAACTGTGAGGTCTTGTCCTTTGATTTATATGGATGAGAGTGACCCGAGTCGTCGACTCAATAAGCCTACCATTTTGAGGACAAGACCGAGCATAGAGTTAGGAACATAATCACACAAGATGAACTTCACTAATTCTCGCCTTTAGGGTAAATAGATGAGTAGTTCCCTTAAGTGTTGATTCTAGATCTTAAAAATGGGGAAAGGGAGGGGAAAAAAATCAATTGTTGACGGTTGAAAGGTGACAAAGAAAATCCAGCGACCCATAACTTATGGCATGATCAATGCTACAGTTTAGTGTTGGAGCTCCTGAAATGAGAGAGTTTTTTTTTTTTCTTTATTTTTTTGTGAAAATTAAGAAGGAGTAGGGAAAAAAATCCAAGGAAACGTGGGAGGACGAAGGGGAGAGGAAGGGAGAAGCAGGAGAAAAAAATTAGTTGTGACAATTGATTGTAGGATGGTGGTGGCCTGCTCATGGCAATGGCAGACAGTCACCAATGGCCACTAATGAGAGGTAGGAGGTGAAGGGAGAAGGGAAGGAAGGGAGGCTTCTTCAAAACAATGACTTTCACTAAAAATCCATAATTGAAACCCATGAGTTTGGTTTCCAAATCCCATAAATTATATGCCAATTGCCCAAATGGATTGGCTTCATGATGGAGGACTTTCTATCATGGCAAAACCCTTTCAGCCACCAAATGAAGTTCATAAGTATCAGTCTAAAACGAAATATTTGTAGCATTTAATAGCAGATCGGGTCGAACCATAGGATCTTAGAAATATTTTCTCATAAGCCAACTCTCAAGTTAAAGCGGTAATGGGGTAGTTTGGTATGGGAAGAGAAATAAAAGACCAAAAGATAAAAATATGAAAATAAAGGGATAGAATGTAATCTCACTAAAAGATCTAGTCTACAGAAAGGAAATCACCCTACTGTAAATTTGGTCATCGAATTCTACTCTCGACAATCACAAACACACAATCTACTCAATGCCAAAAAGTCGAATTAAGTGTCCAAATTCATTAATTAAGAATCTCAATTAAACTAGACGCTCAATTCATTGACATGAAAATCATTTCATGCAAATTAAACACATGCATTAAGATCTAAGGGAAACACAAAGATGATTAACTATTACGAAAACCTAATTAATTAACCTCTTTGTTCTTTAGTCTTCAATTTGATCGTGGAAGCTATATGAAAGACACACACATTATTTGCTATTTGGGAAAATGAAAGCAACATAGTTATGGATCATACATCATTTAATATATAGCATTTAGACGTCCATTCATAATGAGGGCGTCGATCCAATCATTAAACACATTCTAAAGACTTAAGGCATAGACTAAAATTACTTTCAATCAATATATGAAATTTTTACTCCATCCTCACAAAATTAAATTTTGGGATCATCTCCTTAAAACATAGCAAAAAAAAAAAAAAAAAAAAAAAGAAAAAAGGGGTAAACCTGAGCTTCTTATCGAGACAATATAGCCAAATTTCGCTATCGCTCAACTCGATTACAAGGGGAAACCAAAAGAAAAGACAAAGATAGATAAAAGAGAATGGTGAATCGGGGGATGGTTGCTGAAAGCCAAAATTCTTTTACATAAATTTGAAAATGATTTATTTATAGTGTAGCTAATAGCATAAAGACATAGTTAACTTTGAGCGTTATGAGCAGCGCCCCGCAGTGTCGAGCGATGCTACTTTTTTTCTTCAACTTGAGAGCATCGTGACACTATGTTTCTAGTTTGCAGCGTTGCAGAGTGTTAAAATATGGTATTGTGATATCATTAATAGGTTCAAAATGAAGTATTTAGCACAATTTCGATATGAATGCCTAATCTACCTCCAAAATATTTGATTCCTTATAAATAAACCATTTGAACACATAATTCTTCTAATCTAACTTGACTTAGGCTAAGGAACAGTAGCTCTAGCACACTTCAATAGCATAGGCCAAATGCCCTTAGAAGTAATCAACGTTGGTGTTAACTTTAATAAATAGGGTAAAGAGAGAATTTCACAACTCAACAACTACTTTGGAGAAACCAAGTCATTTTTTATAGTCTTTGTTTTCTGGTTAGTTTCAACAATTGTTAATTATTGTAATATTATATTTGTAACAGATGTCTATTATGTAGCCAAGTTTAGTGGTTAAAGGCCATGCGTATCTTAAAACACATTCTTAGTAGTCACGAAATGCCACTACCTACCTGTTAAATTGCCTACAAATAGAGGTTTTTGATAGATATTGTAATACACACATTGGAGAGAAAAGAAAGAGAAAATATTAGTGAAATTTGAAATTCCATAAAATCCCACTTTTTTTATTTTAGTTTTTTTAAGTTTATTTTATTTAATTTGGTTATTTTAATTACTTTTATATTATTTTATTATTTTATTATTTTAATATTATAATTTCTCGAATTTTGTGATCCCGTTTTTCTGTCATTTTGCTCCTCAATTTTACAACATTAATTGATATATAAATTGTCTTTTCTTATTGTATTATGTGGCTCCCACACAATATATATAAGCAATGTTTAATTAAGTGCATTTGCCCCCAAGTCCATATTCCCCTTTTTCTACAACACAAAATTAAAAAAATAAAAATTAATAAATTTTTAGAACAAATTTAATTGTCACGTGACAATTTTTCATTGGGTGTGAGCAATACTTAGGTGCAACCTAGGCTACATATGTACATACAAAATAAAAATAATAATTTTTTTTAAACAAATTGAATTGCCACATGGCAATTTTTCATTAGGTGCAACACCTAAATTTTTTAATATATATATATATATATAAGACAAAGAATAAAGGGGCAGTTGTAAGGCAAAAAAAAAAAACATTATAAAAATGGTAAATTTAGCACTAGTTTTTTTAATTTATAAATATAGAGAAAAAAAAAACATTAGGCTTGATTTCTATTTTTTATTATTATAATTTTACCCTTTTTGGTATTATCCGTTGTATATTTGATATATAGTATATTTGATATATTTTATGTTTGTTGCATTAATATATTAGTAGATTGATATACTTTACATGGGTCAATTATACAATTGATTTATTAGTAAGTGATCATGCCTTTGTTATTATTCTTGGACTTAGTTTGAAATATGTATTCCTTTGTTTTAGAGTATATTAATTTTTTAGTAGATCATAATCTACTTACAATGGTTCAATTCATCTCGTTCATAACTATTCTAAATAATGTTTGTTGATAAACTATTGATATTATAGGTGTGCATATGGTCCAGTTTTAGGCAAAATCATTGTTTACACTAAAGATGAACTGCTGAAAACTGGCTTTCCTCTATTTCAGTTTTTGTACGGAATCAACTGATTCGGTTAAGGTGAATTCGGTTTGGTTTAAAACCGTGGTTCTTCTTCTTCTTTCTGCCTTCTGTCCCAGCTCAAGCTCCAAAAGGCAATAGCTAAATTTTGTTTAAAAATGAAAAAGGAAACAATTTGTAGCCCTAACTAATTACCTGCTATGGAGAATGGAGATGTAAAATGGGAGGCGTGCGAACTTAGGTAGAGGATGGAAGATGGAAGATGGAAGTGGGAGCGGCATCGGCTGACGTGGAGACTGCTACGGTCGTAGTGCGAATTGAGATCGAAAATGGAAGATGAAGAGAAGAGAAAGTTTGGGCTGACTGCTATGGCCCGTGTAGAGACTGGAGAGGGAGACTGTTGGGCGCTGAAGATAAGGGAGTGAGTGATGGACGACTAATGAGGGTTAGCATTTTTAGGGTTGTTTTCGATTTTCTGTTCTTTTTAGTTTGGGCTAAGGGTTAGGCTGAGGGCTACCTGCTTTCATATTGGGCTGTGGGTTGGGCTTATTATTAAAATTATAAATTACAAGGGCTGCTTGCATAGAAGTCATCAGCCCAAAAATATTAGAATTTATAGAATTTATAACAAATGATACCATTACGAAAATAATCTTAAAATATAGAACAATTTTAAACTATTTGATAATAGGGCAATTTTGGCCCGTCAACTATTCAATTTTTTAAAAAATTCTAAGTCTACCCTCAGTTAACTTTCCTTTTTCATTTTTTTTCCTTTCCTTTCTCCATGTCTATCTGTGCTGTCTCCCTGTTCTTTCCCTTTTGTTTCTTTCTTCTATTGCTTCAACCTCTTCAATTTAGTATCTCCCATGCTTTGCATCTTTTATCAGTTTCAATATTTGCTCTAATTTCGATTGGGAGTTCTTCTTCCTTTTCTTCATTGTGAGTTCTTTTTTTTTTTTTTTTTTTTTT
>QLSR01000258.1:173265-183369 GCA_031780015.1 Citrullus colocynthis
AAAAAAAAAAAAGGAACTCACAATGGAGAAAAGGAAGAAGAACTCCCAATCGAAATTAGAGCAAATATTGAAACTGATAAAAGATGCAAAGAATGGGAGATACTAAATTGAAGAGGTTGAAGCAATAGAAGAAAGAAACAAAAGGGAAAGAACAGGGAGACAGCACCGATAGACATGAAGAAAGGAAAGGAAAAAAATGAAAAAGGAAAGTTAACTGAGGGTAGACTTAGAATTTTAAAAAAAATCGAATAGCTGACTGGTCAATATTTCCATATTATCAAATAGTTTAAAATTGTTCTATATTTTAAGATTATTTTCCTAATTGTATCATTTGTTATAAATTTTCAAATTACAATTACATATATAATAGACCTTCGGATCGGTTCGGTTTTTCACAGTTTTTTAAGGTTGTGAACCATGGACCGGACCGAACCACTCGATTCTATACATTAGTGAATCAGTGGTTCCATTTTCTTAAAAGAAACCGAATCAAATTATCCAATTTAGTTCGGTTCATAGGTTGTGTCCAACTTTTGCATACCCCTAATTGATATACTATTGTTACACTTGAAATTGAATTTTGAACGGATAGTTATGTATAACATAATAGAATAAATATATTTTTAAGTATTGATATACTAATGATACACTAATGTCAAACTTGAAATAAATTTTGAATTGACATTGATATACTCTTAAAACATCAATGTTATACTTGAAATTTAATTGTGAATAGATATAATTGATATATTGTTTTTTGTTAAGGTAATTGATATCTATTGTTGATGCACTGATGTTAAACTTGAAATAAATTTATAATGAGTAATTGAATACTACTAATAGACCTATGATATACTTGACACAATTTTTTAATGTTTACTAAATATACTATTGATGCACCACTATTAAATTCTAAATGTCGAATGAGTACCGATAAACGACTGGAACTCCAATGTAACAATTAGTATTGTATTTTGAATAAATGATGATATACTATTAATTCACTAATGATATACCTAAAATGCATTTTCAATTAGTAATGATATAAAATTGAAATACCAAATATTATATTTAAGTATATCATTTTGAATGATATACTTCATATTTGGCATATCAACAATGTCGTTAATATATTTGTCTTTCTTTCTACATATGCTATAACAATCAACCACTGTATGAAATATGAAATACATACAATATATACAATTAATATACCAAAATAAATTCAACATGCATGTCATCAAAATCATATCCAAATTTCAAAAATTGAACAAATTAGTTGATGTACTTTATATTTTGCATATTAGTTGACTTAATCAATGCAATTAAGATATACCACGAATGCCAAAACCTAGATCGGACCATCGAAATTGATCTAATCAAATGAAAAAAAAAAGAAAAAGAAAAAGAAAAAAACTCCCTATCAAAACAAAGTAAAAAATCAAAAACAACTTTCACCATGACACAATTAATTAAAATCATGATACATTAGTTACATAAATGATATACTTTCTATAAAGTATATAAGTTTATTGAATTATCAAATAAAGTATTTCAGTTTATTGATGTACCAAAAATAAAGAATATCAGTTAACTGATATACCAAATATAAAATATAGGAGATATACATGTTGATACATAAATTAGGGTAAAATTTGAAGTAATAAAAAAAAACAAAAATTAGATTTAAATTTTTGCTATATTTGTAATTTTAAAATATCAATGTTAAATTCACAAATACTCTTACATCTTTTTGCTATCCACTACAATTTTCCAACAATAAATGCAGGTGGTATAGACATTTTTTTACACAATTGTAACATTAGAAAGTTTTTCAATAAAACTCACTAACTTGGGTTGTAATGACATCGTTGCTTCAGAGCAAGGGCTAAACTTTTTTTTTGCTCCGTTTGATAATGTTTTTGTTTCCTATTACTATTTTGTGTTTCTTATTTCTTGTTTATTGTTTTTTAAAAACGAGAAACAAAAATATGTTTAGTAACTAATTGTATTTCTTATTTCTTAAAAAAAAAATATAAACATAAACTTATTTCATAATCATTTCTTGTTTTCCGTCACTTGTATTTTTTTTCCTTACGTTTTTTTTCTTATTTTATAGTTTAATATAATTGAGTTATATAATACAAATATTATATAACATGTGTTAAAGAATGTATTAATATGGGTTCCAAATGTATTTAAAAATTAAAATATAAAATATAAAATTAAAAATTAAAATAATACATAATTATACATATTGAAAATTTGAATTTTAAAATTTAAAAAATATATAGTGCAATATTTAAAATTAAAAAATACATGTGAACTCATTAATCTTCATAACAGTGTGGTCTTAATGATTCTGGCAACATCTTTTCTTTTGTCCTTTGAGTATTTTGGTTTCTTTTAACTCTATAAATGCAAAGTTATCTAAATTACATAATTCAACTCCCAAATCCATGCGTCTATCTCCAATATGACTCCAATTAATCCAAATAAAGAGTACAATAACTTGTATTTCTACAAGTTATGAATTCTCCTAGAAACGACCCCTTCACACTCACATAGGTCATTCCTATAAAGAACATTGTATATGCTTTTTTCATAAATAATTATTTAACCACTTATAGAAACTATTAAAAGCATAGTACTTACCCTAAAACCACCCTAGCAGTGTCTCACGTCATCCTTAGAATGGGAAAGAAATAAAAATTTCAACATAGTGCTCATTAAGTCATCCAGAGATCAGTTTGCTCGTTGAACCTAGATCTTGGAATCTCCAGTCAACTAGGTTGGATTTTCTCTCTAATTAACTTTTTTAAATTATAGGCTATTGATAACTTGTAGAAATACAAGTTATTATAGTCATTATTTGATTTAATTAGAGTAACTTTGGAGTTAAACGCATGATTTTGGTAGTTAAATGATGAAAAATGTATCAACATGAGTTGGCACTACTTGCAAAAGAAAATGCCTGAAAAACGATAAGCTTCTGTTCCTAACGCAGGGTTAAGAAGAAAAGAAGTGGGAACAACCAAGTACGAAGAGATGAAGCTGCTGTGAGAACATGCGTCGAGCCTATGCGGTGAGGTCATGCATTGAAGACCATGCGTCGAAGAAGAAACTCAAGCATGCTCAAGCAGCTGTCATGTCATTACAAAAAAGAGTAGCAACCTATCAAGATCATGGCAGAACAAATAGGTTGACAAATCTGAAAAGTCTATGCAGCATGGGTGAAATTTAATGCAAAGGTGTCAGGTCATCATGATATCTACCTTTTGAAGCCTATAAATAGCCCAAAAGCTTCTTAAAGAGAGGGAGCGAGACGAGTTCAAGAGGCGAAAGCTCTACACTATTTCTCCCTCACCATAACCAGCCTCCATTTCGAGCTCTTCTGAGAGAAGGATTATAAGCATTTTCAGAGTCATCTCCTAGAGAGTGAGAACCTTCACCCTATGGAATTTATGTATGACCATCTCAAGCCTCCATGAAGCAAGACGTTGCCAGTGGCGGCTTGACACCCTTCATTTCTGTTTTATTTCCATTTTTCTCCTTCTTGCTTATATTTTGTTAATGACATTCGAGAGAATGACTTCTTCGCTTAATATGAGTTTGATTGACTATTCTCTTTCATCTATCTTTATACTGAACACCTTACACCATGTTTGAATGAATGAGTTGATGTTAAGAGTTAGTTTTCTTGAGCAATTCTGAGCATATTACATCTTGATTAATGCATATCTTTAGTTTGCATGACTTTGTCTGACAAACACAAGTAGTAAGCATAACTGTCGAGCTTGAGAGAGTGGATAGTTAATCTTTAGCATTTATTAAGACTAGATGAGTTGCAGAGATGTAGTTCATCTTTTGCCAACGCTAACTTACCATGCGTCCTAGAAATAACATTAATGTGGCGTCGAAACATCGAGAGATGGATTCACAATTGCAATTTGTAGGTATGAAATTGTACTCAGAAGGTTTAGGTAACAACTAACTCTTGCATTAACTCCTATCGCATGGTTCCATTCATTCTCAACGCATGCTATCTGACACTAAATGACATATGACTAACCATCACCGCGTCCACCTCATTAGTAGTAGTAGGAAATTCTTTTCATTCTTAATATATATTTTTACACAACAAACAATTGCATATATTACATGTATAGTTCACCGCATAATCAGGCTTATAATCTCAGCGCCTAGTTATTACAAATCCCTGCGTTCGACCCTAGACTCACCAGGATACCTATAAATACTTATACTTGGGTCTTCATAGGAAAACTTGCTTAATCATGAGCACATTTAGAGTAATTCTCGACGCATCCTTGTACAGAAATGTTAAAATCTATTTTGTGCAACAAGCTAAGAAACAACTTAATTCAAATAAGAAATAATAACGAACAGCTATAATCTCATTCTTCTTTATGAACATTTAACCAAATCTCTAGTTAGGCCTTTTACAAGCAGATCTGCAATATTATCTTTTGACCTTACAAAATCAATTGTGATAACTCTACTAGAAAATAGTTGTCTGATTGGGTATTAAGTCTTCATATATGTCGAGACTTATTGTTATTCACTAAAAGGGTATAAGTTGTATTAACATTTTAGAAAATATCATCAAAAAATTTTATATTCAATTCAAATATATCCAAACCTCTTTTAAAATCCTTCCAATGTTCTAAACATGGATTACTAATTTGGGAATGACCACTTCACCTAACCCCTAACACTAAAGTTTAAGAAGGTTTCCACCTTTACATAATTTACAAGGAATTTTTGTGCATTTGTATATAAAACTCTATACAATGA
Source organism: Citrullus colocynthis (assembly GCA_031780015.1). Lineage (NCBI taxonomy): Eukaryota > Viridiplantae > Streptophyta > Magnoliopsida > Cucurbitales > Cucurbitaceae > Citrullus > Citrullus colocynthis. The sequence continues at coordinate 178,081 of QLSR01000258.1, forward strand.
TAATAATTAACCATCAAACAGTGAGACATATTCACTGGATGTGTCTTATCATGATTGTGGAATCATTCATTTTATAGATCAAACATTTGCTGAATATAAAGTTCATTGGTCATCTTTTGTCTTACATAGTTTTCCTATAATGATTCCATAAATTTTTGCGAAATCCACCACTATAAACATATATAGTGTGTTATCTAATCCATTAAAAAAGTAGTTTATACAAAAATATTTTGCAAGAATCTTCATAGAGCGTGTAGTATAAGGTCACCCAATGAAGCGTACAGTGACAAACAAGCTGCATATTACTACTGCATTCTAGCCAAAGCAACATGTCTGTATCTCAATGTGTTGAACTATAACTTTCACAGAGCAACCTTATGAACCATCACTACTAAAATCTNATTACATCTTGATTAATGCATATCTTTAGCTTGCATGACTTTGTCTGACAAACACAAGTAGTAAGCATAACTGTCGAGCTTGAGAGAGTGGATAGTTAATCTTTAGCATTTATTAAGACTAGATGAGTTGCAGAGATGTAGTTCATCTTTTGCCAACGCTAACTTACCATGCGTCCTAGAAATAACATTAATGTGGCGTCGAAACATCGAGAGATGGATTCACAATTGCAATTTGTAGGTATGAAATTGTACTCAGAAGGTTTAGGTAACAACTAACTCTTGCATTAACTCCTATCGCATGGTTCCATTCATTCTCAACGCATGCTATCTGACACTAAATGACATATGACTAACCATCACCGCGTCCACCTCATTAGTAGTAGTAGGAAATTCTTTTCATTCTTAATATATATTTTTACACAACAAACAATTGCATATATTACATGTATAGTTCACCGCATAATCAGGCTTATAATCTCAGCGCCTAGTTATTACAAATCCCTGCGTTCGACCCTAGACTCACCAGGATACCTATAAATACTTATACTTGGGTCTTCATAGGAAAACTTGCTTAATCATGAGCACATTTAGAGTAATTCTCGACGCATCCTTGTACAGAAATGTTAAAATCTATTTTGTGCAACAAGCTAAGAAACAACTTAATTCAAATAAGAAATAATAACGAACAGCTATAATCTCATTCTTCTTTATGAACATTTAACCAAATCTCTAGTTAGGCCTTTTACAAGCAGATCTGCAATATTATCTTTTGACCTTACAAAATCAATTGTGATAACTCTACTAGAAAATAGTTGTCTGATTGGGTATTAAGTCTTCATATATGTCGAGACTTATTGTTATTCACTAAAAGGGTATAAGTTGTATTAACATTTTAGAAAATATCATCAAAAAATTTTATATTCAATTCAAATATATCCAAACCTCTTTTAAAATCCTTCCAATGTTCTAAACATGGATTACTAATTTGGGAATGACCACTTCACCTAACCCCTAACACTAAAGTTTAAGAAGGTTTCCACCTTTACATAATTTACAAGGAATTTTTGTGCATTTGTATATAAAACTCTATACAATGATAATAATTAACCATCAAACAGTGAGACATATTCACTGGATGTGTCTTATCATGATTGTGGAATCATTCATTTTATAGATCAAACATTTGCTGAATATAAAGTTCATTGGTCATCTTTTGTCTTACATAGTTTTCCTATAATGATTCCATAAATTTTTGCGAAATCCACCACTATAAACATATATAGTGTGTTATCTAATCCATTAAAAAAGTAGTTTATACAAAAATATTTTGCAAGAATCTTCATAGAGCGTGTAGTATAAGGTCACCCAATGAAGCGTACAGTGACAAACAAGCTGCATATTACTACTGCATTCTAGCCAAAGCAACATGTCTGTATCTCAATGTGTTGAACTATAACTTTCACAGAGCAACCTTATGAACCATCACTACTAAAATCTACAAGCATTGGCTCATGGTGCGAAAAGGGTTGGAAAATCATGTCAACCACACAAAGAAGTACTTCACACTCAACAAGAATCAAAGTCACACTGAATTTGGTTCCTGGATGGCTTCCCAATTTGCATGTGTCTATGCCTGAAGTGCAAGCAACTTTTCTTTGTTGGTCTCTCCTTCAACATTCAAATAACATTGTTTTTTTTCTAAAGTTCTTGCCAAAGCAAAGACCTCCTTGCCATCATTTGAAATTATTTCCATTAAATTTCTAGAAAACAAATCTCCATGATTTCCACCAACATGTGGTACTTCAATGTTGTATCATTGATGACATTTATGAGAAACCAATCACCAAAGATTTGTGAAACAAAGTAAATAATTTCACCAACAAATTTCCATAAAACAAAACCAATGAGACAGCAAAATAAACTTGAGAGATTATTCAATATGCACTTAAAATGACACAAACCATTATGCTTTATACCCATTATGCATAATAGTAACAATGGATCTAAATAAGCCAATTAAACAAAATAGAAATATTACAATGCTCGTGACTTAAAAACACCATTGTCATACACATAACAATAAAAATGCAAAAATAGTGTAGGAAAAAAAATAGTCCACTGCACGTAGGCCAAATGGTCAACTTTATGTCAAAAGAATGTTGATTTCAACTTATGAAAAAATATGATAAAAGGAGGATCATCTCTTCTAAAATAGAATATGATATCCCACTCTCAACACCAAAAAATTGTGTGTAAAAAAAAAGTCAATAAAGGATACTATATACACACACAATAATAGTATTCATAACTAACAAATATAACAATTAAATTATGCATGAAAACAAAATATACATACAAGTTGTTGGGCTCAAATTTTCTCCAGTATACAAGGTTATGAATTTAATGATCTTTTTGTGATTCATATAACAATCTTAAGACAATTTTACTCACTCTATGTTCAGATCTATGTCCTAAATCTCGTAGTATTTAAATTTGTAAACAAATTATTAATAAATAAAGTATTATTTATTCTCTAATAAGTGTTATTTATTAGCATAACTCAAAATTCAATAAACTAAGATCCAAGGTTGTTTATTGTAACTTAAACAGTATTTGGTTGACACATAAATGGATTGTGTTCAAGAAATAACCTAAAAGATTTATAGTATATGGATGAGGTTGGATGACTTATCCTGGTAACAATATGGATATGACCCACTTTGAAAGTGTTACAAACAGTTTGATTCAAATCGTTCGTGTAATGACATGTAAGTGAGGGTATCCTATATAGTGAGTTTGGATAAGATCGGTCCACAAAATATAATCTCTCTTTGTAATACCGTTAATTGAAGAGATTTATATTTCAAACATTAACCATGTAACTTGATCTCAATCCTGAGTAAGTTATGAACTTCCTCATGAGAGTCGTTCTTTGATTTGTATGAGTGATAGTGGCCTTAAGTACCAACTCAATATGCCTACCATTTTGGGGCAATATCGAAAGGGATTTTATTTATGGTTAGACCATAAACAGAATTGTTCATTAGAAGATCAATGGTACTTAAGGTACAAGAGGTAATTATAGGGGTAAAACGGTAATTTGATCCAATTGTAATTACGAACAACTTGTGAATGATTGACTTACAAAATATGGTTAAATCAATGGATACATATGTTGAGATTAGTATTCTAAATCTCTTAAGGTTCTCGTAGTTTGTAATCTTTGTAAATACAAATTATTTATTCAATAAAATAATGAGTTATTTTATTTGTTTTTGCATTAACTCAACCCAATAAACTAAGATTCGTGGTTATTTTATGTAAATTTAAACATTTATGTGGTTGATATACAAGGTTGAATCATGTTTAAGTAATAACCAAAAAGGTTTATAGTATAGGTCATAAGGTTGAGTGTCTTATCCTAGTAACACTACGGATACAACCGACTTTGTAATTGTTACACGAGTTGTAGAGTGTTACAAACGATTTGGCCCTAATTGTTCGTGTGGAGACATGTGAGTGGGGGCATCCTATATAAAGAGTTTGTATAAGACCAGATTGTGAAATGTTTAATTTCTCTTCATAACTTCATTAATGGAAGAAATTAACATTTCATAGGTTAACCATAGGTGACTCGACCTTAATTCTGAGTGAGATATGAACTCCTGTCTATGAGTACAATACTTTGATCTGTATTCGTGAGAGTGGCCAAATTGTGAACTCAATCATCTTACCATTTTGGGGATTTGTCTGAGTAGGGAGCTGGGAACATATCTTCACAAGATAGAATTCTCTCTTTCCCATATTTAAGGTAAGTAGATAAATTGCTCCCTTAAGGGTTGATTCTGGGTCTTGAACAATGAGGCCTCACCCTCTCACTAGCCCCAGCAGAAGCAAATGATCGCCTTGTACCATTAAACTTGGTTTGGGAAAAGCAAAATACAGGATAAACAACAAAATATTAGCATTCTTTTTACAAGAATTAGAGATAGAAGAATCCTACCTTTGAAGACCGTCTTCGTTGTGGGAAATTCTCCAACGAAAAACACAAGAACTCTTCCTTGAACTTTGGAACACCACTACAATGGAAACCTCTTATTCTCAAGGTAGAATCAACAGAGGAATGTGTGGGCTCTCTATATCTTTTGCAAGGGAGAATTCTTAAGGAGGAAGAGAGAATTAGAGAGGGATGAGTTCCTTGAGAGAAAATTTCACAGCACCTTTTTGTAAATTGATAACTGTACTCTTCTTTCTATTTCCTGGTTTACGTGAACTACTATGAGAGAGGGAATAACTCCCCTTAAACGTGAGGAGTTATTATTATTATATTATTAATTACTATAATTATATTATATTAAATAATATTTAATAAAATTAATTAAATAAAATTAATTAATTAATTAATTAAATATCTCATATTTAATTTAAATTTGAATCATATTCAAATAACTTTCTCTCACCTAACGTATAGTTTTAATATGAATCTCATTCATATTAATTTTAACCTATAGTTTTTATATGAATCTCATTCATATAATTAATATTTAAGTCTCATTTAAGTATTAATCTCTCTTATAATATAAAGTATAAATTTTAAATCTCATTCAAAATAAACTTTATATTATAATGTATCTATATACATTATATTAACCTTTAACATTCTCTATTCTTGAACTTCCAATAAAAAAAAAAAAAGCTAGAATAAGGGTCCTAGGTTCTCCAAGACTCTTCAAGATTCCTCGATTTCTGAGGGGTGCTAATCATCATAGTGTTGCTAAAGGTTGGGTGGGTTTATCATGATCAGTAGTATCGTAGTTGTAGTAGTGAGTAGACTGAAGGCTGAGAAGCAAGATAAGTGCCCTAAAGGGCGCCGGGGGGGGGGGGGGGG
>QLSR01000259.1:2350-19238 GCA_031780015.1 Citrullus colocynthis
CTTTTTTTTTTTTTTTTTTTTTTTGCTTAGTTTATTTCGTCATTTCTTATACTAACTTGAGCATCGGAGTGTAGTGGGCTCGGTATCACACCAGTGCAAAGATCTCTTATGTAGGTCAGTTCGAAGTATCTCAAGATGAAACTAGAGAAAAGTAGGTTAGAGATCTAGGCCATCGGACACCTATAACAAAGATCAATGCAAACAAGATCTGAGCGCAAACAAACTTAATACATAAAAGTTACACCTATGATATATAGAAATATTTGTAGGATTAAATATTGGGTGGCGAAGAAAAAGAATAATGTTAAGAATGAAGGGATAATCAAATTTCATTTTATTATTCCTCCAACATATACACTCCAATGGTGCTCAATTTCCCTATCAATTTTTAAAAGGAATGTTCCTTTTTATATGTATAGCTTTCAAATACGACTCCAATCATTACCAACCAATACTTGTATTCTCCAACAATTCTTCCCCCTTTTTCCAAAATAAATTAATTCCCCCAACTTTTTCTTCCTTCACCGTCCTCCTTTGCAACTTTATTTATTTATTTATTTTTATTTTTATTATTTTTTTAATTTTTTTTTCTTTTTTTTTAATGTAGCATGAAAAGAATGGCAAGGAAAAATACGCTAAAATAATCCCTCTATTCACAAATTATATTTAAACCTTATGTTAAATATTTAGTACAACAATTACAAATATGAAAGTTTTGAACTTTTAATTTCCAGAAAAGAAACAAATGACTAGATGATATGAAAGGTTGGTTATTTTTAAATAGATTAAAATACCATTTAGGTCCATATACTTTGTAATTTGTTCAATTTTAGTCCCTTTACTTTCAAATGTTCAATTTTAATCCTTATACTTTCAATAAATCTTAAATTTAGTCCTTTGAAGTTAAACTTTATCGAAATTGATTAAATAATCACAATAATTTTCATACAAAGAAACACAATATGTGAATATTTTCTCAAAATTCATAGTGAAAGAGCTAATAAAAAATAAAAGGTAACAAAAAAATCTACAACAAACAAGTAGTAGGGACTAAATTTAGGATTTATTAAAAATTCAAGGACTAAAACTAGACAAACTCCAAAGTATAAGAACTAAAATGATATTTCAATCTTTTAGATATTACTAACATAAGTAAAAATGAGTGAAACATATGTTTGATGAACATAAAAAATCTACACTAATGTAGCACCATAATCTCTCTCTCTCGTTTTTGGGTAAAAGAAAATTGTTAATCTAATAGATAGCAATTAGAAAGTTGAAAAATTTTCAGAAATAGCACTTTCAAGTTTTTACTTTTCCAAAAAACATCAAAACATGTTAAACTAGTGCTTTTCGGTCCATCTCAAGTGAGATCGATCATTTAAATTTTCTCCTAATTATCTTTACCAAATATTTGCGTAGTTTTTTAAATCTTTAGCCCAATTTCTGTTTCCAAAATTATATGAATTTCCAAACTTTCAAATGAATTTACCAATTAGATCTTAAGTGAATGTATTTTGATTTTTAAATTTTGGAAAAGATTAAATTTTATGAAAAATATATAAAATCTCAATATTAATCTTGGGCAGATTAATACTGAGATTCTATATATTTGGGGTTTTTCGGTGAATTATCGAGCATATTATCGACAAGATTCTATATATTTTTCAATTTAAAAAAAATCACAAGTCAAACACTTGAAAACCATTCGGATAATTTGAAATTTTAATTGTGGAAACATAAATTGGGCTAAAAATTTAAAAAGTTGAATATATATAAGATTTAGTATAAGATTTGGAAAGATTACCTAAATATTTAGAAAAGTTTGCAGAATGGTGTAATTTGCTTACTAAGGCCCAAAACAATAGATAAGTTAGAAAAAAAATACTTTTTTTTTTTAAAAAGTAAATCTCAATGATCAATGTGAGATAGATTGAAAAAAACTAGTTTAACGAATTTTTAAAAAACGTACTAGTTTTAAAAAGTGAAAATTTGGAAGTGGTATTTTTCACAATTTTCCTAAAAAGTTCTTGGGCAAAGGATTAATGGTGAAAATAAATTAAAAATTAAAAAAAAATCTCAAAAGAAAGAGAAAAGGAAAATAGAAAAAATATTAAAAAAATCAAACTATATAAAATATAGCAAAATTTTACTTTCTATCTATAATAGATCGAGATAAACTTAAATAGACATTTATTATTGTACAGATAGACATGAATAGAAATTTATCTAAAGCTATCGCAGTCTATTATAAATAAAAACTAAAATTTTGTCCTATTTAAAATTATTATTAACAATGTTTTTATTTTTGAAAATATGAAAGAGGGAGGGAGAGTTTGGTGCTAAGCGAATTGAGAATATAAATATTAAAAATATCTATGGAAAAGTGTAATTGGCTTCGAACCGTCTCTTTCGCGTCATTGTCACAGTTTCCAGCACACACACCCTTCGCTTCGGGTGGGTCCTACACTGCCGCTTTATTCCGAACCAACGCTATTAGAATTTTCCCATTGGTACACGTCACCACCAGACACCTCGGATTTGGGAGATATTTCCATCATCTTGTACGCACGTGTCACATGCACAATTATGGGTCCATTCTAATGTTCTGTGTTGCTATGCGCACGGGATTACTGCTTCTTTTTTGTTTCTTTATTTGGATCCCTCTGCACACAAAATCCAACATAGTTTACTAAGTTAACCTTTTTAATCGCAGGTCTTTTTTAAAATTCTTTTAGAATTAGTGTATTTTTATTATAAATATTATAATAATAATAGTGTTTATTATGTATCCATGTTTATTGTCAAAAGATCAAGTGTCTTTTGCCAATTATCCACGTGTTGTTTTGTATTTTATAACGACACATCTTTAGTGGTCATGTAAATCTACTTCCTACTTGTCAATTTACCTATAAATAGTGGCATTTGGTGGATCTTGAGAGAACACACATTCGTGAAAAAAATCCACTTCAAATTCTCATTTTCTATATTTTCTATTTACATAATTTCTTATATTTAGTTATTATATTTATTTAATAATAATTATTATTATATTATATTTTCTCTATATCTATGTTCTCATTTTGCTCCTTAATTTTACAACACGTTATCAGCACGAACTCTTATCGTTTTCCCTGCTGAAGGTAGGTTCTAAAGATATGTCATTTTTCTCTTTATTATAGTTAGTAAATTAAATGTTATTTTGCATGTTTAGTATATATTAAATTTATAATGTAAATTCAATTTTTTGTGATAGTGTTACCGTGACAAATTTTACAAAACTAGAATTCGCAGCCTTGATATCAATGAAAATAATTATTTGTCATTGATGTTTGATGCTAGTCCATTTAACCTGCCCTGAACGGGGCAGAGAATCCCCAAATACACGAGGAATGGGAGAGGGAGTGGAAATTTTTTTCCCCATTTACAAATCGAGGCTGGGGACAGGGAATATATTCTCGTCCCTGGACTCGCCCCGAGTCCCCGCCCCACCCAAATTTTTTTTTTTTTTTTATAATTATAATATCAAATATATTATATATAAGTGAAGACTTTGTTAGGATAATTATGGATGTTATATAATCATGTCAGTTTAAGACTTTATTTACTTTAATTGCTTAAATGTTGTAATATTTAAGACATGATGTTCTAATTGTTGAATTCTGATTTTTATAAATCATGAAAATTTAGCATTTTAATTATATTTTTTTCAAATTGCATATTTATTATTTTTTTATTATAATAATTGATAATGTTTAATTTGAATGAAAATTGTAAAGGAAATGTTTCAATCAAAGAATTGTTAAAAAAAAAAGATATTTAATTAAACTAAAAAAAATGTTAAATTTCTCCAAAATAAAAATGTTAAAAAAATCAAGGGGGGAACTTTTCTCTGCGGGAAATCTAATTCCGCGCAATCCCCGCCCCATTCCCCCCAGAGACAAGGAATGGAAGGGGGGTGGGGATGGGGACGCGCCCTGGCCCGTGGACATCTCTATCTGAATGCTATGAACCTGGGAGAAACAATTAAAGAAGGGAATATGACATACAGTCAGGAAAAATCAAAAGTTATGATTTTCCTTCGTCTCCACGAGGGATTGAAGATGAAATATCTAACAATAAAGGATTCACACATCTTGTGAAAAAAATTAAAAAGGGATATGAATCACCAAAAAACGGTCATTCTTCCTAAATTTTGTTATGAATGAATGCATTTGAGGCTCCAAGATTTCAAATCAGTAAGTGATTACAACTCCGCATTATTTAAAACCAGTTCAAAATTGTTGTTATGTGGAGAAAAATTACTAATGTGGATATGTTGGAGAACACATTTTCTACATTTCATGCCTCGAATGTGCTCCCGCAATAGCAATATCAAGAGAAAGGTTTTAAACAATATTTTAAACTAATTTCATGTCTTCTTGTGGCTGAACAAAATAATGAGCTATTGATGAAGAACCACAAATCTCGACCAATTGAAACAATATCATTCCATGAAGTGAATGTTATAAATTTTAATAATCGTGGTCGAGGTCATGACCGTGGTAGAGGAAGAAATAATTATTATTTTCTTGATAGTCATTCTAATCATCCAAATTTCAAAAGAACCACCCGAAAAGATGATCATAAAAAAAAGCTTCACAAGATAAGAATTCAAAAGGTGATGAACATAAATGCTTCTGATGCAGAATGACTAGGCATTTGCCCCAGGATAATGATATATTTGACACATCACCCATCCAATACGACAAATTTGGATGTGACAAACTTTTTTGAATCTCCTTAAGAGAAAATCAGCACTAATGATGGCATAGCAAGTGTGAAACCCGGAAACCAAAGCTAACTTCCATATTTTAAAGATGAAAAGAATTTTGTGACTTTTAGAGGGATGGAGAAAGCTTTTTGTAAAGTTAACACAAGCTTGTGGAGTCAGAAGAATTTGTGAAGAGTAAAATTTCTAAGCTTGTGAAGTTAGAAAATGGGGCTTAGGCGTTGAGCACATTGTGGAGAAAGAAAAGTGTTTGTCCAAGTTTGAGTTTTGAAGAAAGAATTAGTCATAGAAGTGTTTGGGAGAAAACTACACTATGAGATTTTTCTTCAAGTTTTAGACTGCTTTAAAAAGGGAAAAACTATGAGGTGAACTTGGAACTATGAGGTAAACTTAGAGTTGAACTCATAAGCCTAAGAATTAAGGAATTTGACTAAGTGTTGGAAGAGAAAGTTGGAAGCATAGGATAAAAAGTGAGAAGTTCAACTCATCTACCATTAAAAGCAAGGTCGGAACGCATGCTCCAAGAGAATGACTAGTGTTGAACGCATGGTTGAGGCATGTTGGATGCATGGTCCATGTCTCAAGAAACTTTTGGCTAAATGTTGGACAACTTGTGATAGTTGAAAAGTGGCATTTAGGTAAAAGGGTGAAGGTTTGACGCATAGGAAGCAAACTAGTAAGATGCTGGTTAAGTGTTGAGTAACTTATCTTGGTTAAAGGAAAAACACTTAGGCCAATGTGCACATACAAAGAATTGGACGCATAATGAAGCTAGCAAGAGGAAACTTTAGCTAAGTACAAAGGACCTTGGATGCATAGTTGGACGCATACCCTAATTGGGTGGAAGTTTGGTTAAATGTTGGGTGGTAAATAATGGATAAAAGGAAGAAAAAAAAAACTTATTAAAGCACAAGTTGGACGCATAGAGGGACCTAGTTGGACGCATGGTAGGCGTTCAAGAAGGGGGAAAGTAAGCAGGAGGCAGGTAAGCTCTGAGTTGAACACATCAAGGTTAGCGTGCATGAGTAAGGTATGCATGATGTAGCCACATAGGAAGTAAAGTGCCAAGGTTAGATGACAAGGATGGTTTCTCCAAACCTATAAATAAGACTTGAAACTTTGAGGAATTTCACACCATTCACACTTTGAGCAAAAAAGGAAGCTTGAGGGAAGAAAAGAACTCTATTCGGAGGGAAAGAGAAAAGAACCAGGCGTCCAACACAAGGTTGTCAAGCGTCTAAGAGAAACAATAGGTGTCCAGTGTCTTGAGCATGCTTGTCCAGGGAGTGTTTGCCTATGGCCGCATGCCCAAACCACCCTCAACCACCTTGTATTTATGTTTTGCAAGTAGCTTAGGAAGTTGTTTTCATTTTCATGTTGTTTTCCTTTCGAGTGACATTTCGGCAGTTTTCATATGCAAGGCTGCCAGACTAGTTTTTGCTTAGAATGTACTATAGGGGACCCCCAGTAGTTCAGTCCCCGACCAAGTATTGTTGTACTCTTTGCAAACAAGCTTTCTTGCAATTGTCAGTCCTCAATGCTTTCTTTAATGATGTTTACAAAGCTTTTCCTCTCTCTCGTTTTATAAAACCATTTTCTCTCAAAACGCGAGTAGAGGCTACATCATACCACGAGTTTACCCGCGACCCACGGTTTTGTACGGCTGACTTGCTCGCCGAGTTAGAGCAGTGTCGCACAATCGCCGTCCCGTATTCTAAAGTGAGCGATTGTGACAAGTGGTATCAGAGCCTAGTTGGATCCTTGGCTGTCAAGTACCGCTATCATGTCGACTGTAAAGCAACTAAGCAAGTCGCAGTCTGAGCGACTTACTGAGATAGAAGAGCAATGGCTATATCTAAGGGAAGTTCCCGACGATGTGAGATTCATCCAAGCCCGACTAGAAGGGTTAGATGAGAAGGTCAGAGAAATTGATGCGGTAAACGCTCGAGTAGACGCGCTACCGATCACCGAGTTGACGCTAAGGGTCGACTCTTTGGAACACAAAACTACACGTCCTGGTAGTTTCGAACGTGGGGATAGCTCCACAAGCTCTGTCGCACACATGGAAGAGCGTGTCGAAGAGCTCGATAGCTCCCACAAGGTCATGTTAAAGCTGTTTAATGATTTGACCGACGATTTCAGAGTAACAGTGGAAGCCATCAAGGCTGAGATGACCGAGATGAAGACTCAGGTCAACTTAGTGATGCGAGCTGTGGGGAACCAAACCCCGAATCAAACGCTGGCTATGCCCAACAAATTCAAGATTTCAGAACCCAAGGCCTTTAGTGGGAACCGCGATGCTAAAGAATTGGAGAACTTCATCTTTGACATGGATCAGTATTTTAAAGCCAGTGGAACCATGTCAGAGGAAGTCAAGGTCACGTTAGCCTCCATGCATCTCTCCGACGATGCAAAATTGTGGTGGAGATCCAAAGTTAATGTTGTCGAAAATGGTCGATGCACCATCGATACGTGGGGAGATTTTAAGAAAGAGTTGAGGGCTCAGTTCTTCCCCGAAAACGTGAAGTTCATAGCAAGGAGGAAGCTAAGGGAACTCAAACACACGGGAACCGTACGTGAGTACGTGAAACAGTTCTCTACTGTTATGTTAGACATCAGAGATATGTCCGAGAAGGATAAGGTGTTCTGTTTTGTTGAGGGCTTAAAGCCATGGGCCAGGACTAAACTCTACGAGCAGAAAGTACAAGACCTGGCCTCCGCCCTAGCTGCTGCTGAGAGACTGTTAGATTACAGTGGTGATCAGACGCCACAAAAGAAGAACACGGCGCCCCCGAATACTGGGTACAAGGCCACAAAATCCAACCCTCCGAAGAGCTTCAATTCGGAAAGGAAGTCGCAAGCCCCAGGAACAGGCCCCTCTCGGGGGCCCTATCCAGCCGGCCAGAACCAACCCAGACCCATCTCTTGCTTCTTATGCAAAGGCCCCCACCGAGTAGCCGAATGTCCACATCTAGGCGCCTTGACGGCCTTACAAGCCTCAGTTCAAGGTTGTAACGAACCCGAGACGGAAGCAGAGGCAGAAAGAGAAGAAGATGAGGAAACCCCTAGAATGGGAGCATTGAAGTTCTTGTCTGCAATTCAGAAGAAAACTGCCCGCCAGAAAGATACAGTAGAAAAGGGGCTGATGTTTGTTGACGCGAGCATCAACTCTAAACCTGCTAGAGGCACCATGGTAGACTCTGGTGCAACACACAACTTCATTTTGGAATAGGAAGCCCGTCACTTGGAGCTCAAAATTGAGAAAGACACGGGTAAGATGAAGGCCGTTAATTCGGAAGCCCTGCCCATCGTTGGGGTGTCCAAGAGGGTACCTTTACAGCTAGATGGGTGGTCTGGGAATGTCGATCTGGTTGTAGTACGCATGGACGACTTCGACGTCGTGCTCGGAATGGAGTTCCTCTTGGAACACAAAGTCATCCCCATGCCCTTGGCCAAGTGCCTAATTGTCACCGGCGGTAACCCTACAGTAGTCTCGGCAGATATAAAGAAGCCTAGTGGAGTAAGAATGATTTCTGCCCTGCAACTGAAGAAAGGTCTCGGTCGAGAGGAACCCACCTTCATGGCTATCCCGGTGGTCGACGAGATCACCGGGACCGAGTTCGTCCCTCCAGAAATCCAAGAGATCCTGAACGAGTATGTTGATGTTATGCCACAGAGTTTACCTAAGTCTTTACCTCCGCGGCGTGGGATTGATCACGAGATTGAACTTATCCCTGGAGCCAAACCTCCAGCGAAGAATGCATACAGAATGGCCCCTCCCGAACTAGCTGAGCTCAGGAAGCAGTTGGATGAATTGCTGACTGCGGGATTCATTCGCCCTGCAAAAGCACCATATGGGGCCCCAGTGCTGTTCCAGAAGAAGAAAGATGGAACTCTACGACTGTGTATCGACTATAGGGCCCTAAACAAAGTAACAGTTCGAAACAAATACCCCTTACCGATCATCACGGATCTGTTTGACCAGTTGAACGGAGCCCGGTACTTTACAAAACTTGACCTCAGGTCAGGGTACTACCAAGTTCGCATCGCCCAGGGGGACGAACCGAAGACCACCTGTGTGACTAGATATGGGGCCTTCGAATTCCTCGTGATGCCCTTTGGACTCACCAACGCGCCAGCCACGTTTTGTACACTGATGAACCAAGTGTTCCACGAATATCTTGATCAGTTTGTAGTGGTCTACCTCGACGACATTGTTGTGTATAGCCCCACTTTAGAAGAGCACAAGGTTCACCTCAGATTAGTCTTTGATAAACTACGGCAGAATCAACTCTATGTGAAGAAAGAGAAGTGTGCTTTCGCCCAAAAACGTATTAACTTCTTGGGCCATGTGATCGAACATGGGAAGATCAGGATGGACAGTGACAAGTTGAAAGCAATCCAGGAATGGAGAGTTCCTGCCTCGGTGCCCGAGTTGCGCTCTTTCTTGGGTCTAGCAAACTACTACCGTCGTTTCGTCGAAGGATTTTCAAGAAGAGCTGCCCCCTTGACTGAGTTGTTGAAGAAAGACACCACTTGGCAGTGGTCAGCCGAATGTCAGTAGGCCTTCGAAGAGCTTAAAGCGACTATGACGAGGGGCCCTGTCCTCGGTCTAGTTGACGTCGCTAAACCGTTTGAAGTAGAGACAGACGCTTCAGACTATGCCCTCGGAGGCGTCCTCCTCCAAGAAGGCCACCCCATAGCTTACGAAAGTCGGAAACTCAACAGTGCAGAGAGAAGATACACTGTCTCTGAGAAAGAAATGCTGGCCGTGGTCCACTGCCTTAGAGTCTGGAGGCAATACTTGCTGGGATCATGTTTCGTAGTTAAGACAGACAATGCTGCGATCTGTCATTTCTTTAGCCAGCCAAAATTAACATCAAAGCAAGCCCGGTGGCAAGAGTTTCTGGCCGAATTTGACTTCAGGTTCGAACACAAGACGGGGAGAAGTAATCAAGCTGCCGATGCCCTTAGCCGAAAGGGCGAACATGCAGCCATGTGCGTGTTGGGCCATATTCAAGCAAGCAAAGTCAATGGATCGATGCAGGAAATCATCAAGGAATTTCTGCAGAAAGACCCTTCCGCTCAAGCCGTAGTATCCTTAGCCAAAGCTGGCAAGACCAGACAATTTTGGGTCGAGGGAGACCTGCTGTTGACAAAAGGGAACCGGCTGTATGTTCCTAGAACTGGGGACCTGAGGAAGAAGTTGTTACACGAGTGTCATGACACCTTGTGGGCGGGCCATCCAGGATGGCAAAGAACCTATGCACTACTGAAGAAGGGCTACTTCTGGCCCAATATGCGAGACGATGTCATACAGTACACCAAGACCTGCCTCATTTGCCAGCAAGACAAGGTTGAGAAAGCGAAAATCGCCGGACTCCTCGAACCCCTACCAGTGCCATCTAGACCATGGGAGAGTGTGTCCATGGATTTCATCACCCACCTGCCTAAGGTGGGCGAGCACGAAGCCATTTTAGTCATCGTTGATCGATTTTCGAAGTATGCCACCTTCATAGCTACCCCAAAACTATGCTCTGCTGAAATGACAGCCCAATTGTTCTTCAAACACGTGGTGAAGCTATGGGGAATTCCAACCAGTATTGTAAGCGACAGAGATGGCAGGTTCATAGGCACATTCTGGACCGAACTATTTTCCTTCTTAGGGACAAGCCTGAACATATCCTCGAGTTACCATCCCCAAACAGACGACCTGACAGAAAGGTTTAACTGCCTGCTAGAAGAATATTTGCGTCACTTTGTCGACGCCCGACAAAAGAATTGGGTGCAGTTGTTAGATGTGGCCCAGTTCTGCTTCAATTGCCAAACAAGCTCATCGACAGGGAAGAGTCCCTTTGAAGTTGTAAGCGGAAGACAACCTTTGTTGCCCCACATTATTGATCATCCGTATGCAGGAAAAAACCCCCAAGCCCGCAGCTTTACAAAGGAGTGGAAGCAGACCATTGAGATTGCAAGAGCCTACTTGGAAAAAGCCTCCAAACGCATGAAGAAGTGGGCGGACAAGAAGCGACGCCCCCTCGAATTTCAAGTAAGAGATCAGGTTCTGATCAAGCTGAGACCCGAACAGATCCGATTCCGAAGCCGAAAGGACCAACGCCTCGTCAGGAGATATGAAGGTCCAGTAGAAGTCCTGAAGAAGGTCGGGAACGCTTCGTATAGGGTGGTGTTGCCCCCATGGATGAAAATTCACCCAGTAATTCATGTAAGCAATCTCAAATCCTATCACCCCGACCCCAATGACGGTAGCCGCAATGTCGCTGTTCGGCCAGATATCGACCTCAAGCACACATACGAGAAGGAAGTTGAAGAGATCCTCGCAGACAGAGTCAGGAAAGTTGGAAGACCTGTTCGAAGAGTCCTCGAGTTCCTTGTCAAGTGGAAAAATCTCCCCGCAGAACAAACGAGTTGGGAACGCCTCGAAGATTTGGAAGCGTGGAAGCCGAAGATCGAAGAGTTCAAGCTCCGCCAGTCGACAGAGACGTCAACTGATTAAGTGGGGGAGAGTGTCTTGAGCATGCTTGTCCAGGGAGTGTTTGCCTATGGCCGCATGCCCAAACCACCCTCAACCACCTTGTATTTATGTTTTGCAAGTAGCTTAGGAAGTTGTTTTCATTTTCATGTTGTTTTCTTTTCGAGTGACATTTCGGCAGTTTTCATATGCAAGGCTGCCAGACTAGTTTTTGCTTAGAATGTACTATAGGGGACCCCCAGTAGTTCAGTCCCCGACCAAGTATTGTTGTACTCTTTGCAAACAAGCTTTCTTGCAATTGTCAGTCCTCAATACTTTCTTTAATGATGTTTACAAAGCTTTTCCTCTCTCTCGTTTTATAAAACCATTTTCTCTCAAAACGCGAGTAGAGGCTACATCATACCACGAGTTTACCCGTGACCCACGGTTTTGTACGGCTGACTTGCTCGCCGGGTTAGAGCAGTGCCGCACAATCGCCGTCCCGTATTCTAAAGTGAGCGATTGTGACATCCAGCACTACCCAAGAGTCCAAGACAGGTTGTCCTAGGCGTCCAATAATAAGGGTTAGGCACTTTTAGCTCCTTCCAAGTGTCCAACAGTGCTGTCTGGGCATCCAAAGTGTTGTCTGTTGGCATTTTCTGGAAGTCGAAAGCCTTGTTGTGCGCTTGAAAGTGAAAGGTGAGCTAGGTTTTAGCATCTGGAGTTGTAAGGAAAGGAAGTCTTCATTCACGGTGAGTAGTTTACTCTTTCAAGAGTTAATATGATTTCCTTACATTTTGTGATGTTATTGTATGGTAAGGAAAAAGAATACCGCATGGGATGGTTAGAGGATCCACGAATCTAGTTTTTGAGCTTGTGATGGATTTACGCACTAGATGGTCTAAAAATCTAAAGATCTAGAATCCGAGCCTATGGCAAGATCTCATAGGATGGTCAGAGGGTTACCAAAACCTAGTTTCTGAGCCTGTAAGAAGTATCTCTCGTGGCATGGTCAGAGGACCAACAGGTTTAGCTTTTGAGCCCATCAAGAGATAGGTTTATGTGCACATAGAGGAAGTGACGTTTTGCTAAGCCCAGTGGTGCCAGTAGGATATAAGAATGGAGATTTGGAGAGAATGATGATTTTTTGTGCAAAGTAGAGCTAGTGGGAAAGCAAATGTGGTACAAGGAAAATCGGGGTTGAGGTTTGAGTAGATAACCTCGTTTCATTGTGTTAATGTTTGAATTGTTTGATGTATCTGCCTTATGATATGTTTATGTTAAATGTTAAATAGATTTAAGGGTCAAAAGGTACCCTACGTTTTCATATTATAGCCACTCACTAAGCTTCTAGCTCACCTTTTGCTTATGTTTTCTTTCTTAGGTAGCAGAAGAATGCTCGTCGCCATGTGAAGTCAAGGTTTGCCACCAGATAATACTTTACTAGATATTATTGAGTTGTAAAATAAGTTGTAAAACTCTTTAGGATTTATATAAACCATTCCACTCTTGCTACTTAAGCTTGATCTAGACACTAAACGAGAATGTAGAAGTCGGATAGTAAACGCTACAAAAGAGTAGTGTTTGCTGTCGTCGGATAGTAAACGCTACAAAAGAGTAGTGTTTGCTGTCTTCACGCCTCTTTTCGTGTTAAAGAGGTTAATCTGGGAAGGGTGTGACAGCAAATGATTCCTTTAATTTTGAGAATATTTAGAATTAATGTTGTTTGTTTTGTCTATCTATTTTTCATGTTTTTTTTCGAAGTCAAACTTTTGTACTTCAAATTTGTTTATCTTATTGTAATTATCTTGTTTAAATGAAGAATCATGGAATTTTCATATGTTAAGTGACTAAAAAATGAGGAATGAAAATCTCTGTCTGGTAGACTATGCAACTATGCATACAATACTTACAAATAGAAAATATTTTTTTAAATTGACAAGTCTGGAAGAAAAAGTCAATATAATATCAGGTTCTGCAAACTTAATTAAAGAATTTGGAAAAGCAAATATTATCTTGTTTAGAGGAACAAAATTTACAATTAACAATGCATTATTCTCTAGTCAATCAAAGAGAAATCTATTAAGTTTTAAAGATATACGTTGCTATGGTTATCATATTGAGACTGATAGGAAAAATGAGATAGAATATCTTTATATCATATCTACTGTCTCACATAAAAAACATATACGGAAAAGGTTGCATGCTTTATTTTTTGGATTATATTATACTCATATACGTGTAATTAAAACATATGCAACAATGAACCTAAAGTTCATGAATCCAAATATATTTACAATTAGGCATAACCGATTGGGTCATCTAGGATCTATAATGATGAGGAGAATTATTGAAAATTCAAATGAACACCCACCGGAGAGTCAGAAGATTCTTCAATCTAGTGAATTATCATTTGATGCTTGCTTTCAAGACAAATTAATAATTAGACCATCACTAGCTAAAGTGAGAACTGAATCACTTGTATTTTTAGAACGAATTCATGGTGATATATGTGGATCTATTAATCCACCAAGCAGACCATTTAGATATTTAATTGTATTAATAGACGCATCTAGAAGATGGTTGCACGTGTGCTTATTATCAAGTCGAAACCTTGCATTTACAAAATTACTTACTTAAATAATTAAGTTAAGAGCACAATTTCTTGATTATACAATTAAGACAATTTGTCTTGATAATGCTGGTGAATTTATATCCCAAGCTTTTGATAATTATTGTATGTTAATTGGGATAAGTATTGAACATCTAGTAGCTTATGTTCATACATAAGATGGTTTAGCAGAATCATTTATAAAACGTTTGCAATTAATTGCTAGACCATTACTTATGAGAGTTAAGCTTCCTACATTTGTATGGGGACATGCTATTTTTCATGCTACGTCACTTGCACAGATTAGTCCAGTAGCTTATCATAAATACTTATCATTACAATTAGCTTATAGCTAGGAGCAAAATATTTCTTATTTGAGAATTTTTGGATGTGCAATATATGTTCCAATTGCACCACCACAACGTACCAAGATAGGTCCTCAAAGGAGGTTAGGAATATATATTGGATATGATTCCCCATAAATTATTAAATATCTTGAACCCCTGAGGAGTGATGTATTTATTGCACGATTTGCTAATTGTCATTTTAATGAGACAAATTTTCCAACGTTATGGAGATGAATTAAGAAGTTGAAAAAGAAGATTACATGGAATGCATCACTATTATCTCATTTAGATCCCCATACAGATCAATGTGAACTTGAAGTTCAGAAATAGTTCATTTGCAAAATATAACAAATCAATTACCAGATGCATTTATATATGCAAAGAAAGTAACTAAGTCACATATACCAGTTGCAAATGTTCCATAAAAAAATGATATCCCAACACAATAAGTTGTCACTAATGAGTCTGAAACATGCCAGAAGCATGGTAGACTAGTGGGTTCCAAAGATAAAAATCCTCGAAAAAGAAAAATAGAAAATAGTCAACAAGACTTGGTTAAGGATGTAAATATCCATGAAGAAATCCTTGACATGACTGATAGTCAAATTAGTGAAGATAGTAAAATACCTAAAGATAATAATGAGATTTCAATAAACTATGTCATAACAGGGAAAAGATGGAACTGAACTAATTGAGTTATTGACAACATTTTTTGCATTGATATTATATCTGAAAGTGAGGATCCTAAACCAAAATTTGTTGAGTAGTGTCGACATAGAAGAGATTGGCTTCAGTGGAAAGAAGCAATCGAGGCAGAATTAAACTCACTTTCAAAACGTCAAGTTTTTGGATCAGTAGTCCGAACACCAGAAGGTGTCAAACCTGTTGGATACAAATGGGTATTTGTGAGACAAAGAAATGAAAATAATGAGATCACAAGTTATAAAGCAAGACTAGTTGCATAAATTTTTTTCGCAAAGACCTAGTTTTGACTATGAGGAGACGTAATCTCTAGTGGTGGACGCAATTACATTAAGATATTAATTGGCCTAACTGTGTATGAAAGTCTGGATATGTATCTTATGGATGTAGTCACAACATATTTATATGGATCTCTTGATAATGACATTTTTATGAGCATCCTAAAAGGATTTAAGATACCTGAAACGTATAAATCAAGTTCTCGAGAATTATATTCAATAAAGTTATGGAGATCACTATATGGACTGAAAGAATCAAGACAAATGTGGTACAATCACCTGAGTGGATATTTGTTGAAAGAAGGATATCAAAATAATCCAATATGTCCGTGTGTTTTTATAAAGAAATCACAGTCATGATTTGCTATTATAACTGTATATGTTGATGATCTAATATAATTGGAACTCCAAAAGAGCTTTAGAAGACAATAGAATATCTTAAGAAAGAATTTGAGACTAAAAATCTCGGAAAAACAAAATTTTGTCTTGATTTACAAATTGAGTATTTAACAAATGAGATATTTGTTCATCAGTCAACTTATACAAGAAATTTTTTGAAAGGATTCTATATGGACAAATTACATCCATTAAACATTCCAATTGAAGTTCGTTCACTAGATTTAAACAAAGATATATTTCGACATCGAGATAATAATGAATAACTTTTTTGTACTAAAGTACCATATTTTAGTGCAATTGGTGCATTTATATATCTTACTAATAATACAAGACTAAATATTGTATTTTTAGTAAATTTATTAGTTAGATACATTTCTTCTCCAATAAAAAGACATTGAAATGAAATTAAGCATATACTCCTATCTTCAAGGAACGATGGATATGAGTTTGTTTTATTTAAATAAATTAAATTTTGATTTAGTTGGTTATGCAAATTCTGGATATTTATCTGATCTACATAAAGCTAGATCTCAAACAAGTTATCTGTTCACTTATGGAGGAACTGTTATATCTTGGCAATCAGTGAAACATACCATAATAGCTACTTCCTCAAATTATGCTGCTGAAATTCTTGCAATTCATGAGGTTAGCAGAAAATGTGTATAGCTGAAATCAATGACTTAACACATTCGTGAAAAATGTGGCTTGTCTTCTATTAAAAATCTTCCAACAACATCATACGAAGACAACACATGTATAATCCAAATCAAAGGAGGATATATTAAATGAGATAGAAAAAAACATATTTAATCAAAGCTTTTCTACACTCATGATCTTGAAAAAAATGACGACTTCACTATACAACAAATTTGTTCAAAGGATAACTTGGCAGATATTACAAAAGCATTACCTATTGCAACATTTGAAAAATTGGTGTTGAACATTAAAATGCAGTGACTTAGAAATCTCAAATGATGTTTCTACGAGAAAGAGCAAATATATTGTATTCTTTTTAGAAGTATTAGATTATATGAAATATGTACTCTTTTTCCTTCACTATGATTTTTTTTCCATTAGATTTTTTCCTAATAAGGTTTTAATGAGGCATATTCAATATATATAATGGACATCTATAATTATTTATAATACTCTCTCTTAGATGTCTATGTATCCATGCTTAGTGTCAAAAGACCCAGTGTCATTTTGCCAATTACCCATGTGTTGTCCATGTGTCTCATATTCACATATCCTTAGTGGTCATGTAAATCCACCTCCTACTTGCCAATTTGCCTATAAATAATGGCATTAGGT
>QLSR01000259.1:19511-39539 GCA_031780015.1 Citrullus colocynthis
TTTTTTTTTTTTTTTTTTTTTGCCCTTGACAATATTAGAAAAAAAAAAACTAAGAAAATGGGGAAAAATACACATGTTCTAAAATTAAAACCTTATCGACAAGGTTGTCGTTGCAGTATCCAACATTATTATTATATATATTTTTTACTAACTTAATAACTATAAGATAGAAGGTCAAACTAATTGATATTATTGATGCCTTTATTCGAAAAACATTTTGTGAAAAAAAAGTAGTATGTTAGACTACTATATATTCAAAATTTACCTTTCTTTAATCTAGTTGTTTTATATTTGACTACATTGTTTAAAGCTTTTGAATAGAAGATAAAACCAAATATCTCGTGGTTACTAACACATTATATTTAGTTGAGTTATGCTCACTACAACTTTAAAATTTTCTTTTAATTAATAAATATATGTGTATAAAATTATTTTAATTTTCAATTTTTTGTTTCCTAGTATAACACATTTTATTATTAAATTTTTAGTTTTTAGTTTTTAATACGAATAATTATATATTATTTTAGTTTTTATTTTCTTTATTAATTTTTCTATATATATTTATATTTTAAGGGATATTTTCAAATATAGCAAAATGAGTCAACTTATTTACAAAGTAAAATGTTACTGTTTAATAGTGATGGACTCTAATAGATATCTATTAATGTCTATCATTTATAGATAATATAGATGATAGTAATTTATTAATGTCTATTATTGATGGACAATGACATTATGTTATATTTGAAAATATTTTTTAGCAATATTATTATTTAAAACAATTACCTCTGTTTTAATTTAATTTTTAGTACACTTGAAACTGAACACATATTTCCATTTCAAATTTTCTCTCGTCATATATAAGTAATTCTAATCTTTAAGAAATTATGATAGCGAAATTAGCCGTATAAAAAAAACTTAGTTTTAAGTTTCATTATATATTTATATATTTAAATGGATAATACTATTAAAGTTTATTATGATTTAATAATTAATGTTAATGTTATTTGATCTAGATATTATACATTAATGTATTTTAAATTATATATATATATATGAATGTTAGATTATAAGTTTAGTTCTAAAATTTTCAAAATCGTGTCTAATAAATGGATAAATTTTTAATTTTGTATCTAGTACATTCTTTGCCTAATACATATATGAACTTTTAATTTTGTATCTAATAGTTTCAAAGATATTCTATTTCTAAATTTCTAAACTTACATTAGTAGTTAAAAAAAGAATGAGTAAGTTTAAATTTGTAATGTGTATGTAATGAGTTGGTGATTTGATGATGAGGATTGAGAACAATAATGGAAAAATATGTTGGTTTGCATTGAGAACCATAAATGTAAGATTCTATATGCCTAATCTCAATAAAATTCTGATTATCCTAATAAGATTATAGTTAATGGATATCCATTTGAATTGGGTGATATGGGATTAAATTAAAAAGAGTGATGTTAATTTAGAAACACATGTTGGCCACTTGATGAAATTGGAATGATGTGTATTGAAAATTCCAAGAAGGAAAATAAGATGATAAGGAAGCATATAATCAAGAGGTGCAAAAGCAGAATCCAATACGATGAAGGTAGAATAGGAGTATAGGAGTGAGTGTGTGAAAGTTTATCTATTGTTTATCCAAATAATAAATATGTTGTTAAAGAAAGTCCACGTTTGTGAGTTGTTGACCAATGCCCCTTTGATTTCAAGATAAGGCCCTTACCCACATACAACATACCCATAACATACCTATATGCTTTTTATTCTTTATCCTATTTTTTTTTTTTACAACAATTACGGAGATACGATGCAACTTCTGATTTTTTAAAGAAGAATGTTATGCTAATTATCGTTGAGCTAAGCTCAATTTACCTTTTTCGTCCTTCTTTTCTTTAAGCATTTATATTATATATATATATATATATATATATATATATATATATATATTAAGGAATTTCATTAAGCAAGAAACTAACTACAAATAAAGTCAATTAAGAACAAAGGACAACTAACTAGGGTAATCAGTCTCCTAATAAACATCAAGACCTTCCTTCACAGAAGTAGGCACTCGGGGATTATACAAACTAACAGTTGCACACGCTAGAGAGTGGGAGACAAAATGACAAGATCGGTTACAAAAGCTAAAAAAGACATCACTAAAATGTTTACATCCAATACGTTTTTTTTTTTCCAACAAACTGGCATCCGTATCATTAGAGATCTTAATACAAGCACCTAATTTTTATAGTAAATGTAACATGTCTTAATAGTTAAACTAATTTTGCTTAGGGTTGTTTTCAAATATAGGAAAACGAACCAAAATATTTACAAATATAGCAAAATTTCATTGTCTATCTGCAATAGACTGTGATAAATTACTATTTGTGTCATGATAAACACATATAGTAGTCTATTGTAATCTACTGTAAATAGACTGTGATATTTTGCTATTATTTGTAAATATTTTCAACAATTTTGTCCTTTAAAATAATTTTGCTTTTGCTTATTTGAACATAACTTAATTAGCTAAGATATATACTTTTAGTTCAGAAATGTTATCTTTAAATCTCCCACCATATGGTAAAGTTAAAAGGGAAAAGAAAAAAATTAGGTGAATATATCTTTATGTTCCTTTTGGGATATTTTTGTAAATTCTCCTCCATATATAGTTCTGTTCATTTTAATTGAAACTTTTGTTGTATTTATTATTCTACTTTTCTTCTTCATAATATATTTATTATTCTGCTTTTTAAATAACTTTGATGGTAAATATGAGCATAATTTAACTGATTAATCAAAAATTTATTCTATCACTTCCTCAACATTTTCTCAACCTTTATAATATTTAAGAGTCTATTTAGGATTGCATGTGTTTGTAATTATAAAATGTTATTATGGAAAATTCTTAATTGCCTATCTTATTTGGCGAAATGATTTATTTATTAATTTATCACGATCACTTTTTTATTTTAATTAACATATAAAAGTTCATAGTTACTACCTTTTAGATTTTGCTTTCTTAAATATCTACTCACTTCTTAACAGTATAAATAAATATATAATAATAATATCCTTCCATATTAATATATTTTGTCATATTTATTTTTAACAATTACTTCTCTTAAATTTTTATAAAAAAATTTAAATAAAATAAAATTAGCTTGGGGGAATACTTTTTGGTAAATTAATTTTTGTTTTTTGTTTTTTCAAATAAGAAGAAGAAATTAGCTTGATGGTTACTTCTTCTTCTTCTTATAAGAAAGACATGGAATACAAAGAAGGAAATTTGTTTTACCTTCGTGACCAAAAATGAGTTTCAACTCTTCTTTCTTTTAAGGATATAAGAAATGCCATTAATTTTTTTTTTAACTAAATACCATTAAATATCTTTTTAGGTTTAAAAATTTTAAATAGATAAAAGAGATTTATTAGACATAAATTTAAAAAGTTCAAAACAATTCAATTTTTCTAAAAATAATTTTAAAAACTTACTAAATATGCAATTTAAAGTTGGAAACTAATAATAATAATATGTTTTGAGTTGGAAAAGGTCGGTTGGTTGGTGGTACGGTGTGTCCGCTGAATAATAAACCGTTAATCAGATTTCTTTAGTATCCAAAATTCAACAGTTAATTAAATAAACCATTAAATTGAAGTTTTTTAAAAAATATAATTATTATGCCTAATTTTTTTTTTTTAAACTTTGCATCTCATGTTAGTTTCGGTATTTTCCGTTGTTAAATATATGTTTGAGAATGATTTTAAAATCATTAAAGTCATTTTTGTCATTTTAAAATCACTTGAAAATATATTTGAAGATTAAAAATATATTTCACTGTAATTTTAAAAATAACAAAAGTGATTTTAACTATTTTAAAATCACTCCCAAACATACTCTAATTGTTATTCACTACCCTTTTAATAAGTCTTAACTTTAGCTTTTATATTTTATCTAAAAAAATTTTAGTTTTTATATTTTCAACAAATCTAAAATTCAGTAATTCAAATTAAGAGTTTAGAATTAAATAAATAATAATAATAATTCTTATGAAAAATGACAATATTTGAATGTACTTTTTCCATCCTAATTTTTGTTCGAAATATCAACAATAAACTGACTTTAAAGCATGACGAAATTTTTCATCTAAATCTCGAAATTTTGATTGAGATTTACAGATTTCAATGCTTCAAAATTTTTTAGGGAGAAATTTCATTTTCCCCTAATTTCGATGAAATTTGATAGAAATTTTGAGAAAATTTTTATTTTATTTTTCCTCCATTTCAAGAAAATTTTGATTTTTCTTTTTAAATTAGCTACGTTAACTCAGTTTAAATTCTCAATTTTATGGTCGTGATAACACACAATTGTATAGTTTCACACGCCAATGTCATTTATGACAAAATGTGCTACCTTTTTTAATTTAAAACTTTCATCGATAGAGAAATTGAATTTGGAAGAACCACAAAAAAGAACCCATAATTACTTTTAACCTCATTCTAGTTTTTTTATTTTTTCCTTTTATCATCCAAAACTTTCATTTTCACATCATTTCACTGAAAATATTCATAAATTTTACATTATTTTGAAATTATTTTTTTATTTCTATTTAAAATTTTCTCTGCGCATCGGCTTTTATTTTACACATGCATTAACAATATACATAATGATGATGATTAAAGTGGTCAATTATAACATAATTAAGCTCCACTCAAAATTTTATTAACAAACTGTAACCATTTTCATAAATTTGTATAA
This sequence comes from Citrullus colocynthis, assembly GCA_031780015.1. NCBI lineage: Eukaryota > Viridiplantae > Streptophyta > Magnoliopsida > Cucurbitales > Cucurbitaceae > Citrullus > Citrullus colocynthis. The sequence continues at coordinate 24,274 of QLSR01000259.1, forward strand.
AGATTCCCAAAATTGACATCCATATTTCCAACATTGCCATAAAAACTATTTTTGAGATTGATTAAAAATTACTAAAATTAAAATGGAAGCTGAAAAGGAAAATAATATTTAAAGAATTATTTAGGGTTTAGCAATAGGTGAGGGTGAAAATGGCAGGAGGATGAGCGGCAGCCGGCAGGTGTCCGACCAAAGGGCCGGGGTTTGGATGACACGTGATCCGCAGCCTCCTCAGTGGTCCCCTCAAACTGGGACCATCGCCATCAATAATACCCACAAACTTCTTACTCTCCAAAACCTTCTCCCTCTCCTTCTCCCCCATTGAGTCAAATCCTACAAATTAACAAACTACCAACCTAAATCCAACACCTTTTCCTCCTCCTTCAATCCCTCTCCCTTTCTCTCCTTCCTTCCTCTCTTCTTCTTCTACAACTTCTTTAGTCGTTTCTGGGTATATTAAGTTTTTGTGGGTTGTTCTTGTTGTGGGGTTTCAGCATGGACAACGAGTATGATAAACTTATCAGGAGGCTGAACCCACCCAGGTACTACTCTTCTTCCTTCTATTGCTCTTTCTCTCTTTCCTCTACAAATCGAACGGCTTTTGGATTTCGATCTCGATTTTGCTTTTGGGTCTTTATGACTGATGCTGTTTTCAATTCTTTACTTCTCTATCATCTGTTTTCTTGGCCTTGTTGACTTCTTGGTGTAATGCCAGTAATGAGAAAGACATGTGAGTTGGTTCTTTTTGCAATCCATTTACCCCAGACGAAGCGAATGAACTCATGATCTATGAGTTTTGTAGCTGTTTGTTCCGCGAATAATTCTTCTCTTTAAACCTCTCTGTTTTACTTCAGAATGTAATTTCTTGTTCTGATTTATTTTGTTCATTCTGTCCCTGCTGCAGAGTTGTGATTGACAATAACGCTTGTAAGGATGCTACAGTAATTCAGGTGCTTTATCTCTAGGATTTTGATCATCTTCAATTCTACTCTGTAATTATTGTTTGTTTCTTTTATTCAATTATGAGCTAAATATTGTTCCAATCCCTTCCTTCTTCTACCCATCAGGTTGATAGCATGAACAAACATGGGATTCTCTTGAAAGTTGTGCAAGTCCTCATGGATATGAACCTAATAATTACCAAAGCGTATATCTCCTCTGATGGAGGTTGGTTCATGGATGGTAAGTAGTTCTGACTCTTTAGTTATTTTGAATCTCAAAAGCTTAACCACTTATGGGTTATTTTGTTTTCCAGTTTTTAATGTTATCACTTATGAGGGAAACAAAATCAGAGATCAAGAAGTGATCAACGGCATTCAAAGGGTAAAACACCTTTCCTTTCATCAATTTTATCCATTTTTCACTATCAACGTCCATACTTTATTACAATCTTTAAACTTGTAAGAACTTAATTTCAATCTCTTATAAAGAGTTCATTAATTACACCACGCAGAGGCTTGAAGTCGATGCGAGTTTCGTGCCATCCTTGAGGGAGTCGGTTGGCGTGATGCCCTCAGAAGATCACACCTCAATTGAGCTGTCTGGTACTGACAGGCCTGGTTTATTGTCTGAAGTTTGTGCTGTTCTTGCGGACCTTCACTGTAATATAGTAAATGCTGATGTTTGGACACACAATAATAGGGCTGCAGCTGTAGTACATGTGACAGATGATGCCACTGGCCGAGCAATCAAAGATCCACAAAGACTCTTAACGATCAAGGAGTTATTGTGTAATGTTCTCAGAGGGAATGGCGAGTTAAAGGAAGCCACAATGACCCTTTCTCCTCCTGGGGTCACCAGCACAGACAGAAGGCTGCATCAGATCATGCTGGCCGATAGAGATTATGAAAGGGCTGCCAAAACCAGGCTTGAGGTTGAAGATAAGAATTTGAGACCCCATGTTACTGTTTTGGATTGCACTGAGAAGGATTATACTGTGATTACTACCAGATCGAGAGATCGGCCTAAGCTGCTGTTTGATGTCATATGCACTTTGACGGACATGGAATATGTTGTCTTTCATGGGATGGTCAACACTGGGAGGATGGAAGCTTATCTGGTAATTTTAAGGCCCTCTTTTGTATTCAGAATAGTGTTAACCATCTAAGCTTTTGTATTTAGTTGTGATTTAAGGAAATCTGGTTATTTTCTTTTCAGGAGTTTTACATAAGACATAAAGATGGGTTGCCGATTAGCTCTGAAGCGGAAAGAGATAGAGTATTGCACTGTCTTGAAGCAGCCATTGAAAGAAGGGAGTCTGAGGTACAAGAGAGACTGTTATTGAGTTTGTTTTGCATAACGTTTAGAGGTGAAATGTCTGCAATATATAATTGTTGTCTGCCTTTCTTTGCAGGGGCTTAAGCTAGAACTGTATGCAGAAGACAGAGTTGGGCTTCTGTCAGATATCACAAGAATATTTAGGGAGAACAGCCTGTGTATCAGGAGAGCAGAAATAGCCACCAAACGTGGAAAAGCAAAAGACGTTTTCTATGTCACAGACATGACAGGAACCACCATTGACGCTAAGATCGTCGAGTCCATGCGAAAACAGATTGGCGATGCGATGCTACAGGTGAAACACAACTCATGTCTCTCTGAAACACCCCCAAAGGAGACGTCAACAGGATTCTTCTTGGGGTACTTCTTCAAAGCAAGGACTTTCCAGAATTTCAAATTGATAAGATCCTATTCTTGAAAGCAGCTGCTCTGCCCTGTGTGTATATTCTTTCACAAATAGAAAAGATGCACAGATACATGACAAGTTCATTCAAGGGACAATGTAAATATATAGGAACCCTTCCTTTAACCCTTAGAATTGAGGGTTTGGTATATCAGCTCATGTTGTAGGTAATAAACCCAGAAGAAACCAACCACCTTGTGTTGCAAGAGAAGCTTGGTTGGGATGTATGTATATGTTGTCTTTTGAGAAAATGATGTGTACAGGACAGTGTAGTGTGTGGTAAATGCTGTTTCTACAAAAATTGTAGAAGACTGTAAAGCTATAATTATTGGCTTAAAATTCAATGGAAGTAGATGCAGAAAATGGTCTGCTTATTGTATGTCATGTCATGTGCTTCTTAGTTTCTTTGGAATCATGGAAGACAGTAGTGCCTTCAATGTTAGGTAATTCATTATTTTCATATGCACCTTCCTGCAACAACACAAGTATACTCCCAGGTACGAATGTTGTAACAAGTACCAATCAGAAGAGGAAATTGAAATTTTGAATGTATAGTTTTATTTTTGGTTAAAATATAAAAATTTGTTTAATTTTAATTCCTAAATTTTAGTTCTCGGTATTTTTAATAACTCTTAAATTTAGTTCTTTTATTAACTCTTAAATTTAGTTCTTTTATTAGTATATGGTTGATTTTTTCAAATAATCTTTTCGTTATCCATCAGTAGTTTTACCACAATTTTTTTTAAAGAAAATATTAACATATTTTACTTTTCTTACATGAAAATTATATTTAACTTTGGAAAAATTTGAATTTGAAAGATAAATTTAAAATTTGTTATAAAGACTAAAATTAGACAATTGAAAGCATATCAACTAAAGTTGTACTATAGCAAGTATATAGATTAAAAACTATAGCAAGTATATAGATTAAAATTGAACAAACTCTTATTTTTCTAAAACATTAAAAAAAAAAAAAAAAAATTCTTTCTTGATTGATTAAATGGAAAAGAAGTCGTCTGGGAGAAAGAAATGGGTTACATTCCTTCTTTTAAATGACTTTTTGTTTCAAATTTTTGTCCCGTATTTGTACTCCATAAGTTTGGTTGAACATTCAACAATTGTGAGGATAATTTTAAAATGTTAGTACATAAATGATCAAAATAAAACTTATAAATAAAAGAGACTGAATTCAAAAGATGAACTTTTTTTTGAAAAATAATAATGGTTTATATTACTTTTTAACTTCTATATCATTAACATAATTGTAAAAGTAAAGAAATATCATATTTGTGATAAAACTTTTTGCCTATTACTTTTAGTATTTTATTTAAATTATGCGAGGTTGGCAGGATTACTTGTTACTCTCGACAAAGGATGTTGTGTGGATTCAGTAGTATATGAATGAATTGGTCAATTGACATCTACTTTGAGGTTGAAAATTTAAATTTCCATACCTCACTTAAACCAACTGAGCTACGAAGCACCTGAAGTCAATTTTATGTTTTACTAAGAAACAGAGCAAGAAGAGAACGAATGAACTTATCATTTCCAATATTCAAGGTCAAATAATTAGCATTGCTCTTCTCCTGAACTATAAACTAAACAACCCTTATGATTATGAAGTTTCAGCTAAATTATGGATGCCTAAACATTAGGTTTGGTGCATGGGTTAAATTAAAAAAATCGACACTTTTTACTATAGTTCTCATGCTTCCATAGACGAAGAAAGAAGCGATGTAGAAGATGTTTTTACCTTGTAACACAAAATTTTCACCATTTTGTGTGCTGCTATAGAACAACCAGCATCCAGCTTGAACACACAGGATTGTATCTAGTGAAGATCTCCGTAATATCTTCATCAATTGCGGAAACGTGGCAGTTCTTGTATTGTTTGAAGAATCTGTAAAATTGGATCTGCTCTTGGAGAGGAAGGAAGAAATGCTAATAACTCAGTGGATACAACAGACAACATTGATGGAGAAGTTTCTTGAACCCATTCTATATGTTGCTTAGCTAGTGGAACCTTTCCAGCATCTGCAAAACATTTCAGTAAAGTTACATGGGAGTCTGGGTGAGCAATGTCGCTTGATAGACCACGGAGTAATTTGGAAGCAGCAAGGAAATGACCTGCATTGTTTGGAATCCAAGTTAACTAAAAGCTTCATCATTAAATGAAAATGTTGAATACAGAGTCAAAAATGATGTTGGTTGTTTATGAAACGTGTCTAAGCAACAAAGCCAAGAGGGTGTAATCTAAGAGATAACCCCAAATAAGAGTGATTTGGCGCATGGAAGAGAGGTTTATAAAGGGCCAGCTAAGGCGGCCACCAGGGGACTTGTTAAGTGAGAAACAAATGACTCCAGACAATAAGCAGATATATACAAACACGAAACACACACGAACTAACATCACAGTATAACCAGGGAAAGTAACGTGCCTGCTTTACAAAGATATAGGATAAAAGTGCTCAGCAAGGTTGCCGCAAGATTTACATCCTGTTCAACAGACTTGCTAAAGACTTCAAAAGCAGCTTCAAGCTGCGATTCCTGACAGAGCCCTTGAAGCAGGGACGTGTAGATTGTAATGTCGGGTTGGACCTTTTTTCCAAGCATATGACGGTAAAGCACCAAAGCTTCCTCTATTTGATAGGATTTTGAAAACTTTTGAATAAGGATGTTATACGTCTTTAAATTACCAACACAGCCACTAGCAAACATCTCATCCCACAGCTTTCTAGCAGGCCGAAGTAGATCTTCTCTACAACATGCGTCTAGGACAGAATTGTAAAACGATACATCAGGGGCAAATCCATTTTTCTTCATCTCCTGCAGAACACCATAGGCCTCTTTCACCATTCCAGCCTTGCATAAGAATGAAATTCTTAAATGGTATCTATCAAAATCATTGAAGTAGTTATTTATACTCAGAACTTGGAAAACTTCCAACAGTTCATCAATCTTTTCATGCTTACATAAACTCCTACTCAGATTTCTTAAAGTCAAGAGAGTTGGGAATCTCCCTTTCTCGACCATCAACTTGAAGAACATAATAGCAGAGTGAGGATCAATGGAAGCCACTGACCCTATCAGCACATTAGAAACCTCTTCATCCATAGGAAAATTTCCTTTGACAATAACTTCACCTAGCTCTTTAGCTTCACATATCCGTCTCCCAGCTACTAAAGCAAATAAGTACTCCTTATAGTCATTAAGCCTTGGAGCTACCCCCAACTTTCTCTTCTTCTTCAGGATTTTCTCCCTGTCAACCACACTCCCTTCTGACTGAAATGCTTCTCCGAGAATCCAATACGTCAAAAAGTCAGGCTTGCAACCCCTATTCTTCAGCTCATCCAAAATGTTTGAAGCTTCTGCAAGTCTAGATGCCCCACAGAGCCCATGAATGATCAATGTGGCAATAACAGAGCCATTGATCTCCGAATTATCGGTCCTGGCATCATCTAGCATGTTTAAAACTTTAACTACATCAGTATTTCTACAAACCCTCCATATAAACACACCAAATCCAAGAGTGTTAAAAGGAATGCATTTCAGAGACATTTCATCGAAAACTTTTTGGGCATGCTCAAAAAACCCATCAGAAGCAAGAGCAGCCAGAAGCGCATTACATGATTCGGATCCAATAACATCACTAACCTCATTGAAAACCAAAAGAGCATCATGGGTCTTCTTGCCAATGATCAAGGAATCAATAATAGAGCGATAAACTGATAAATCCAGGCCAATTTTCTGAGTTTTTACCTGTTTCAAGAGACTATGAATAGCCCCAAATTGGCGTGAAAGGGAGAGGGACTTGAGAATCGACTTGTAGGAACCGGAATTGTGGGCGAAACCAGGTTGCTGAGAAGCCCAATTGAAGAAACCGAGAGCGAGGGAGTGATGGGTAAGAAGATAAGGATCGATGACTTGAGAGACGAGAGATGGATTTAGCGTTTGGCGAAAACCGAGTCGATGCAAATTCTGCTCCAGTGAAGGGGTCCATGATCCAGTCGGGCTTGTGCGATTTGAAATCGAAAGTATGGCTCTGCTCACTCGAGTTGCTAGTTCTGGTAAATGGGGTTTCATTCCAAAGCTGCGTGGGAATGAACAGCCTTCGTTTCAAAGTCAGTTCTTTATCAAATTGATGAAGTATGTGGGATGAAAGATATGGAGGTAAACTGAATTATGGTTTTCAAGCTATGGATGAATTTCATTCTGAAATCCATTGGGAACGATGACTTAACCAAAAGCTGATAAGCATTTGGGATCCCTTGAAATGAAACAGAAGTATGAATTTCAAGAATTTATAATTTTGAAAAATCTACCCCTGAATGCTATACTTGTGTAATGTTGTTGGTTGCTCCTGTGTTCGACATTTTGTTTCTGACTTCTTGCGCCTCCTTAATCTTTGGATATTCTTTTCTTATTGGTTGCAGATTTGCTCGTACTTTACATGTTTTTAGGTTAAGCCGTCTTTTATATATATATATGAAGTTGAAGATTAGTGTAAAGGAAAAAAAAAGAGTCGATTTATTTCTGCGGAAGAAGACAATATCTCTGTATTGTCACATTATTTGACGACACTTCTAGGTATATTTGCTAGTGAGGAAAGCTAGTTGAATGGTGATTCAGTTCGGTGGTGAGAAGAGGAACCTGCTAACTCTAAATCTATAAGAAAGCACTATATTTATATGGAAGCCTAAATTGCTCACTAGTAGTTAGCTTGTGTAAATTATGATAGTACATCTATGAGTTGAATGTTACTCTATAAACTTACTATTACTAGTGAAACTTTTTTCATTCTGGCTTAACTCCTCCCAAACGTAGGTGTGATTACACCGAACTGGGTTACCATTTTCTGTAGTTATTCTCTCTTTGTACCTTGTTGTTACTCCTGCATCTACTGTTGTTTGTATCATTATATCGATCTTGTAGTACCATTTATGATCTACCTATTTTTCAACTTGCTTGTACAAGTTCTTCAACTTTGATGTTCTTTCAACTGAATTTTTGCATTTTATCGTTGAATTTGAATTTCACCATTCAAGGTAAAAAATAATATTATCTATGCTGGAAGTTTCTTGAACTAACTATGATATGATATTAATGTATAAATTAAACTTTTCAAGAATTAAAGTATGTAAATAAATATCTCAAAGAAAAGATCTTTAAATATGCTAGGCGTTCTTTAGGGTCCAAGAAATTCTAACACTTCCTTTACTTAAAGATAATGTAAGAAATATCTAGAAGAATATTTGTAGAATACAAGAAGAACTACAGATATTCTTTTACTTGGGCTTCCGGATCTCACATCTAGGATATGTCCTCGTGTATAAAGCAAGAAAAGCAAAGAGAGGAAGAAATTAAAGTTAGAAAGTTAGTAAAGAAAAGTGAGTAAGTGTTGAAAGAGGAAAGAATATTCTCCTTTAAAAGTGTTCATCCTTGTACCTTTTTAATAAAAGTTTCTCTAATCGTCTCTCTTCCTTTTGTGTCAATTTCTTCGACAGATACATGCTTAATTTTATAATAATCAAGGTATAATTAACAAATGTTACTTCTCTATTCAAATGTCCATATTATGTCTAATGTATTAAAAAATAGGTTAAAATATCATTATGGTATCTAGATTTAAACTTTGTTCAATTTCAGTCTTGTACATCCAATAAATCTTAAATTTTTTTTATATCTATGAATGTCTAGGCTAACTTACATACTTCGATTTTTCGATTGGGACCATCCACCCGACTCTTCAACATTATGAATTGAACCCATGACCTCCTAACCTTTTATCAAGATCATGCCCCTTATTTACCACTAGGCCAACCCATAATGGTTCAATAAGTCTTAAATTTAGTCTCCAACTAGTTTATTATTGATTATTTAAAAAATCTTTTGTTATCTACTAGCATTTTTACCATAAATTTTGAAAATTTATTTATATATTGTATTTCCTTGTATGAAAATCATTATTATTATTTAACCAATTTCGGTAAAAATTAATTTTGAGAGACTAAATTTAAGAATTATTGATATTGCAAATACTAAAATTGGACTATTGAAAGTACAAGTACTAAAATTCAATAAACTTCAAAATACAGGGATAAAAAAAAAATTACAATTTTTTAAAATTTTCATGAGAATGCACTGATTTCAAATTAATAATCCAATTTTATAAGAACAAAGGTATATAAGGAGAAAAAAATGTTTAAATATCGATTGATATCGAAATTTGGTATCAACAGTGAATTTGTAATGTTCGAGAGAGATCAAATAAACGCCTTGTAAAATAGAGAAAACTCACACTGTTGTGGTGCTAGGTCACCAACACTACAACTATCAAGTCAATATTTATTTAGAGTAGGTCCACGGGGTGGGGTGGGGCGGAGCCGGGGATAGCTTCTCCCTGTTTCCCATTTCACTTCCCATCTCGCCAAATTTCCCATAGGGATTGGGGCGGGGATCCCTACGGGGAATTCACGGGGATCGGGTTCCCTACCATAATTTTTTTTTCGTTTGATTTTTTTTAAAAAAAAATCATTTAACATAGATCACTATTATGGAAAAGATTTAATTAAATAGTTGACTTTTATATGATTAGTTCCACATGAACAATTAGAATTTAAAGAAAAATTACTCAAAATTTCTAAGTAGAAGGAAATAATTATCTATTAAATTATTCATATGTATAATCCAAATTTATTAGAATTAAAACATATTCATTATTTTGACTCCCCATTCGGGGTGGGTCCCAATAGGGCTTCGTCCTCGTGGGAAAAGTGGACATCTCTAGTTTAGAGAGCTATAGAGTATCAAAATTCAGGATGTATTTCAGCGTACCTGTTGCAAATTCGTAGTTTGAATGAATTGTAATATGATAGCCTTATGTCGTGCTTATGATTAAATGAAATCTCTTTGTTAAACATAAGTTTTCCTTTTAAAAAACCAAAGGGTAAGTTTTGATAGGATTCCTAGAGAGTCTAGGGTCAAACGTATGGATTTGTGATAATTCTATGTTAGGATTTTGCTGATTTACTGCAATGTTTGTACAAGTGATTGTTTAATTTTATGCCCTAAAACTCGTAGATTGTAAATGTAATAATTTGACCATAATTAAATCATTAATAAAAAGTTATTGATATGTTACTTCAATAAGTGTTATTGATTGTTTTTGTTTGTTTTGTCTTAATAACTCTAAATCCAATAAACTAACATCCTGGGCTATTTTATGAGTGTTGAACTGTATGTGGGGACATATGGAGATCAATGTTCAAGATACAGTCTAAAGGGTCTATAGTATAGAGATAAGACTAGGTACCTTATCTTGGTGACACTATGGATATGACCTACTTTGTATTTGATACAAACGCAACGATCTAACGCGTTCGTGTAGGTGACATGTGAGTGGGGCATCCTATGTAATGAGTTTGCATAAGACTGGACCACAAAATAATAATAACTAGATGTAACTCCGTTGACTAGTTAGGTTTCTATTTCAATAGGATGACCTAGGCAACTAAGTCTTAATCCTGAGTATATTATGAACTCCTATCCACGAGGGATTGTCCTTTGATTTGTATGGGTGAGAGTGGCCATTTGCTGACTCAATATGCCTACCATCTTGAGGACAAGACCGAGTGGGGAGCTAGGGACATAATTATACAAGATGAAATTCACTCATTCCCATTTTTAGAGTAAGTAGATAAGTGTTCCTTTAAGTGCTGTCTTTGGGACTTGAACAAAGTACCCTGCCCTCTCACTGACCCGAGAGGGGTTTCTGTTTAATGGTCGGACCATAAACATGTTGTTCATTAGAGGAGCACTGATACTTAAGGATGTAGAAGTAACCCAAAGGTAAAACGATAATTTGACCCAACTGGTGTTACGAACACTTTATGAAGGACTAATTTGTTATTGTTGGTCTATATCCATGGACACAGAACTATATCTGTAGTGAGAAGAGTGCAGCTGTAGGTTTTTAGTGGAGTGTACCCACAGTTAACGAATATTGATTAATATAGTTAATGAGTTTAGCCGATTAATCTCAGATTGTTGAAGCTTCTGATCTGTAAGTCCATAAGGTCCCCTTGCTAGCTCACTGCAGACCAACAAGGATCAACTATGTTGAAAGAAAATTTTGGAATGTTCAAATTAATGAGGGAAAATATTAATTGTATTGGATACAATTAATTGCATGATTTATTATAAATTTTATTTGAATGTGATTCAAATTATAACTTTATAATATGGAGAGTTAATTTATTATGATTCAAATAATTAATTATTTATTTAGATAAAATTCATATAAATAAATAGAGGGAGAATTAATTAATTAATTTGAATTGGATTCAAATAATTAATTATTTAATTTGGATGATATCCAAATTAAAGATTTTGCAGAAAATAAATAGAGATGAAATTAATTAATTGATTTGAATTGGATTCAAATAATTATTTATTTAATTTGGATGAGATCCAAATTAAAGATTCTGCAAAAAATAAATATTTAAATAAGATTTAAATATTTTAAACTATTTAATATGAGATATTATTTGGGTAGATATTTATTAAAATTGAATATCATTAAATATTTGATTTAAAATCTGTGCAGAGGGTTATCCTAATAGAATCAGGAGTAACGCATAGAGTTCTATACATAAACCCCTTGGGAGCCTTCATAAAACATACTATCTACAAGAATAATCTCTAAGATTACTCTAAAAATCTCTCTACTAATTCTCCCAATTTTCTTAGAAAAATTCTAAGAAAATTCTTCTTCCTATTCTTTCAAGGAGCAGTTCTCACAAACCGGATCCTTGCCAAAGTCATAACGAGGAAGATCTCTTGGAAAAGGAAGACTACAAGGAGAAGACAATCAATTCAAGAATTATAGATTGACAAAGGTATGATGCTTAACCCTTTCTTTATTTTTTGTATTTTTAATTCTTTCAATAAATTAAAGACGTGATCGCATGCTTCCGTCGAGATTCAATTTCCTTCAGTGATGCACTAATGAGAATGCATTAAAAAAGTCTGCAGATGGTTTAATTACAAATGGTGGTGAATGAGAGTGAAGAAAGACAGGTGAACATAATAGGTGACAATGATGGAATGTGATGATGGTGCAAATGCTACGTACAATTATAATTAAGCAGCTGGCGTTGATAATGGAGAAAAATCAATGGATAAAGTACGGTTGAGAGGAGTTTACTAACAATTTCCTAAGAAGCGTATAAGTAGACGTTGATATCTTAAACTCTAAATTTAAGAACTCACCTTTTGGTGCTTCTGTGCCATATTTATCTTATCTCTAAGACGCATGTAAAGTTTCCTATAGACAAAAGACTAACTTTATCTCTAAAACTAACTCTTTTCTTGTTTAAATGAAAGTTTTAATCACTTATTTTTTTCAAGCAGTTGATTATTCTTACTTAAATCTATTTGTTTGATAGATTCAAACAAGATTTTTAGCACGCATCATATAAGATGAACTCGAGGTGTCACACCCCCTCCCTGATTACCTACTTAACCGGAAAGGAGATGTGAGGACAGTACACATCACCCATCTTATGACGTATACCATCCACTTATACCTGATAATCCTGACAGATCATAACATGCATATTACTCCTTCATACATCTAAAATTATATAAAAAACAAAACTTATATACAAATAATTCAAACTTTCAACTCAACCACAATACTTATACAAAACCATATCTCACATCCCAACATATGTACAACTAGGTCTACATGCCACCTATATAAAGGTTATATACATATACAACTCTTCAAACAAACTAATTTCTGAAAACTCGAAGCTTAAGCAAGGCGAGTTGGAGTAGGCAAAGCACCGGGAACGTCCTTGCTACCTGGGAGGAAAAGAAAACCTTGAAAACATGAGCTAACAACCCAGTGAGTGACTAATTTTAACAACTATTTTTAGTTTGAAAATCATCAGGATTTACTAATTCCAGCAACATAAGTAAAACATGGAATCATTTTATATTCATTGGATAAGTCATGCTTAAATGCCTTTATCAAATCATACATGATTTTTCAGCAAATCATAAAGAAATCAGTTTGGTTACAATACTTCTCTTTAGTTGAGGCGGTGCAAAACTCAACACCCCAACATCGAAAACAAATAAGGTTTGATGCGGAGCAAAACTCAACGCACCAGCATATAACCTCTATGTGCACATAGGAATATGGCGAGTTGCCCAAGTACCTTCTCTATGTCCTTCAGTACTAGGTCCCGTGGGAACTCACGTGCCTTCTCATGTCCTTCAGCACTAAGCCTCCTCTAAAACATTTTTCCTTTAAGGAAAGCAATACTTTATATAAACAGTTCATATGCAAATCTTCCATAAGAAAACAGGGCAATTCTTAAATCAATGACATTTCATAAACATACTTTTCAATACCTTTTAAGAAACGTAAACTATGCTTTGTAAATCGATTAATCACAAAATCATAATCAATTTGGAAATCGAACTAATATGTACAACAAAATCGTTGAAACAAGAAAAGTGTCACTCACAACTCTTTCTAGGCCTTAAGTGGATTATACGCCTTTCCTATCTCCTCTTCATCTGAAATAAACATTTTTTTCCCTACGTTACGTTTTCCTTTACTTGATCGTTTAGTTTGCATAATTAAACTCAAATCATGATTCATCACCGAGCCTCCCCTTTTTCCCAAAGTAAGCCTAATAAGCAAGATTACCAACGAAAATCCCACATTCCCAGCGAGATTACTAGCGAAACTACCCAATAGGGCATGATACTAGCAACACCAGGATAAACGAGACTAGCGTGATTTATCTGAGGAGCGATACCTAGCGAGACCCAGAGAGTTTTGTGAGATGAAAAACCCCCTTGCGTTTCAGTGACACTCGTCTCGCTACCTCTACTTTATTTACTTAGCGATACCTGACAGCAGAGATCTCCTCCTTTCCTTTTTGTTCTTACTCCTAACTATTAAAAGTCATATTTCCAGCCCAAACTAAGATTTCTTTTCTTCTACAAACTTGTAAAGAATTGAATTTCTCAGATTACCTCAAAATTTTAAAGCTTAACTCTCCTTCGTTCTCTAGCTATTCCAAAATTACTCTGCGTTGCTCCAGATTGCAAAGCAATTCTGTAACCGTTGCTTTTACCTAAAAATGCACATAATTAACTTTAATTACAGCTTTACCATCCTTCATAAGAATTGTTAAGAATTTTGTTAACTTACTGACCTTAAAATTTCAGCCCTAGACTTGATCTCCTCGATTCGTTCTACTCCAAACATCAGACACGGTCCAGTCTATGCGTCCCCAAACAACGTTCTATTCCAGCTTAGATTTTCAACACCAAAATGAGTAGACTTCCATCCAAAATCCACAAGAACACCTTCTTCTATCTTCCCTTGTAGTTCGTCTAAAAAATGGAACCGACTTAAGCTCTCGAAAATGTCTAAAAAATGATTAAACATTTAATTCACTTACCTATATATATATTGCCGACGTAACCCTCAAAAGCAGGCTGGCGCGCAGGGTTCTCACTTACTTCAACGCAAAGCACCCATAACGCAACCTACCTCTAACGCCTTCAGCAATCATCCACACTCGACGCATGGTGCCCTCAACGCCTCCTACCTTCAACGCTTACAACTCAATCATCCATACTCAACGCATGGTGCCCTCAACACCTCCTACCTTCAACGCTTACAACTCAATCAATTATACTCGTCTTCAACGCATGGGCACCTTAACGCATGACAACCTGACCAATGCATGGTAAGTCAAGTACATTTCTTCCCCCGCCAATGATCAACGCATAGTCTTGGCCAACACTTGCCAAAATTTTTGCTCTTTCACTCTCGACCACTTTCCCTCTAACAACGCATAGCCACAATTTCACTTGCCTTCTCCCAACACTTAGTATTATAAGCCAGTGCTTACACGAGGTCTTGTGAGTTGGTCTTTTTTCCTTTGGTATGGGTATTCCTTACCATTATCTAACTGATTTTTCATCATCCTGGTATCATTACACTTTGAATGACATACATAAGTAGCTCCACAATATTTACACCTAACATGCTTTCAAATACTCAAAATGTTCCCAAGCTATGGATGTTTTATTATTCTCCTGCCTTTTTGTTGGATTCTCACTGATTTCTTCATTTTCATCAACATTGACATTCACCTCATCATTTATCTTCTTTGTTGTATTGATAGTTTTTTCCTTTTTCTTTTCCATATTCACCCTATACGAAAATTATAATATAAACTTTTTACATTCACACAAACAAAATCGAAAAATTAAAAAACCAAACTGAAAAAAAAAGATGATAAATAAACGGAATACAAAAAAATCATAAAATTGATCTTAAAAGTTGTACTTTTTAACATGCATACAAAATTTAACCAGAAATTAAAGCAAAAATTGGAAAAAAAAAAAAAAAGCTTATGAAAAAAGAATTAAAATTTTAAACTTAAAAGTCGTAACTTTATGAAATGGATACAACAATTAACCAAAATTAAAACAAAAACTTACCAAAAAAAAAAAAACCCATAGTTTTGAACTTCAAAAAAAAAAAAAAAAAAAA
>QLSR01000259.1:39946-128522 GCA_031780015.1 Citrullus colocynthis
AAAAAAAAAAAAAAAAAAACTTACTGTGCGTTATGGCATGGGCGTGGGTGTGGATGTGGGTGTGGGGAGACCATCTAGATGTGGATGACCGATCAACAGAAGCGGATGACCGGATGGTAGCATGCCGACATGAGATGCGACTGGACGTGCAGGCGAAGGTGTGGTCCTCTATGCAATCGTGCAGCCATTCAAGGGAATCAAGGGGTTGCGGTCTGTGGTGTGGATGGGATACGTGCTAAAGAAGAAAATTTTTGAAAGAAGCAAATAAAAAGTTGAATTTTTCAGGTTGGGAAAAGTGAAATAAAAAAGGAAAAAGCCAACAAGAGTTTAGTTTGGTATAATATTAATATTGTGAAATCTAAAATCTTGACTTGGTAGCTTAGATACAGTAAAGAGAGGAAAATTAGGGAAAATAAGGGAGAACTTGAGTACAAGCTTGTGGAGTTAGCCAAATTGTGGCTAACTTAGGGAGGCTATGTGTTGAGAACTTGGTGGGGAAGGAAAAAGTGTTTGAGCAAACTTGAGTTTCGGGAAGAGAATAAGTCATAGATGAGTTTGGGAGAAAACCACGGTAGGTGTTTTTTCGAGTCTTGGACTATAAGGAGGCAAATAGGTTAAGAAATTCTCCAAGTGTCACAACTATGCTTGGAAAACCATGGTATGGACGCATAGAGCTAGATAAGAAAGGAGAATTTCACTAAGTGTTGTAGAAGGATGAGTTGAGAGTTAGTTTTGAGGATTAAACACATCTCGTTGGGGAAAAACACCATGTTGGACGCATGGTGGAGGTACTCAACGCATGGTGAAGAGTTTTTTTGGAGAATTTTAACTAAGTGTTGAGATGTTGAAAGGAATCCTAAGCCATAGAGAGGAGATGTAAGTATAATTCTTACTTACTCTTTGATTAGGAGTTTTTTGTTGCTATTTAGTCATAGGTCTTCACTTGCTTTCTACTTGGGGGAACCTCCCATCTTCTACCTAATGGGTTGACCATATTTATTTTGTTAAAATTGTGTAATTGTTGACACTTGATACTTGCCTCTAATCACGTATATTTTATTTTTTATTTCAATAAAATAATATGCTTAAGTAGTATCAAGTTTGCAAAAAAATAAAATTTCACTAAGTGAAATTGGAAACACATTAGCATTTCATTATTGAGAATAAATTAAAAAAATTCAAGCCTTTAAGGGATATTCTTGATCTTTTATCTGGGAGCCTGCTACATGGCTCTTTGGATCTCAGTCGATTTAGAAATTAGGACATGTTGGGTCTTTTTGTGCCCAAGTTGCTGCCCATGGGCATTCTTTAGTTTCATGACAAATTATGCACAGTGCACACTCGTCGATTTCAAGTTGGTTCAAACACTCACAAGGCTCGTAGTCATCTTTGCTATCACTATCTATCTAGATGACCTTTGGTTTTATTACCAAGTCTCGTGCTTGTGAATCTCTACGTAACCCTTCCTTCCATTCGCAGATTGAATCATCGTGGTTTTTTTGCTACATAACTTGGGTTTGGACTTCAATTGCAGTTCTCAATTGGGTGATCTCTTTATTTAGTGAATGGAGATCATCTTTTAGCATTAGCATATTTGTCCTGATGAGGTCTTGTAGCACCAACAAGTCATTGGCACCCGAGTCTTCCACTTGAGCTCGTCTCCCTCAAGTTTCAATCGAGGCCTCCATAACCACGATCCTTTCCTTGAGATTTCTCGACAAGAAGTTTGGGGAAAATTTGTGGTTATGTTGGGAGCAAATGCTTTGGGCAGCAAGTCGATAGCGAATTGTCCTTTTTGGACGTTCATTCTCTCTTCAAGTCTCTCTACTCTCTCATCACGGTTTTCTCTCCACTTCCTTGCAATTCCAATGTGAAAATTTTCTTCGGTTTCTTTCGTTCTCCGCCTCTCTGTTTTGTTCAGTTCCCGACTTTTTCTTTTTCTTTTTTTCGTCTTCTTCAGTTCTTGTCTTCTTCTTCTTCATCTTATTGTCTCTGTCTTCTTCAATTGCCACTTTCATCTTCCTCTCCGTCTTCTCCGGTTTAAGTTTTTTTCTTCGTCTCGGACTTCTTTGGTTACTGCATCGTTCTTAGTCTCGGCTTCCCTAACCGTTCCACCATTAGCTCACGGCAAGTAAGGGTTCTTCGATTTTCATTAATTTTTCGATTATTACATTCGGTTTCTTCAATTTCAGTTGATTTGTTACTGAAAATTGGTATTTTTGTACAAATGAGCGAACATGCAAATGTTTTAGGAGGCATCTGCTTTCTACATTCTACGTTTACCTCTGTTTTCTGCATTTTACATAGGATTTACATAGGGATTACATATGACTCTGTTTTTTGCATTGTACGAATCAGAGAAAATACAAATGTTTTAGGGTTTACATAAGGGTTTACTATAATGTAATATAGTATATACGGTTACTAAGTGGAGATTTTTCACTATAGTTTTTATTTTATACAGTATAAACTGGAGTATATGAAATATAACAAAATGTATTTATATGACAATATTTGTATATACGTTAGTATATATACTGTCAACGTCCTACATTATGAAACAACATTCGTATATACTTCAGTATATATACTATAAATGTAATATGAGTACAAATATTTTGTTTGAATTACATATACTTAGTTAATGGTATATAGTTATGGTATAGTATATACTGTTATATGAATATAGTTCATATGGTTGATTACAATCATGGTTTGTCTGAAACTTTCAGTGAAAAAGGAAGAAAGAAGACGAGCAATCGACTTATGGGATCAACAAGCACGCCAACATACAAAGGAAAAAAGGAGAAGACCAATATCATTAGCCTTTCTTTTGATGTAAGATTTAATGTATACTATATCAATTATATAAACAATAGCAAATTATGTCAACTTAATCATTTCCTCCATTTAATCTGTATAGGATGAGGACACAAATCAACCACCTAAATAGGTGAAAGTAGAGGATAATACTGAACTGCCTTTATCATCCGAATTTCATGAAAGGTTATTTGGAGACATGAAAAGTGACTTCATCCCATTAAGAGTAGTAGAACCAAGTAAGGACATTGTACAGAATGAGGTGGAGGATTTGTTTGGAACACAAATAGTTCCTTATGGATACAAGTTTGAGGTAAATAATTAAACAGTATATAGTGAATAAACACTTATTAACAACAGTGATTACTAACATATATTACATGTAGATGGAGAATATACCTAAAAATGACGTGGTCGAACTTGGCGTAATAGAGGAAGAGGATATTGTTAGGGGAAACACTCGATGAGGTTTATAACTTATGTACTACTGTTTAATGAATGTTAATATGTATTTATGCTATATTCATAAACATTATCTTTATGTTGTATTAGGATGTTATATGCAAAGGTATTGATGATGACATAGCGTAAGATCATGAGACAACAGAGAAAGATGTTTTTGGTGAAGAATTTGAGGTATATATCCAAGGATTTATGTTGATCTACTTATTGTTGTTTAATATATATATATATATATATTATAGGAATTCCATTGTGGTGTAACAAGATGGTGACAACGCTCCCCTTGAACTAGGAAGAGGGAATTATCAAAACAGAAAGGGAAAGAAACAAAAAAAAAAGAAAAGAAAAGAAAAGAAAAATGTAGATCTAAGGGAACGTGCAAATAAGGTACATATCTATTCATACAAAAGTACATATTTGATCTACTTGTTATATATATATATATGTTAAATTTGAGGACTGTTTTATTTGTTCTCACGACAATAGGTTCCTGCAAAAACACCACAACGACAAAGTGAACGAAAGAAAACACATCAAACAAAAGCCAATGTTCGTGAAATGGTATGACCTATTAAAGTTTCTATTTAAAAAAAAAAAACGGACTTCATCTGCATTTCTATAGGAAAAAGTGTGAAGAAAAAGAACAAGGGGATCTGAAGGAAGAAACGTTGTCAAAAGGAAAGAAAATATGATTAAGGTATACATTGAAGTTTATTTGTATATCATACAAGTTTGGATGATTGTTCAAGTTTAATAAATTAAATATTTATGGAGGCCACGTGAAAGAAAGAGTGAATCCTATCCCTTATGGTATAAAGGAGGCAAACCTTGCCGACTTAGATAGACTATATGATGTAATTATATACGAAGCTATCTGTATATTTGAAATATTCAATAGTTTATAAAGTGACAAACTTCTTGAGCAAATTATAGGATGCACTGTTATTGTTGGCTAGACATAGGTGGTCTACTGTGAAAAGCTGAATGTTTATTCGAAATACGAAGTCATTCTAACAATAAAGGATAATCTCAATAGTAAACATTTAGCTAAGTTTGAAAATAGTCCTTTTGATCTTTTTTTAAACCTCAAAATCAGTAAGTTCCCTAACCAATTGCTATCATACATCATCCGAAGGCAGTGTAGTATTACTAAGGAGGATGAATTAACATTTAATTTTGAGGGAAAGATAGTGAAGTTTGGTATAGGTGAATTTGAGAAGATCACAAGACTAAATTACGGTGAACTTCCTACTTTAGATATGCAAAGGTTTAGAGGAAAGTTTCTTAAAAAGTACTTCAATGAGAATCAATTGATTAGGAGAACAGAACTGATTGACATGTTTTTAACTAGGGAGTCAGTAAAAACGAAGGATCGTGTGAAGCTTGGCAAACTGTTGTTCCTAACAAACTTCCTACCAGCAAAACAAATATTGCATATATGACAACATTGGAATCGATTAAAAAGGCAATTAAGAATCTTAATGCATTGCAAGTGGGGATAGCTAGATTCCTATAAGCATTGATTGTTTGGGCGTACGAATGCATCCCAAGCTTGTCGGCTCCTTCAATAGTTTGTTGTCAAAAAGTATATGTAGGAATGCCAAGAATGGTCAATTGGGTAGCAAATGTGCATCATGAATGGAATGACCTAGCAAGGAAGATGTTTGACAAAACTAATATAAGTTCTTATGATTATCTAATATATGCTCATATTTATTTATTTATTTATTTATTTTTATCAATGACAGCTGTTTATTCGACATATATCCATGTTCATGTGATGAATCCAGAATTCATTTTGGAATGTTTATTGCTTTCAGTTTGAAATATATGAAATGATTGGAAGTGATGAAGATATTGGTGTACGGGTCAACTACAAAGGTGAAAATAGTAGAGCTGAGATTAGTTAGAAGGTAGTATTGTCCCAAAGTATTTCCTAGATTTTCAAGAATTAGTCCTAAGTAAGTTTATTATGTTGGAGAATAAACTGGACATGTTGGCTGCTGAACTACAAAAAAGGAAAAATGGAAAAGATGAAGAAGAAATGAATAGAGAAGAAGACAATGATGAAGGGGGAGTGATGATGTAGGAGGATTAGAGGGCGGGTTTGGAGATTTTCAACCAGAACAAAAGGATGGAAATAATAATGAAAATGAACCAACCTGAAGAACAGATGGAACTCATGAACAGAGATGAGGGATCAAATATAAACTAGGTATGAAAAATATGAAGATGTGTATGTGAATGTGGATTACAATATCTAAGCATATATTGACGGTGGGTATTGTATTTATATATTTATGTTTGAAGGTTGTTGTCAAACATACTAATACATGATTCTAATTGAAAGTATAGAATGTTGAAGGACTATGTTTGAGTTCGACAGTACTCAGTACAAACTTCTTACTTCAGGTTGATGAAATTGAAAGGGAAGCCATTGATTTACCATAAGCTTGAACATATGTCTATCATTTTTTCTTTAATTGAACATAAGTTGCAGGAAAAAAAGAAGAAGACGGAAATGTTTTATAATTATGATAGCAAAACCATTTACATGGATGTTGTAAGTGCTTTTTTATTATATGACAACTTTTCTATATTGATAAGTGTGGCGGTATATTTTGTAATAGCTGAGAGTGACTGGTCCATTCGCGGTTAAAGATACGAATATACCAAGAGGGTCTAGGACAGTCGTACCTTCAAAATTGATTAGATCACCTTTCACAATCAAATTTGGATCAGCGGATGACAAAGGAAAAGAAAAGAAATTAAAATTAGTTGGGACACTCAATAAATAGACAAGAGTGAACATATATCGCTATATCCAATAAACAAATATACTCATACCGAATATAACTATTTGTTGGAGTATAAATACAAATATGAACTATATATATAAACAGTCAGACATATTAGTTGAAGATAATGAATTGTATATAAATGAAAGTTTATTGGTAATATAAAACAAATAATGCAGATAACAGTACATGAAAAAATGTCTTGTCTAACTAGAAAAATATTAAACATAACATATCAATAACCCTATTGTGTTAGTGAAAATTTGCAACTCTTCTTATTGTGTCATTGTCTTTCGCAACGACAACACTTAACACACTTCTTAAACTTCATTTGTGAAGGAATTCTCAGCTTTTTAGGTCTACCAACTGGACGCTTGCTATTCAGTAGTAGAATATTTATTGAGCTCACATGTTCAAGAATATGCCACGCACTTTGATCACTCAAATGATTAATTGAATCTTTGTATATTGATGAAAGAGTGTTGTTAAGGTAATACGGCGACACGTAGTCCTTAATAGATAAGTGCTTCTTACTCAATATTGCGCATGCATGTGAGCATGGGATTTGCAAAATATTCCACATCCTGCAATTGCAACTTCTGGAAGGGAAGTGTACGTCATGTTGAAATATTCCATCCAATACTTGATATTGCATATTATTTACTGCATTAACCTGTAATAATAAAAGGTACAAATATGTGTATGATTAATAAATATTTGCCATTGATTATGTACATACCTGCATTGTTCTCCCTTTGTCAATTTCTTCTCTTAAAAATTGCTCAGTTGATTTAGTAAAATCAATGACTTGATATGTCACTTCATTCTTTCTATCATGAAACCATTGTTGCATCTAGAATATCTATTACGAGGTGAATATGCACGGGACCATCTAGAATACCCAATTGCTTCTAACTCTTCGCGTATGCCAAGTGCATTAGATTCCAACTGACGCATCTGAATTTCAAAATCCACAACTTTGAAAGTTTTTGCTCATAGGAAAAATATGGAGTCTATGAGCTTCCCCTTGTATCTAGGCTTGATATTTCTATGCAAATGTACCATACATATGCAATGATATGCATTAGGGATTACAAGCTCAACTGCTTTCACTATGCTCTTATGTCTGTTAGAGACAATAACAATGTCATTCCGATAACCATCTTTCTTAATTGGCTCATAAACCATTGCCATGAAGCGTCATTTTTAGAATCAACCACACAAAATGCTAAAGGGAATATTTGTTCATTTGCATCTGGAGTGCAAGCAGTTAACAGTGTCCCACCGTACTTGTTCTTCATAACAGTACCATCAACAGATATTACAAGGCGACAATGTTTCCAACCAGAAATACATACAGATGACATGAAAAAGTATAAAAATCTCTCTTGTTCGTGAACCTTATATTCAACAATTGAACTTACAACAATGAATTTAAATCTAAATTGTGTGAAGTTAAAAAATAAACTATGGTTTATAGCTAATATCAAACAATAAAGTACATAGCTAATATACCTGGGTTTCTTGGAGCTAGCATGTAAGCAAATGATGAAATCTGTTGGTAAGATTTTTTCGGCAAACCTTGGTTTTTGTTAATGGAAACTTCTTGAGCACGCCAAGTTTTCATGTAACAAATATTCAAATCATGCTCTATACGAATAGTGAACAATATCTTTTGGAGTACTCAATTGGCTGCCGTCAATGCTAATCTTCTTCTTTATGCACTCTTTTATAATTGAAAAAGTGGCATGCCTATGCCCAGATAGTAAACAATATCTTGTTAATGGAAACTTCTTGAGCACGCCAAGCTTTCATGTAACAAATATTCAAATCATGCTAGTGAACAATATCTTTTGGAGTACTCAACTGGCTGCCGTCAATGCTAATCTTCTTCTTTATGCACTCTTTTATAACTGAAAAAGTAGCATGCCTATGTCCAAATAGCACAATATCTAAAGAGCACGAGTGCTCATTGTCAAAACGAATAATAGTCCATGTACAATTTTCGTCCTCCCCAATAGAACGAGCACGAAGAGACTATTGATATTCATCAACAACGCAACTTAGTACAAGTACTTTCCTGTTAGATTTCTCAGTCTTGTATTGAAAGTTATCTCTAATCGCAATCGTTCGCACAACATTCAACAACACAATCTTCGACGAGAACATGCCATCTATCTTAAGTTGGAAATCAAGTGTAATTTTATTCATACCAATTGTTTGGTAAAAACGACCACATTCGTCATGACTAATTCTAACGTCTTCAATGGGATGTCTATTTTGAATACAAAATGATAATGTACTTGTAGAGTCAATAATCAACGAACAATACTTTTTAACACCATTGGAAATAAGGTGAAACAACCATTTCACATAATTTTCTTTTGAAATAATGACGTATTTCTTTATAAAATCCTTCGATCCAATGCAATCATAAATGTCAACATTTTGAAAATTGATTACACCATATGTTTTATCCAAAACCAACTGTTGCAATTTAGCAAATGACATTCCTGAATGTAAAGCTATTTCAGCTACTTTGTAGTTGATGAAATTATCCAACTCATTGAAATTGCGACCATATAAAATACGAACAATATTTGATCCTATAAAATATAAACAATGTTTTATAAGGCATAATATAATTACTCTGTAATTAATTGTATACATAAGAATATATTACATATACGTTTAAGTGGATAGCAACAGAAATATATTAACGATGATTAACATATGTAATTGCAGTACATATAACATGTCATATATATCAGAGGGTATATATATACAAAGGTACATGTATTCTGAGCATCAGTGCTAGTATAGACTATAACACAAAACTTTAAATTAATCAGCAAAAATGAATTACATATGATATAGATGTTCAGGGGAGTCCTCGATTTTGCAAAAAGTTGAATAAAGATGTTTAGAACACAATGACGACCGCAAAAAGTGGATTATCTAGCTTAGGAAAATGAAGAACGACCTTGAATGTTAACGACAATGGCAGATGTAAGAATCATATGAAATAAACGTTTATTATGGAAGTTAACAAGTATATAATCTACCAGAAATGAGATGAGAATATTAATTATAATCCCTACAATTGTGGAAACGTGTATTCATTATGCATGCCATAAATAAAGAACACAATATATTAAATATCAAAAGGTATATTAATATATGATGCATACTAAAAATAGATTTCGATTTTTCACAATGATAAATTTGTTAATTAATAGGGATCCGTTTAGGACATTTTTGTCCTAAAATCATATAGATTTCCTATTTTGAAATAATTCAAAAAAGAAGTCCATTAGTGAAATATCTAGCTTGAAGAGTATTTTTTCTGTAAATTTTCCTTTAATTTTTTAGCACAACCTATTTTTAAATTTTTAGTTATAAAGCCCAATCTAATAGCCCAAAAGAAAAATAAATTTAATAAACAAAAAAGTAAAACAAATAAACCCTAAAATAAGATTTCCTTATTTCTTTGCTCCCACAACAATGAACCCATGAGTCATGACTGCGCATAAGCAATGCCCATGCATAGCCTTCTCCTTGACGCCCTCATCTTCTTTCCATATTGGAAACCCATTTCTTCAAAGTAAGTCATTTGGTGGATTATAGTGTTTTTATGTTAAATTTATATATATAAAGAAAAAAATATATAAAAATAGCATATCCTCGACGTATCCGTATCTTAGTTTTTGAGAAATTGACATATCGCCGTATCATATCGTATTTGTATCTTGTATCCGTATCCGTGTTGGTGCTTCTTAGATTTAGATTTTATGTCGATGGTTGCCCAAGGCAAGGCCCAAAGCCCAAGGGTAGGTCCAAGCCCATTCGATACTGAGAGAAGGTATAAGGGAGTGTGTGCCCCAAAAGGAAAATGTCAGTGGGTCGGGGCTTAGGCCAGTCGACCGAGTTGGTGAATATATACCAATCGAAAAATAACCGAGCTAGATCTAGATTGGCACCTGTAACCCTGTGCATCATAAATGTAACACTACTATCGTTAGGGACGAGCTTATAAACAACCCCATTTGACCACCCAAATGGGAGGGTAATAATCTTCATGGAGAAATCGAACCTTACTTCTTTTGTGCTTAGCTGATTTAGCCACTCATTATACTAACTTAGACATTAGAGTGAAATAGGTTCCACACCATACTAGTGCAATGATCTCTTATAGGTGAACTCGGAGAATATTGAAATGAGATGTAGAGGAAAGGTCAAGACCACTAGGGACCCGCAACGAAGCCCAACAGAGACAAGCCGAGGGCCAACATGTCAATTTAACTATGTTCAGATTAACAAAAGTAACTTTTTTTAGTATAACAATTCGAGAATAAGAAGGAAATTCTCCACGGAAGAAGCCTATCCCAATTTATAAAGTTTGAAGTTATGGAATTATATGAAATTGAAGAGTAAGATCCCCAACTCTATGTGAAGGAAGTTTTTGTTTCCCTTTGACATTGGGAAAGAAGCCTCGTGTTGGCTTATGGGTGATCTGTGCAGGTGTCAAAGTTTTGGGGTCAGTTTGTAGACGATGCGCATTTGAAGTATTAAGGCGTGTAATTCTGTATGCTATTTGGTGGCATACTATCTCTGTTCTTCACTTCCATAAAGGAAAAAGAGAACAAAATAGTATCTCTATTCGTTGACGCTTCCCTACTTTCCTTAACTTCAAGTTCAAGCCATCGCAACCCAACCAAATCCGTCTCAGAAAAGTGGCACCCACTACCATCTGCTACACAGCCGCATCGCCACTGCATGGATAATCGGAATGTTGTCGTCTGCGACAATGGCACTGGGGTATCTTCTTCTTCTTTTTATCACTTCTTCGAGCTATTGATTTCAATCCCCTTGATTGCGCACTTCTTGATCTTGCATTCCCCTGTGTAAATCTACCCGCTTCTGCTTGAGATTTGTGTTGTTCGCCTCACCTGTCCCAATTGAGCTCACTTTTTTTTAATGTGCTTTGATTCGGTTGTGATTTATCGCAGTATGTAAAATGTGGATTTGCCGGGGAGAATTTTCCCACTTCTGTGTTTCCTTGTGTGGTGGGAAGACCGCTGCTTCGCTATGAAGAATCTCTCATCGAGCAGGAGTTGAAGGTTTGTAATTTCCATGTGTCTTTTGAGTTCTTCTGTGGGTGTGAAAAGGAAGAGTTGATATGTTTATGTGCGACTTATCGGTTAGAATAATATCATGACTGATTTCTCATTCCTATCTTTAGCTCACACTCAAAGGACTTTAGTCATGATCTTTTGTGACCGTTTGATGATGAATATATTCCCCTTATGGTACCGCTTTGAAAGTTAGTTTGTCAATGATTAGATAGTTTCAATTTTCAACCCATTTGATAGTATAATTGGATTTTCTACTCGTGAACAGTTTGATGCTTTGATATCCTGGGTGCTGTAAAATGTTGGTAGACATGATCATTTTTCATGTAGAGATTATCTTTTATGAGTGAGAATATTGTAATTTAGGGAACTGAAGATATTTTCGATCAGGCTGTCACATTTTCATAGAAAAAGTCATCTTGAGATTAGTTACTATTCTTTGATTATTCATTCTCAAGTCCTGTCTCTGAATTACTCCCAGGACATTGTTGTTGGAGAAAGTTGTGCAGATTTGCGCCATCAGCTTGATATAACTTATCCAGTTCATAATGGTATTGTACAAAATTGGGATGATATGTGTCATGTGTGGGACCATGCATTTTTCAACGAACTTAAGGCAAGGAGTTTCTAGCACTTAAATTCCCATTTACCACGGACTATGAGCATTACATATCTTTCCCATGGACAAATCATAATGTTGAGCTAAATTGCTTTTGTGTTTTCTGTCAATAGATAGATCCAAAAGATTGTAAAATTTTGCTCACAGACCCACCTCTCAATCCTTCAAAGAACCGTGAAAAAATGGTTTGTGATATTTGATTTTCTTTCAATGTTCTTTCAATTTCCTTTTTTTCATTTAATGAGTTGGGTCAATTTAACCTTACAGGTTGAGACCATGTTTGAGAAGTACAACTTTTCTGGGGTTTTCATTCAAATTCAAGCAGTTTTAACTTTGTATGCTCAAGGTGCTTATAAAGATGAATGAAGGTCAAAATTGTGCTTAGTTATTTTTCTGAACTTGTCATCTTTTTCCCTCTATTTTCTCTCTGTCTTTTCTACTTTTCAATTAAGGTGCACCTTTCCTTATGTTTTTGTTTAGAAGATCATAATTGTTGACTTGAAAAGTAAATCTGATTATGATGGTTAAGAAAAAGGCATACACCTATGATAAACACCTTCAAATTCACTCTAGTTTTCAGCTATTTCTTCACTCATTTTCTTTTTCCACTGGCAGGTTTACTGACTGGGTTAGTCATTGACTCTGGTGATGGTGTCACTCATGTGGTAAATAATTTACTTATTGTTGGAATCTTTTCATAAAGCTCATTAGATACTCTTTTCTCTTCCCTATACTTCTTATTGAGCAAAGTAGATTTGTTTATCTTGTCTACATTTCATGTTTTCTGAAGTCTTTCCCCTTTTTTAAGATAAAAACAACTTTCACTAAGAAAAAAAATGAAAGAATACAAGGGCATACAAAAAACCAAGTCCACAAAAGGGAATCCTACCAAAGGAAGGGGCTTCAACTGTGCAAAAGCTAATTATAGACATTGTAGAAAAATGTTAAATTAACAAAATACAGTTTCATTTTGTTTTATTAATTATTCTATCAAGGCAAGTATTCTGCTTAGAAACCTACCTTCGGTATTTAAAGGAATAGCTTATGAGTATTGTGAAGCTTTGGAGAGTGTGGATAGAGTTTGATGCTTGACACAGCCTTTGATTAATTTGTTCTCCAGGTTCCAGTTGTTGATGGTTACTCATTTCCCCACCTTACAAAAAGAATGAATGTAGCTGGGCGACACATTACTTCATATCTTGTTGATTTACTCTCACGGAGAGGGTAGGGATTATTTTTCATTGCACAATCAATATGTAATGGATAGAAATTAAAAAACAATTTCTTCAATCAAATGGATTGTTTCTTTGGCTAACACATGCCACTTCTTGAAGGTATGCTATGAATAGGTCTGCTGATTTTGAAACTGTTAGGGAAATCAAGGAGAAGCTATGCTATATAAGGTGAACTAAACAATTTGCCTTTGTATGCATTTGGATGTGTGCTCATTCACTGTGTTTTAATGGTACATATATATATGTATATATGCAGTTATGATTACAAGAGGGAATATCAACTGGGGCTTGAGACCACCATTCTTGTCAAGAACTACACTGTAAGTAATCTCTGGGAGTTCTGAGAATTCAAATTAATCATACTCCGTATAAGTAACCACCTCTGACGTGATTGAATTGTCTGGAAGCCACAACAGTAATAAACCTCATGAACATAGCTACATAACGTAAGGGTGACGGGCCTAAAAGCAAACAACTCGAATTGGAGTCTTTTGTTCATAGATTGCCTCTGTATGATGGGTGGTAGTGGGACATGTTTATCTAGCAGGATAGGTAAGAGGAACTTTGAGGTGAATTCCCTTGACGGTTCCAGACCCCTTTGCCATTGTTGCACATTTGCAACTTGGTTTCTCTCCAGCAAGCAAATCACTTCAATAAATTATCGTTCCACCGATCTTCTGAGTTTTAGGTACCTGATGGTCCCGACTTTTGGACATCTACTCCTAGCAGTCCATTATGGTATGATTTTTTTATAGAGCACTTTAAAAAAAGGCGTTTTCTAGTGAGTTTTCAGCTGCCTAGGTATATTCCCCCAAAAGAATGTTTCTTCTATTTCCCACATTGAATTTAAAGGACCTCTCATTCACCGATTTAAATTTTAGGATTTTCATCCATGACCTTATTCCAGAATCACCACTCTTTGTTCCCAAGCAGTAAGCACCGCCATAAAGAGTATTCCATATTTGCTTACTATGTGCCAAAGAGCATCTTATTATTCAAAAGGAGTAGGGCATATTACACATAGGAAAATGTAATATGGCCAACCCCTTTTTGGTACCTGAGAGAAGGATGAAAAATCTTGCTTTTGTTATCATTTAGTGAAGGTTGATAGCTTCTTTAAATGTTCCAACTTCCACCGGTTGACTACTCTACTACATCTAGGAATTTAATATTCTAGGTAGGTGTCTGCCATAATTTTACCTATAATCTCAAAAATATGTTTGAGCATTCAACTTGTCCATTATATACAAATATATTTTAACCATTGTGCTCCTGAGTCTTGCCATGTCTCATTATTATTATTTTTTTCCCAAAAATGGGCACACTGTCTTCATGTAATTATCCTTTTTTTTTTTTTTCTTTTTTTTTCTTTTTTTTTTGAACAGACTTCATGTAATTGTCCTAATTCCTATTCATGCACTGTTTCTCATGTTCTTTTTGTCTGGCGTGATTTTGCAGACGTTTTTTTGAAGTTTGTTGGTTTGATAATCTTTTTACCTGGTTTCTGTCACTGAGAATTATATGTTACTTTTAAGTTATTTTAATTTCACTTGGTTGAGTTACTTTGACCAGCTTCCAGATGGAAGGGTGATCAAAGTTGGCACTGAACGTTTTCAAGCTCCTGAAGCACTCTTTACGCCGGTAAGCCTGTGCTTTTTAACTGATCTTTCTTTTCTTTGGTCTGCTTTGACTTTTATTTATTAATTTTTATAGCTCATTTTTACCTTACAAACATAATCTTGGGCACAGACTATATGGAATACTAGTTCCTATGTCTCATGTAAGAATGGGACAATAGTCATTTGATTTATTTGTCACAGTTTTGGTTAGGACAGAAAAATTGATCAAAATAAAATACTATACAGAAAGAGGAAGCCAATTGGATTACAAAAAGGCTCTAATGGGCTGTCATTGGAAAGGGAGGAAAGTTTTGGGGAAAAAAAATAAGGTCCACACCCCAAAAGGAAAAAACGTGCCATACAACTTAGAACACCATGAAGAGGAACTCAGAAACTTTTCAAGAGCTTGGTATAGGCCAACAAAAGGCGTTAAAAGATTTAGTGAAATAATAACTTAAATACAATCAGTGCTCTCCATACCACGTAGGTTGCTCCTAATGCATTAAGGTAGCCCATGGCAATCTGGTAAAGACTTCCCAACAGTCTTGAATGGAGTCTAATCGTATCTATCTAATAAGTTAAAAGTCTTATTGGAACTGGAAATTGTCCAGAAGCACACAACATTACTTGAGTCTTGAGAAACTAAATGAACACGAACTAGAAAGAACTTTTTTTTAATATTTTTTGGATCAGAAACAATGTCATTGATTGAATGAAATATCCAAAGATATCCACAGGTACAAGAGGAACCCAATCAATGAGTATGCAAAAAGAGTTCAATCATAGGGTGTACAAAAGGTGTTTCCAATTTGCAATAAGGAAATAAAATTATGACTATGTATGACCTGTGTATCTTTGCACCAAAAATAAAAAAGGAATTATGAATGATAGTGTCGATTATGTCCTTTGTCGTCTTGCTCTTTTCCCGGAAGATTCTATCATTCCTTTCATCCCATATCTTCCAGAAAACAGCACAAACTAGAAAGAACTTACTAGAAGATACAGGGTATCGTAGAAGCAATTATCTTTACTACATGCAGTAATTTTTTATTACTATATTTTTTGGCAGAGTTATGTGCACTGTAGTTATAACAATGTTGATTAAATAATAAATGAATTTTTTTTTCTTCATGCAGGAACTGATAGATGTTGAAGGGGATGGCATGGCAGATATGGTTTTTCGTTGCATTCAAGAAATGGATATTGATAACCGGATGATGGTATGATTAGATGTTCCATATGCTTTCAAGAAACAATATCTTTCTTTGGTTCCTCTTTGATGGGTTCTACCAAGATATAAAATGAACTAATATAACATAAGTTCAGCCAGTATTTTTAGGAGTATATCCTGGTATACCTTTCTCGGCCTTTTGACTAAGATCAATCATAGGAGCATATCTGGGTATTGACCTAGCCTTAAAGCCTCTCCAGGCTCAACCTTTGGGTCCTTTGGCCTCTGGAGGAGTGAATTTAGAAAGGTTTGGTTTGTGCCTGTTGACTGTTAATGGATTCTTAGGCACAATGCACATGTACTTTTTTGTTTTAGTGTTAGATGGTCAAATTAAATACTTTTTAGATCCAAATAGAAGCATAAAAAAAAGGTGACAAGCTCTCTTAATGTCCTTGCTCTACGACAAGGAACGTGACTGGGACGAAATGTACAGGGCAGGTTACATGAAAGTGCGATAGGAAACAGATGAGTGTACTCTAGCCTGAGAAATCAATATCGTTCAAATTTTGTAGGTGGTGCAGTTGGAGTATACAACAGGGGAGGGAGTATTTTGCGTGTGTTAGTGCATTGTTTCATTTTCATTCTAGACTATGCCGGTTTATACGTCTTGTTCATAGGTTTAGGGAAAGCATCGATGTTTTGATGAATTGGTAAACCATATATAACTGTGACTTGACACTCGAGAAACAACTTACCCTTTATAAGTACTGCGTATAATTCTTTGTATTATCTTTTCCTTTACCCTCCTCCTCTCTTGAGATGCTTAAATTTGTTATCTCATGCAAGTTACAACCACCAGTTGGTCTATGTTCTGAGATCCCAAGTCCGCTCACTTAGGGGCACTTGGCCCCAACTTGTATTGAGTAGAGAATGTTTGGACTTGTCATAGTAGTTGAAATTCCGAATTATTATAATTCACACTGAGCTACAGAAAACTATTTGAAAACCCTCATTGTCTACGATATTTACTATTTTGTGTACCCTCTCTCCTCATTTGTAACCTAAACTGAAATAGTCTGAACCCTAAACATGGACTATTATAACCTACAAACTATAATAACCACAGACTATAATAACTAACTTATTTGCTCCAAACAGCCCCTTAATTTCATGATTTAGTACTTCCTTTTATTTCCTCATGTTAAATTAAATCTGAATATTATTGCTTTGCAGCTTTACCAGCATATCGTTTTAAGTGGTGGAAGCACAATGTATCCAGGATTACCTAGTCGGTAATGTGTAGCTCTTCTTGAACTGTAATTATATTGTTCTTGAATTGTAGACCTTCTAAACTTTTTCATTGATATAATGATGTTATGCCTTGGAGGAGCCATTTATTCTTTTCATTATTGGACGGTGATGGTTGGCTTATTTTATTATTCTTGTGATATCATCGTAATTCATGATTGATTGTTGATGTGGTTGGCCCGCAATTGGTGTTTAATATGTATTTACTTTTTTTCCCCACAAGTTTAGATCTAGATAACATGGTGACTGATTGTAACAATATTCAGTTTGGAGAAAGAAATACTTGACCGCTATCTCGAAGTCGTCTTGAAGGGAAACAGAGATGGTTTGAAGGTAATATTTAATCTGGCGCTATTAACTATTAATTAATCTGATTAACAAGATTCTTGATGAATATTTGGTACACCTGAGATGGTTTTAGGGACTTTGTGCAGGCTATTACCAAATAAACAGTTGCAAATGAGTTGATCTTTTCTGAGTTTTTAACATTAAACTGGAAAAGCAAAACAATATTTGCAAGGTGTAGCTGAACATTTAGTACCTTTTTTGTCCTTTGATTCCTAGAAACTGAGATTGCGCATAGAGGATCCACCAAGAAGAAAGCACATGGTGTATCTAGGAGGTGCAGTTCTAGCAGGAATAATGAAGGTAGATTAGATTACATAGCTTTGGTGTTGCTGTTTCCATTGATATTACGCACCAGTATCGCAATGCCGATAACAATATAAACCATTGGAGTAAAGAGGTCACTCTAAATTAACTCTATGTTGACACATCCAGGATGCACCTGAATTTTGGATCAGCAGGGAAGATTACCTAGAAGAAGGTGTTGCTTGTCTAAGCAAATGTGGTCAGGCATGAATTAGTTGCCTTTATGATTGCTCTTCAGGCCAATTAAGGGTGATGGAAATAATATAGTATGTCTACAATTTTATGACTTATGGCGTAAAATGGGAAAGTTTTATACGTTTATATTCCTGGTATGTTTAAATATGATTATAAAATTTATATAGGTCCCGTTTGGTCCTTCTACCTAAATTTCTTGTTATGTTATGTACACTTTACTAGTGTTTTAAAAAATCAAGTCAATTTTGAAATTAAAATATGTAATTTTAAAAATCTTGTTTTGGTTTTTAGAATTTAGCTAAGATATCAACCTTTTTACTTAAGAAAAATGATTTAAATGCAAATCATTGTAATAAATTATAAGAAATTGAGAAGAAACAGATTTCATTTTTAAAAAGTCAAGTGGTTATCTAGGACATAAATTAGTTATCACCTAATGCTATCTGTGGGGGAGAAATACTTTTTAATTATTTATTAATTATTATTATTATTATTATTGTTATATATTTAAAGACCAAGTTATTAATAAGATGTGGTCTTTAATTATATATTTAAATGCACCATGGAGTAATTTTACAAATAATATATGTATATATTTAAAAAAAATTGACGTGCTGGATTTTTTTTTATTATTAATTTTTTTTGAAAATAATGTGGTTATAAAAACAAATATCTTATCTAGGGTGCAATTGGAAAGTATCAACAAAATTGAGAAAGAAATCATGTACCATGATTTCCTTCAACTCCAACTTTGCTCCACCTCATCTGCCACGAGGTAGCCATTTGGACATGACTCGTGGACGCCGTCCATGAGTAAGCCCTTTTTATCTCTTTAAATTTAAATTAAATTTAATGCTGCCTAAAAAATAAAGTTTGACATTTTTTTTTAATATAAAACATTAAAACCTGTAGTTTGACACGTAATAGGAAAGATGATTAATCAAATTATACTTAAAAAAATACATTTAAAGTCAACACTATCAATTACAAGTCCACAAAAACTCATGTGTCACATGGTGGTTGTCATATGTTGGTTGTCATCTCACACATTGGCCATGATAAGTCATAGGAACCTCAGTTTTGTTGATGATGAATTACATCATCAATATCTTGTTGGGTGACAATAGATGAAAATTCATCAGGTACATAATACTTGTGTTGATGATTAGAACTCAATGTGATGTCTGCTTGAACTCCTATTAAGTGTCCAATAGAAGCTGGAACCAGATCAACGTGAGATTCTCGATCAACTTGTTGCTCTGAAATATTCTTGGCTTGTTGTCGTTGGTGCCTATGATGAACATGTTTCCTACTAGTGTCGACAATACTAAGTCTACGTGTCTGTTGAATGTTAAAACATTTACAACACATTAGTCACACATTGAACCTAACAGTATAAATTATGTTGCACTGAATATTGTTGTACATTTTGAACAAAATTATTTTGTATAAAGAAAAAAATTAATGTAAAATAATTATTCATACAACATAATTGAAAAAGAAAATCTTACCATGCAATAATAATAAGCACCATCAGGTCTGATATATCTTTTTGTAATTGAGTCATATTAGGATAAATAGTCATCTGATATAGTTGACCCATCTACTGTATCTCCTCTTGCACAATGATCACAACATGCATGCCACAATGATATGTAGTCTGCATGAAGTTGTCGCCAGTCTTGGTAGTGCTTACTTCTTAAGTGAATTTGGTGTAGTTGAGAGCTTGTATAGCACAATGATGGCATCGTTTGCCACAATCCAAATTGTCTTAACACTCAATTTGGTTGATGTCACTCTACGATATGAAAGCGTATAAGAGAGCTCACTATCAACCAAATGGCTTGACCATTGTGATAGTAATTAGGCAATAATGCAATAATCTTTGGTGTATAAATGAATAATTAGAACCCAAAAAAATATTTAATATTTATTTCTATATAAAAGATATAAGATTACCTAATTATGCATTAGTCAATCAAATGATATGCGGTATGCTATTAACATATTTGCTGAATGCTCAAATGCAACTAAAATATCGTCCCATCTACACATGCAAGTTAATTATAACTTTTTATTATGTAACATTCTAATGAAATAAAGATGTAATGAAAATAATACCTGACACTAAGCGGACATTCAATAAAATGATCAAAAGTTTTTAAAACTGATCATATACTCATACTTGCAGTAGTATTGATAGTTATGCTCTCTCTAAAGCTGGTGCATGACTAGCTCGACATATTTATCTGTATAACCATGCAAGATAAACACTACCCCATGAATACCAATCAACTTCCTCAAAATTGCCCATTAATGGAAGAAACATTAGGTGACTAATGTGTTTGATTCGTCAGCAAACAAAAAGCCTCCGATGAGCTACATGATAAAGACTTGTGCATATCTCTGTATGGTGATCTCGTTAACATTAGAAGATAACTCTGTAAATTGGGCTGCTAATCAAGGGATACTCAATTTGGACCCTTTTAATTCTGGAGGTTAAATGCTAAGAAAATTCTCACAAACCTATTTCCAATCATACAATGATCCGGTCACAAGTTATCCATCCATTGTAATCCAAATTTAATTGCAATGTCTTGTAGTGATGAGTTTCTAGTCTCCACCGCTCCATCAAAGTGGTAATGAGATGCCAATTTAATTGGATAAAACCAATATGTGAAACCCCTATAAAACCAGACTATTGTAGGTAAGGTATGATACGTGGATCTAACTATTGGGTTTTATGCCCTAAACTTGTGAGTTGCAAATAAATAAACAAACTTCTAATGATTAATAAAATAAATTTTATTTTATATTGTTTTCAATTTGTATAACTATATCCAATAAAGCAAAACCCAAGGTTATTTGCATGAAACTTGAATAGTATGTAGTTTTTACATACAGTGGATTATGTTCAAGTAATAACCTAAAGAGTCTATAGTAAATGGATAAGATTGGGTGGCTTATCTAGGTAACACCATCCATATGACCTACTTTGTAATAGTTACAAATGATGTAATCCAAGTCATTCATGTGGAGACATACGAGTAGGATTATTCTATACAAAGAGTTTGTCCAAATAGGAAGTTGGAAACATAATTGCAGATGAAATTCACTCCTACCCATATAGGGTAAATAGTTGAGTAGTTCTAAGTTCTGACTCCAAGACTTAAACAATGGGGCCCCATACTTTCATTGGCTCGAGAGGGACTTGGTTTATGGTTGGACCATAAACAATTTGTGGTATTTAAGGATATAAAGTTAATTATAGGGGTAAAATAGACATTTAATCCAACTATAATTACGAATAACTCGCGAAGAATCGACTTATATGAAGTGATTATATTTGTAGAGGGTAAAATTAATCGTGATTAATTTAGAGCCCAAGGTGATGCACACTTTCGTGTTACCGCAAGTGTACAGGTCAAGTTATAATATAAGACAGTTAAGTTTGAATATCGTTCCACTAAGGATCCAATTGTGAAGGTTTAAGTTACTTAGCTATTCTAGAATTGAATTAATTTTATTTGAGGATCAAATTTAAGTTGTGTTTTTAAAGAAAAACTAAAAAAGGAAAGCAATTAAATAAGAAACAAAAGAGTCAAAGAGAGTTCTAGGGTTCGTGGAGTTTATTGCAATTCATATGCTTAAGTCTAAAAACATAAATCCAAGTTATTTTCTTTAAAAAACAACCTTTTTCTCATGCAACTTAATTGATTACTAATTTCTTGAAACCAATACAAAGTACATGGCATTAAGAGTAATCCTTAGCAACTTTCATTGCTAACCTAACTATTTTCATGATAGATTAACAACAATTCATTGTTATAGATCTAGTTAGACATTAACAACAATTCATTGTTATAGATCTAGTTAGACATACAATTATCTTAACCATACATCTAACCTAACATTTAATCATGGCCATTCAACAAGAATTTAAGCACAATAACAATGAAAAGAATAATCATTACAATAAAACCATGAATAGACTACAATATCAACATAACTTCGTAAATAATTCATCAATACCCTAAAACTAAAGAGTTTAGCCACTCATAGTTTTAAGCAACATGTTCACAAACAATATGAGCAAAGAAAGAGGGTAAAGAAAGTGAAACTCTACTGAAAAGAAACTCTTGATTGAGGAGGAACCACCAAGATGTCCTTAGTCTTCACTTTGGAAACTCGAACGGCACCACAACTCTCTCTCAAACTCTTTTCTCTCTTCCCTACAGCTAACTCACTCTTTAGGACTCTCTAATGTACTTTCTTTGAATTCTCTTTTCTTGTGTCTCTTGGTGTCTTGATATGTGTTAGGGTTGCTAGAAACCCTTCAATTTATAGATTTGACCGTCCAAAATTCTTTAAAAAAATGTTAATTCTTCAAATTAGGAAAGTTGGCGCCACGACGCTGGTCAATGGCGCCGCTGCGCTGTCCGACATCAAATGGTGGTGTCGCGACATTGTGAGATGGCGTCGCGGCGCTGTGTGTTATAAAATCCTACCCTTGGCACCGTGCCGCAACATTGCGTCGGTGCTGCTACGTGATGTTGGGTGATGCTCTTGGAAAATAGTGCTGTGGCAGCACCGAACCGGCTCCGCAGCGCTGCCTTGTTTTTGATAGTTTGGTGATTTTCTTATTTTTTTTTCACTTGATTTGGGCTCGGTTTAGTTTTTTTGGCTTTCGATTCTTGCTTCCTTTGTAATGATCTAAAAACAACTAATAAATAAATGAAATCTAATATAGACTCCCTTAATTTAAGAGAATAAAAAGCACTTTTCAAGCGCTTTTCACCATACTAAACTTAGAGATTTGCTAGTCCCGAGCAAAGAATAGAATCAAATAAAGGGAGTTTAGAGGAAGAAGTGTGTTACGACTCATGTCTCAGAGAATAGCATTTAAGAGCTTAAGTAGAAACATGCAAGCATATCTATATTGGTATAATCATTCAAGGCCAAATCTTGCTATCTCCTATGTGTGTGAGTGCAAGCCTAATTTAATTCAAAATGCTAAAACTCAAATTGGGACTTAAGAGAGCTTCCTTAGTTTTCTC
Organism: Citrullus colocynthis; assembly: GCA_031780015.1. Classification (NCBI taxonomy): domain Eukaryota; kingdom Viridiplantae; phylum Streptophyta; class Magnoliopsida; order Cucurbitales; family Cucurbitaceae; genus Citrullus; species Citrullus colocynthis. Next base: position 63,014 of record QLSR01000259.1, read on the forward strand.
CCTACTCTAGCTCATGCACCAATTTTCAAGCGTCCATACATTTCAAGCAAGTAATATGTCCATTAAGGTGCCATTCAATCATATTTTTCATAGGCCCTAAACTTGCATTCTTTTACCCAAGGGCACTAGCTTTCACACATTCACTGTAGAGACTCGTACCTAGTTAATTCTCAGGCGTCCTAGCTAATCACAGCAAAGGCAGCTCCCCCCCCATCCATACATACTCATTACAAGTTTAACATTTAAAAGGATAGACATGTAAAACTCATATATTTGTACACTTTTTTTTCTTTTTTTTCAAAGACATGTATACTCTTTTCTTTTTCCTTAGTCTAAGATTACAAACCATCATGCATTTCAACTCTTTAACCGGTGGGGCCTTTCAGAGTGACAACCAAATACACCCAACTTAATTTTTTTTTTCAGTTAAAGATTCTAAATTAAAGTGGCTACGTGCTCAAGAATATGGGAGATTTTTAAGAGGGACTTAAATGAATTTTACTCAAGATAATGCTATTCTATTTCCACAATAAGTCATCTATCATGCAAATTCGAATCTCATCATGGACAATCAACATCAAAGCACAAAACCATAAAAAACATTTCCATTAACTTTGGAAGCTCCAAAATCTTCAAAAAAATTTTTTGAAATTTCTTTAACATGCATATGATCATTTAAAACCTCACAAATATGCATCGCAGTATAAGAAAACACACAAAAGTACGAGTGACACCTCCCACACCAAACTTTGAATCATGCATTGTCCCCAATGCATAAGAGCATCAAACAAAGAAAGAAAAAGCCTGGGAGTAAGCGGGAAGCCACCAAACAGGCTTGGTGAAAGGAGTACTTTTTGTGAAGAACTACATTTAATGGGTTGGTTAACAATTCATTGTCAAGTTGAATATCATCTTTTCCAATGTAATCAAGTATCATTAAGGAGTCATCATTATGAAACTTTACCGGACTCACTACTTCATTTCTAACATGCTTCTCCATGATTTGTTCACAATTCATTTTAGGCTTTGGAGGTTGCTCGAAGAACTAGGAGTACTATCACAACTAGAAACATGCTTCATAGGATTTTCTAATTTAACATCAAGCAGGCCATTAGTCTTACCACTCAAAGAAGAATCATCATGCATAGAGCTCTTACTAGAAGAGAGGGGGGGGGGGTGATGTTACCATTGTGCTTGACTCATGATGCTCATACCTTTTCACATCCAGATGCTTAAGGGCTTTATAGATGTTGGATGTTACCTCCTCATTGTTTAGGCATAATGTGAGTTTCCATCTTGCACATCGATGAGGGCCCTTCCGGTGGCCAAGAAAGGTCTCCCAAGAATTATAGGGACTTCGGCATCTTTTTCCATGTCTAGTATCACAAAACCTGCCGGGAAAATAAACTTGCTCACCTTGTCCAATACGTCCTTCACAATGCTATAAGGACGTACAAATGATCAATCGACCAAAAGCAAGGATATGGTAGTTGGTTGCACCTTCCACCATCGAGCTTCCTAAACATGGATAAAGGCATTAAGTTAATAGAAACTCCAAGGTCATAGAGCGCTTTAGTAACCAAATTATTGCCTAAATGATAAGAAATAGAGAAACTCCTGGATCTTTCAATTTTGGAGGCAATTTTCTTTGTAGTGTCGTTACATTCTTCGGTTAGTGCAACCATTTCATAATCCCCATACCTCTTCTTCTTAGACAACACATCCTTCATGAACTTGGCGTACTTAGGCATTTGTTCTAATACCTCTACAAAAGGAAGGTTAATTTTCAACTTTTTGAATATGCCTAAGAATTTAGAAAATTGAGCATCAATCTTTTTCTTTTCAAATCTCTGAGGAAAATGTAAAGTGTTAGGAATAAAAGAAGGAGAGTTAGAAGTACTCTCTATACTGGTCTGTGATTTCTCCTTTTCTTTAGGTGCACTCTCTTTTTGTATTAAAGCATCCTCTATTATGGCTTCATCCTCTTCTTGTGGAAGCTCATCATCATCTACCATGATGTGCTTGTTCAACTCCTTGCCACTCTTTAGGGTTATGACAAAGCTTCAAAATTCAAACTAACCAAATAATTCAAGAAAATAATTTTTTTAAAAAAACAAATTACTTGAAAATTTGGGATGTCACATCCTTCCCTCCTTCAGAAACTTTTGTCCTCGAAAGTTCTAATCCTGGAAAAGCTCAGGATATTTCGATGTCATCTCATCCTCTCGTTCCCTCGTTATTTCCTTGAATTCACAATTTTACCATAAACCATCATTAGTGTTACGTCCTTGTTGCGCCAAGTCTTCACTTTCCTTGCCAAAAATTTAATTAGACTTCTCATAACTCAGTTTCTCCTCTAATGGCAAGGGCTTATAGTCTATGAGATGAATCTGTCACGTACTTTCTCAACATCGAGACATGAAAAATACGGTGGCAACGCCAACCGATAAGGCACATGACCAATCCGCTCTTGAATCCCAAATAGTCTAATGAAACATAGACTTAACTTCCCCTTCCTTCCAAACCTCAAAACACCTTTCACTTTCAGGAACATTTTATCCCTTACCACAAACTTCAGATCTCGACGTCTCACATTAATCTAACTTTTCTATCTGCTCTGTGATGTTTGTATGCAGACTCTAAACTTTTGGGTAGCCTCATTCGTAGTCTGCACGCTCAGGTCCTTACAATTTTCATTTTCCAACTTCATCCTAGTAAACAGGAAATCTGCAACTATTCCCATACAAGGCTTCAAATGGCGCCATGCCACTAATGGCTTGGTAATTCTTATTATAAGCAAACTCGATGAGATGCAACTGGGAGTCCCAACTTCCTGGGAAATTTAATGTGCAAGCGTGCAACATGTCCTCTAGAGTTTGGTTCAACGCTCGGCTTGACCATCATTCTATGGGTGGAAAGCTGAACTGAACTTCAATTTAAAACCTATCACTTTCTGAGACACTTCAAAAAAATTGGATGCTAAATGAAGGTCTCTAACGAACATAACTAGAATTGGTATCCCCCAAAGTGTGATAACCTCTTTCATAATAAAACTAGAAAACTTAAAATGTTGAAAATCAGCAGTACTCTTTAACTTACTCTAAGAACCTTTGTGAGCTTAGGAAATCGTACTCTTTTAAGACATGTATCTGAACTGATCGAGCTGGCAGAGAGAAATCTTCATATGTGCGGCGAAACAATTGGTCATACTTGATACAACATAGTCCTAAGATGCGTAGCAAGGAAAATTTGGTCCATTGGGATCCACTTCTACTTTAGAAGCATTAACTGAGATGCCCATCTTGGTAGCTACAGGTGTGAGAAACCACATTGTCCAACTAAATCTCATATTCATTAGATGCCTAGCATGAAGATACTACCTAGAGCTGTAAAACTTACTTGCCAAATCTCATGTTACTCCTTAGTCTTAAACAATTGCATATTACTATTTTGATCATGCTATGAACAAGTCTGGAAATCTCTTTCATAATAAGTTTTCTGAAGTCCTTGGACACTATAGAGCATTAGTCAAACTAAAACACATCTCTTTAACCTCAAAATAACTATATCCAAACCCTGCCACTAGTTTTTACAATAAAAACCTTCCTGGTTCGTAAATCTATCTTGAGAATATCCATCTCCATAGAGTCGATAAACTCCTCGTCCATGCTAGAAGAAACATACTATATGTGGCGTTCCAAGTCCAGGATTCAAAATTCGGATTTGACACCTAATGGCTCCGACATTCCCTTGCGACCTGGCTACACTACAATGATCAACTCTTAATATAGTTGATACATAAGCACGTGGATTTCAACTCTCTTTAAAACATACCAACCAGTATGCCCAGAGGCAAAAAAGTAAGGCGTCTGGAAAACTTCCATAAATAGCTTATGTATCTGCGACTTTCTATTCAACTCTACTATAACTACTTTGTAGGCAGCTTTAAGACCGAGAGTGTTCTAATCTCAAGTTCATCTTTTGTGCTAGTAGTTAGCCAGAAGATCTAGATTAACTACTTAACTTGAACTTTCGTACAATGGATCTCTACTTAGAGTTAGATTTCTTTCACATTTAAACCAAATCCATTGATCACTAGTCTCTAGTTATAACTTGAACCCAAAGTCACAATCCCCTAACTTTCGTTAATACTTTTGATGGTGTACCTTCTGACCATTAAAGCCTCAACATTCTATGTCAATAGTTTCAATACAACCATTTCTACTACCAACTCGACTTTAGATTATCCATCATACCTTTTTTATTTTGAAAAAAAAAGACTTTGATGTCGAAACTGAGCTTCACAACTAATGTTTTATACGATTCCTCCACCACCAAATAGTGAGGTCCAAAGTTTCAAATGGTAGTGAGAGATTCTTCTTTTACACCAAAACTAACACCTAGTAACCACTCATAATATGTCTTCAATCCAAACCATATTCAAGTACTTTGAAGTTTTGAACACATTAATTTCCTTTCTTTCCAAAGTAGTCACCTTCCTTAAACACGTTTCTTTCAGACCAACACTTAATGTGCTCTTCTTTCCTTTCCAAGTGTGACACAAACTCACTACACAAAGTGTAGCTCTACTTACCTCCTCCATGAGTCTTACCTTCTCAACCTAAATTTTCATGTTGTAGAATCCTCCTTCACCAATTATCATTGCCTTTCAACTCTAAAAGTTTCTCTTGTGGTCTCTTTAGCTTAACTAAATTCTTTTCATCTTAACCATGGTATGGCTAACTAAGTACCTTGCGGTACTTCTTAAGTTTGACTCTTTAGTTCAAAAGCCACATTTTTTTGTAAGTTCTGTTCAAACTAGCTTTCCTTCCACATCACACCAACTAAACAAGGTATTTTTTAGAAAAGTTTGCTCACATGAAGTTCACTTACTTTCCGGCTTGAACATTTTCACTTTTCAAGTACTACACATGAATAACCAAAGTACATTATGCGGTCCATCAACCTTAAACTCCACAATAGTAATCTTGTCATATTAAACCTCAAGAGTTTTCATATAAGAGGCACCAACTTCAATAGCTAGAAATTCTTGGGATGCCTTATCCCCTTATACAAACCTTTTTTTTTTTCCTTTTTAGGCACGTTATTCGAATAGCCAAAACACACATTTATTCACACCACCAATCTTCAGTACCATAAATGTGATCATGTTCTAATAACCCTTTCAAAATTCTTTTTGAGACATTTGACTTAATGTCAAGCAACCTTTAAATAAACTATAATCTCTTTCTCTTCTCCTTTCTATCTTTAAAACATCCTTAATCTTGTCCTTAAGTACGTGTCTTAGGAAAGAATTCTTTGTACTACCACTAAGCTCAATACCTAATGCAAAACACAACAATAGCCTTGATGATTATTGTCTATAATAGTTTATTCCTTGGCTTAATCATATATATACTTTTATTCCTAAACTGCCGTAACTCTACATAATTTCATCAATCTTTAAGATCTATGAACTGAAGTATATATATTCCTTTCAAACAGATTTTCCATGAGATAAACTAGCACAAAGTGACCTCATAATAATTCTTTTTTTTTTTTTTCCTTTTTGTAGTGCGTTAACTAAATAATTAATTTATAATAACTTCCATCGAGTCACTAGCCTAGCATTAGAACACAACTGGTGCATTTAAGCTAAACAAATATTTTAATGCACAACTTTTCATGAGAAAAACTTTACATGCAAGGCATACCTGGCGATGACGAAGAACCCTTTGATGGCCATAGGGACAGTCTGGACTTACATAGTAAATCAGTCTACAGAACCAATAACTCTTGGCTCTGATACCAACTGTAACGACCCGACTAGCAACTATCTAATCGGACCATTACTCAGTGCATGCAAAAATTCGAAGAAACGACACTATGCCGAATGGTAAAGAAGAACCCATGTTTTTCATGAAAATTTCTACTTGTTTTAATTTAAGAAATCAGTGCAATAACAAATAAATGAAATTTTGGTTTGGGGTACCCCTAAGGAAAACAATAAAAGAAGCTTTATAAATGAAAATCAACATAAACAAATAGGGAGACGAATCTCAAAACAAAACTAGACAATTGGACAAGCTTTCATAAAAGAAAACATGCAAAACTAAGCGGAAGCTGATACGGGTCCCGTGATGCCATCAAGGTTTCTTCCTGTCATTCGCCGACACGTTCCTTCCTTTACCTGAAAAAAAATATAAGAGGAAAGGATGAGTAATTTTATTACTCAGTAAGTAACCCTACTACCGGGGTCAGGCTAGGCACCTATGTCCAATAAGTGCATTAAACATGTGAGACATACATATCTATCATATATCATATTTTTATAAGTGAATGGTTAGACTCGCCCCACCCTTGGTTATTGGTGATCCCGAAGGAACACAATCTCTGGTGATCCCGAAGGAACACAATCTCTGGTGATCTCGAAGGAACACAATCTCTGGTGAACTCGAAGGAACACAATCTTTGGTGAACCCGAAGGAACACAATCTCTGGTGATCCCGAAGGAACACAATCTCTAGTGGACACCCAACCAACATAGGGGGGCACTACTACTCATCGTACATGGTCAATAAAATTCACAATCATTTCATCACATGGATTTATATGCTAACAGCAAGGTTCATAAACGTTTAACAACATGGTTTATATACTAATAGGCACATATACTTTAAGACATGGAAAAACACATACAGACACAGTATCTCATAAGTGGCTCTAGAACCTTACTACACCATGGTGACTACACATATGGCCCGAGGGCGGTTTAGGTAGTAAGACTACTTATATTGAGACTAGGTGCAAATAGCTAACAAAGCAGCCAATTCTCACAAAATGCTTGAGTTAAAACCCCAAAGTGCAACTAAGCCACGATCTTCTTCCATACTTCAAACAATGAGTCCAACCAAAATGGACCCGTAAACCGCTTGGATAGCTTGTTTCTGATTCCAAAATCCTTAGAAGCCTGAATCTAAAATCCAACCTCAATGAGTAACAACAATTAAAACCAATTCACGAAATTACGAGAAAATCAACAATACTTACCTAAACAATCCTGACCTAACCAAGTCTTGAAATCCTAGCGTAACTCACGAAAAGGGATAATGCCAGAGAGAGAGCAGCTGGGCAACAACTTGTAAACCCATTGACATCCAAGATTGGTTTAAGTATATATATATACTTCTTTAAATTCTCTTTTCTTTTCCTTTTCCAAAACCCTAAATATATATATTTAAATTTCCATTTTCCTTTTCCTTTTCCCAAAACAAAACACAACTTATTTAATATAATATTCCTCAACCCATCAAATCAAATCTTTTCCAACCACCACTTAATAATTTATTTAACCAAAATATCTTCTAACAAATCAATTCCCCAACTTAAATTCAATTTTAATTTATCCTCATATTTTTTTAAATTAATCAAGTTCTTAAATCTCACCCAATTTCAAATCTTCACGTTAAATCCAACTTTTAAATCTCCTCCAAATAAATTCAATTTTCCACTAATTGAATCAAATCCAAATCTTTTATCACGATTACTTTAAATTGAATTATTTTCTCAACATAGTCCAATTAAAGCTTCAAAATTTGAACAACTAACCAAATAATTCAAGAAAATAAATTTTTTTAAAAAAACAAATTACTTGAAAATTTGGGATGTCACAAAACCATAGGAGTTAAATTCTAATTATAAGTTGTAAGACCTAAATTTGAACTTCTTCCAAACCATCGAGACAAAAATTTCAATTTATCTCATAAGTTATATAATACTACAAAATAATAAGTATCCAATTCTTTTTAATATAAAATCATGTTAAAAAATAAATTAATAATAGTTTATTGTGAATTGATATTTATTGGTAACAAAAACTAATTTGCAATTGTTTAAATTAGAATCTAATTTCTGAATTTTGCTACCAAACACATATCTAACAACCTGAAATACAACTATGTGTAATTTAATCTTTCTGTTTTTAACTTTATGTTTTCAGATTTTCTACCAAACAGGCCCTAATAGTTCGCAACAAAGAATAGTCCATAAATCAATCAATAGAACAGTCCATAAACCAATCAATAAAAAAATATCAGGCAAAAACTAACTTGATCCAAGAAAAATAACACTCTAGATCTCGATCTATTCATCCATACATAAAAGAAAAAAAAAATCTAGATCTAGATCTAAAAGCTTTTTATTGAATAACATTGGAAAAGAAAAAACCTTCAACAACAACAGACGGTAGATGGCAATCGACAGCGGTAGACGATAGCAACAGTATGTGGAGAAAGAGGCAGCTACCAAGGTTGGACGGATGAACGAGAAGAATGTTGAGAGAAAAGGAGGTTTCGAGATGGAGAAGAGTAGATCTGAGGGGAAGGGCTGAATTTGCCCATCCACGAGTACCTGCTAAGCATGTACTGGGTACACAACTTTCCTACTGTACATGTATACCAGATAAATGATTATAATTTTGCGACGTGGCCAACCACTGAACCTAGCAGAGGATTGAGAACATCACAACCATGTTGGATGGAGATCGTGGACTCGATCTACGTTTATCCCAAATCATTGACCCAATTCATGATTTCATTTTAGTAGACGTAGACCGGGTACACGTCTTGCCAAAAATTGCGTACCCAATCCACAATTTCTCAACCTAGTTTTGTCAATACTTTTATTATCACCCTATTTTTGTTATTAAATATTAAAGTATATAACATTTTGTAAAGAAAGAAAGTTCTCCATCCCACTCAAACATTATATAATTGTGTTTACATGTCTAATGACTTCTTTTCGTTGAGACATATATTATTAACTTCATATTTAAGCTCACACTCACTGATTTAGAATAATCCAATGTTTGATCATTTTTATAATGTTGTAGTTGATCTTTTACTCTCTTAGATTTCACATCTTAATAAAACTATGCCCAACACCAACCAAGAAGTTCATGATTTTTGTAGTGGGCTTGGGAGCAATCCTCTTGGAAATGGGCTAGCCAAATTTTAAATTTGTACATGGTCCAATATAGCATTCACCTTGGCTTCAACATATACATATATCCCCATGCATATTTCTATATATATAATATGTAAAGAATTTTGGTTATATTGTTGAGTTGCACAAAAAGTAAGAATACAAGGAATAAAACAAGTTACTGTCTGTCTCCAAAACTAGCTCAAAGCATACAACTTAAAGCTTGACATTTAATTTAAATTAATATCATACCTTCTTCCTTTAGGACAGATAATGAAGACTGAGTCTTGTAATGTTGTAATTATATACCTTTTGCCTGTTTGTTTTTCTCCATAGTCTTGACAAACCCCTTTACCAACCCTTTTTGATTCTATTATTTCACATTCATCCTCAACTATTTAACCCTATGTCCTTTGACTTGAAAGTTGAAACTTTCCTACCTCTATACCAAATGTTTCTTTTTTATAATATCTTTTGTTTCTTTCTATTTTTCTACTTTAAATTAAAACTAATATCATATGCACTTTTGTTTGTTTTGTAAACTAAAGTTAGGAATAAGCATACAACTTTGAATTGAACTTTACCATTTTTTTCAAATTTGTTTGGTTATTGAAAAATGAGGACCTGTACAGCATCACAACAATATACTTAATCTAATTTAAAACAAAAAATAGTGTTTAGAAGTGTAAATATGGTGGAATCACCACCGAATTAAAAAAAAAATCTTTTAGTTCAAACGCACAATGAAAGTGAAGTTTCGGACCTTTAATCTCTTATCTAATTGAGTAATGCTCAGGTTTGCACTAAATTCAAAAACTTAAGTCAATGTAGGGTTACAATAAATTTAATCTACTTTTCTTTTCAATCGTGCATTTGCAAATTTTATAGAAAGTTTCTCGACAATTACAGAGAAAATGACATTACAAAAATATTATATTATGTTAAACCACTACTTTTGGAAGTTTAAGAAAATAGATTTTTGGTAAATTGAGGGGCCTAGTATCACTTGTAGGGTAGGGAATTATATACTTTGTAGATATGTGAAGATGGTACAAGTGAGGAGAGAAAATTAAGGTAGAAAGAAGAAAGAATATCTAGAGATTATTATTTTTTGTCCCAATTTTTAAATATAGTTAAGGTACTTTTTAACAATAATTTAGTGACTAAAAAGAAAACTAAATGTATCTATTTTTTAAAATTCGATGATCAAGAAGATATATTGAAAAAAAAAATGAATTAGGGTTATATATGATGGGGTGTTTCCAGGTAATTAATTAATTATGAAGACATATATTTAAATTTGAAGATGAAGATGAAGATTATTGTTGAAATTAAGGTTGGAATTTGCTTTGAGAATAGTGATATATTTGGTGAGAGAGAGAGAGAGAGAGAAAAGAAAAAATATATATAATGATATATGAAATTAGGAGAATTTAATTGGCCGACTGAGAATGAAAAGAGAAAAAAAAAAAGACAAACACTGAATTCCTTTGGCAAATCCAAGGGATAGACGGCGCCACCCACGCTATAACCGACGATTTTGCCTATGTTTTCTTTTCGTCTTTTTCTTTCCTTCGTTAATCTTTCAATTATACACTACAACAATTTTTACTTTTTCCGACGAAGAAACTGTCATAAGATAATCTAAATACATCGAAAAATATTATACCATACGACCAATGTAATAGTCTTTTAGCTAATATAATTTTCTTTTTTTAAAATTCTCCGCCTAAAAAAGAAAAATGAACATCTCTAATACACACGTTCATTTTTGATAATATCATGAGATATTAAAACAGTGGAGTGAAAAATATTTAAGTTTTGTATATAGGAAGATAAATTAATTAGTTGACAATGGTGCAACTGTTTTTATAAATATTCAAATTGTATTGTGGAGTTTACAATCTTTGAAATGGGAATACAGGATGGATTATGGCTGTACAATTATATTTTCAATTATTTCATTAATTACAAAAGCATGGTAGAATAATGAATTTGTAAGACTGAGGTCTTATTTCGATAATGACAAAGCTTACCCACTTATTTAAGAGTTTATGGATTAAAGCAAATTAATTTGGACCAAAATAGAGTTTAAATTTATTTTATCATAATGATCGAATTTTGTTGATCTCCTTTTAGGAAACTTTCTTTATTAATTATTATTATTTGACATAATTTTTTTTTTTTTTCATTTAACAAAAATCTCTAGAAGGTGCAATGTATGCAACTTCAATCTATATGTAGATGATTTTACAAACATGTTGGAAAATTAATACCAAAATCATTGTTATATGTAATGTTGATGGCAAAATTTAGTCAAATGAACTTGCTTAATCTTCATGTGTTAAAATTTGTAACTTGGGAGAAGAGATCACCTGCAAAATAAGAAGGAAACTCTTATCGTTAAGTTAATATCTAGCAAAGAGGTTAGAGCAAGCTTTATATATAATTGGGTTAACCCTAGGATTTTCTCACCTTCACGATCAATAGGAATCCAAAAAGCTAAATTAAGGGGAACGCAGTCAATTGGGGTAGGCGGGCATTTCACTCAATCTCCAAGGCCAAGACAAGGTTTTTAGATTGAATGACCCACTTGCTTCCAATTGTGGGCCAACAGAGGGTTGACCTCAGAAGAGGGACAGACTTGTTGGTCTCAGGCTCAGCCTCCAAAGCCGAGGTGGGTTTTTTAGGTCGGATGTCCTGATCACTTCACTTGCTTCTAGTTGTGCCTCTCCTAAATCTGTTTCCGCCTATCTTAGCTTTGTTTTGGCATGAAACAACTTTTTTGACTTTATCCTTCAACTTTGATTTCCTCTCTTGATTTTTCTTATACATCCAAAATTACCTATAACATGCCATATATAAAAGACTACAAATAATCTTCAATTTGAAATGAAAAGACTACAAAAAAAAAAAAAAAAAAAAAATTAATTAAAAGTATAACATTTGATATGTATGTTAGCGTGGAATTTGCCCCTAAATATATAACTTTGTTTTTCCTATATATATCTTTGAAAAATGGGGCAAGGCCACTTAAGTCCGGTTTGTTAGACAAACCAAATTTTGTTTTATATTTCTAGATTCATTGAGTCAATATGTATTTGTTAGATAATGATTTGGATTCTATTTTTGAAAACTAATTTTGAATTATATGATTGATAGCAACAAAAACATGCTATCTTGCTCCACTTAATTCAGGGTTGTCTTTATATTTTATATGTTTATTTCAATATTTTATAGATATCAAACACTTGTGAGGTAGAGCTGGGCGATAGAGCTGAAATGGAGCAAAAACGGACCAAAATGAAGCTTAATTGCATCACCCAGGAAAGAGAGAAGCCACGACACTTTTTCGCGAGAAGAAAGTTTTTGGTGGAATCCCAATAGCGTCGCAGCGCTTTAATGTTTGTTCACATGTAGATTTGTGATAACACCCCGGCGTTGTATTCTAGCGCCACGGCGCCAGCCTGATTTTATAAAAGAAAACTTTAGCCGCCTAAGTCAAATCATCTCCGATTCTAACTGTTTCTCCTCAATTTCCTCCTTAATTCACATTTATTGGCATGTCGATTATGGGCTAAGGTACTCATTTTAGCTTAGGCATAGAGAGATTTCTCCTTGGAATTGTGAACTTGTGAGATATTAGATTCAATTTTATAATTCTCATTGTCATTCTTAGATTGTTCTATATTGTTATGTGCTTTTGGTTATACAATTTCATGATTGTGTGACAAACTTGATTGAAGTTGCATAATTGTATGCTATAGATTTGTTGCAATAAATGACATTTAATTGCAACTTAATCTAAAAGGTAGCAATAGGTTAGTTAGGCTTGTAATTCATAATAGATGACGAAGAACATTGATCTATCAATTACATAGGAATGAATCAATTCGAATGTTTAATTCAACGTTTCTGATTCAATATTTGACTTAGACAATTTCTTAATCTTAATACGATTGGTTGGATTATTAGGATGCATTTCATCTAGTTGATTTAACTAATTTGATAATTTGGACGCTAACCTAGCATTCTAGGCGAGTCGGCTAAGATTGGAACAAGTAGGAATTAATCTGATAAATTAGTGATCAAGTTATAATTAGAGAATAACTTGAAAGCCTAAGCTAGATTCTTAATTACTGAATTTAATTGCAATTTAAATTTTCTGCAATTTATTTCTCAGCAATTTAAAGACAATTCCAACCCCTTGCCATCAGTTACCTTAGAACTATAAACACTTAAATTGGAAAATTCGAGGGCTCCTTGTGTTTGACCCGGTCTCGCCACTAACAGTTTTGGTAAGAACAATAAATTATTTGGAACATATTTGGAATGAAATTGGGCCACAAATTTTGTCTTCCAATTATCCAAATAGTGTAAATTTTGGAAAACAAAATTTTAATGTTTTTAGTATATGTACTTGCTTTTGGTTGTAGAGTGTGATGAGGGTGCTAAATATATATCAACCTAGTCAATTGAGATATTTAGGCGCACTTGCTAATCACTCTCTTGTCCAAAAGTTTTCAAAAAAAAAAAAAAAAAAATCTTATCTAGAATTTGAATTAAAAATTTTAAAATGCAAATTAGTTAAAAAAAGAAAAAAAAAAAAAAAAAAATTAAATTTAAAAAAAAAAAACTAAAAAAAAAAAAAAAAAAAAAAATTTTATTTAAAATTTAAAAAAAAAAAAAAAAAAAAATCTTATCTAGAATTTGAATTAAAAATTTTAAAATGCAAATTAGTTAAAAAAAGAAAAAGAAAAAGAAAAACATTAAAAAATATAGTATTTTATGTGTTGTAGACTCAATTTTATGTATAATTATAAATTAAATGAAGACTAAATTATAAAAAAGGTCTTGAACTTTGTATTTTGCGTAATAAATACTCTTGAATTTTTAAAAGTTTCAAAAAAATACTCTTCAACTTTAAAAAAGAGTTAAAAAAAAATGCCTCTATTGTTAGACTTGGATAGAAAACTATTGATTTTTTGTTTAAAAAATACTCTTTAACTTAAAGAAAAGTTCAAAAATACCTTTAATATTAATATATGAATTGGAACTATTGATACCTCGTCACGAAAATCCTTCCAAACTTTCAAGTTAAAAAGTATCCTTAATGCTCAAAGTCATTTATTTACATCTCATCACCTCCCTCCTCCATTTCCTCCCTCTCCCTTACTTACCTAACACTCCTTTTTTTTCATGGTTTGACTTTTGAGTTTATCTAATAATAATAATAATAATAATAATAATAATAATTTATTATTATTATTATTGTCTTTTTCCATTAAGATATATAAATTATAAAAGATAATAATAATAAAAACACCAAGGGGATCTTATGACGTAAATATTTTAACAAAATTGTACATTAGTAGTTGAGTAGGTATTAATAACCAAATACGTCTTTTTTGTACTTGTCTATTTATTGTTTTGGTAAGTTTCAATGGGAACTAGTAGAAACATTTTATTTTATTTTATTGTAAGGTTAAGAATATTAATGCAACTTTCGAAAGTTCAAAGATAAGTTCCAAACGAGTTTTAACGATTTTTGTTTATATATATACTAAGGGTAAGAGTGTTTTTTTTATTTATTATTCTTTTTAAGGTTTAGGGTTTTTGAAACTTTTGAAAGTTTAGAACATTTTTGAAACAAAACACAAACGATTTTCATCCAAAACTAACGGTAAAGTTTTGTTTGAAATTTTGTTTTTGTAAGGGATATCTTTGAAATGTTTAAAAGTTCAAGGATATTTTTTATTCGAAGCACAAAGCTTAGGGGTATTTTTTATAATTTAACCTTATAAAAATTTAATAATAATTATACCAATTTGTTTTAACATAAAACATGTATATAAATTAATTAATAATAATTTATATTAAATTTAATATTTAGTAGGTAACTTAAAACTAGATTTATTGTTTATAATTATATTATCAAACACAGTTCGAACCATGGTTAGAATTGGAGTCAAGTTTCTAAACCTACTATCAAATACATATATCCGAAAAGATGAGATATTCTATTTTCATTGAATTGATTTTTTCAAATTTCTATTTTAGATTGGTTACCAAATAGGTTCGTATTACTCAATCACTATATGAAAGACAATATTTATATATTCTAGGGATGTTTTCAAAAATAGAAAAATTGTTGAAAATAATTACAAATATATCTTACTTTTTATTTGTGATAGACTACGATAAACTCAGATAGACATTTATCACTTTATTAGATAGACACAAATAGAAAGTATGTTGTTATATTTGTAAATTGTTTGTATTTATAATAATTTTCTATATGTATTTGCGTTGGCAATGATATATTGTACGGACAATATACAGTATATATATAGAGACAAAAGGATAGAATTAATACAAATATTATAAATACTTTCATATCTCAATTATTTTCTATTTCATTGTATCTTATGAAAAAGAATATTAGTATTTAATAACTTTAAATATTGGGATAAAGTATCCCCAATAGGAGGCAAACACATTAGGTTTGATTAAGAACCTTTTTCTCTCGACGGCCCATTCATTAATCATATATGCTCAATAGATTAAAACAAGTTATAACCATTAAGAATAATCATTTATGTGGATATTTTAGTCATTGGCTTTTTGAGGTGTAATTCTCTTGGCATCAAACAAATACATCTTCGAAATTATTTTAGCATTGACCATAGTTTCAAGAAAAATTTAATCCATAAGAAAACTACCGGCAGAAACAATAATCAAATAATCAAAATCTCATTGCTTACCAACCAGCAAGAAGAACTCAAAATGAATTTAATTGATAAATACATTTGAAAATCAAATGGTGATGCAAAATCTGGTACATAATTCCTCGTTAATCTTTATCTACATCTATAGTATCTAAAAGGAGCTATGGGGAATTTAAAAAAAAAAAAAAGAAAAAAAAATTCTTTTGACTTTCTCTTGCCCTTTTAATTGATGATTTATAGGGATATTTTAGGTAATTTTACATTTTAATATATAATTAAATAATTTTTTTCCTATTTTTGACATTCACACTCTAAAAGGGAAAAAAAGAAAAAACACATTTTATCCCTATTTCTGATAGTAGATTCTAAATTTTAAAAAAATCACATTTTATCTCTCTCCATAAATCAGGTTTACAAAATTATCTCTAATTTTAATAGTAGATTTTAGATTTAAAAAATTATATTTTATCTCTATCTATAATTCACACTAAAAAAAAAAAATCTCATGTTATCTAAAAACATATCATTCACATTAAATTGATATAGATTTAAAAAAATAAAAAAAATCATAATTTATTTCCAATTCACGTTAAAAGAATTTTTTTCTTTTAAATTTTCTTGTTATCTAAAATCCTACCGTTCACATTTTATCTATATTTATTATATACTATCTAAAAGGAGTTATTAAATAAACAGGTGAGCAAGTTTTCTTAGACTTCTTTATTTTTTGTATTTTCCATGAAATGATAACTCTTAATTTTTGTGGGGGAATACATCATTTGATAGTTCGTTTCAATTCTTAAATTTTATATTTTTCAATTATTTGTTTTTATCTAATCTTTTTTATGTTTTCAAAGTACAATGAAGTAGTATTGTTCAACAATACTATAGAAAAATTTGGTCATATTTTTTTAAAAGACAAAATTTATTTGCAAATAAATTCTTTTATAATAAAGGAAACTGTAATTGTGTATATATATATATGAAAATTTATTTTAAATAACAAAACTATTTAAAATATTTACAAATAATAGCAAAATATTATCGTTTATCTGCAATAGACTGCGATAGATTTACCGTAGATAGACAGTGAAATTTTGCTATATTTATAAATATTTTGATTCATTTTTCTCTATTTGAAAAGAATAATATATCTAAAACATATATAAATTCGTTATTACTCACTAAGTATTTAAATTTATTTTATTACGTTTTATATCTATATGACTCTTCAACTTATATATGTATATCTCATTTTTAATGTTATGAAACACATGCACGTAGCTTAGTATGTATAAGTGAAGGAAGAATTAAATTTATTCACGATGTAACAACTTAAAGACTTAAAAACAATAAAAATAGCTTTAAATGGGAAGACTTTCCTCTAATTAACCTCCCGTTATTCATACTTAACGAAGAAAGCTCTCTTACATATCCCTTTAAAAAAAGAAGAATAATAATAATAAAAGAAGGTGAATGTTTAAAGTGAAAACTTAATACTTAAAATAGAATCATTGAGAAACTTAAAAAACACAAAACTGAAATTTACATGGAGTATCTAAGTTTATTTTAATTTTCTTTTTCTTGTGAGGATGAGAGGAAGGTGTTGTATGAAATTAGTTAAGGACCATACATTTAGAGTAGGAACCAAGAACACTTTTGTGTGATTTTATATTCAAGTTAACGAAAATGTTATAAATATGTTAAATGAATCCACAATCTAATTCAAAATTAGGATTATGGTGTGATTTTAAAAGGAAAAAGTCTTGATTATTGTTTAGGTTGCCCCTATCTTCATGTCATATATTTGTCTAATAAAATTTTGTCATATGACAAACTTTCTTTTTTAAAAAAATGAAATTATTTATTTATATTTTATATATCATAAAAGGAATGCATGGAACTAGAAGCTGCACCTAATCCTAATCATTGTCCTTTTAAAAGTAATGAAAAGTGTTTGTATTAATAATTTCGTGCAATTTTTAAGAAATGATGTAATATTTTGGCTACTATCATAACAACGTTATCAGTTTATTATTCTAATGAATTGAACTTCTTTTCAATACCCTATGGTTTTCCTTTTTCATAAAAAAATTGCTGACATAAGCAAAAAAATGTGTTTAATCAATCTCTTTTATTTCTTCTTCATTGACCAACGATAATTTTAGTCGTGGTCTCATAACACATAAAAAGATATTTATGAAGTAGATCAAAATAATAGTAACTTGGTGATAGATGCCTTATTTAAATGGTAACACTCTAACAAAATTATAAATATAAAATCAGTATGTTAGTTAGAAAAATGCATGAAATTTAAAAAGAAAATCCAATTTACATGTTTTTTTTTCTGTGTTAGATATTTCTTTTGGTCCTATATGTTAAAATACAGTTTTTCTAGATATGCTCTAATCAGTCATATCATCATATGAGATATGTATTTATAAATACTAAAGGGTCTTTAAAATTTAATTATTGTCACATTCCTTTGTTTACATTAAACATGAACCATATAAGATACATGCTAACATTATTAGTAAGTATCCAAAAAGTGTCATTTCTTTATATAGGCACACATTCCTTCTCTAATCACGAATTCTAATTGAGAGACTCATGAAAATGAGCTATCGAGAGAAATAGTTATGCCAAACATACATCACCACTAATCATTAAAAGTATATGTTTTATATATTCCGCTAAGATAGTTATTTTTTTTATTGTATATTGGTAAAAAAATAAAAAAATAAATAAATAAATAAAAATAAAAGAAAAGTAAAAGAGAAAACAAAAGTGGGTTCTTCCTCCCACAGCCGGCCCCATGTTTGGGCTCTCCCCACTCCCATACACAAACTTCTGAACTGTATTAGGGGACAGTTAAAACAGTTAGCCCAAACAAGACAACATTTCTCTAGGAAACAGCTAAACAAGCTGGGAGGTATTTAATTGTGATTATGAAACCATAATTCATCCAAGAACCCTCCAATTTTTTATTCCTCTACTAACTGACAAAAATCCCATCACCATAAAAACAATCAAACTCCCTTCTCCAAACTTCTTTCTTTTATATCAAAATTCCCTCTTTTAACTTGTTTGTTTCTCATAAAAATTATAACTTGTTTTTATCTTCTGGGGTTGTTTGAGAATTTCCATTAGAACAAAAAAGGAAATTAAAGATGATCAATTCTCTCTGTGGAAGCATTGGGTCCAGCAAGACTACTACTGATAGCTCCTCAGCTTGCACCACCAAGCAACACCTTCCTCTGCCTACTTCCCCTAACGAATCCTTTTCCGCAAAGACCACACCAATATCGTCCTCCGATTTGGAGCAAACTGCCCTCACGCCGCCTAGCCTCGACTTTCCCCCTCCCAAATTTGAGATCGATGGCGATATCGAGATTCAATCGCCGGACAACTCAGTATGGGAATCCTTGTTCGCAGACCAACTCGACTGTGATTTCATGATCTCATCTCCTGCTCGGAGCTTGTCGTCGCCTCAAAGCTTGAATTTCAACTACTATAACTACAACTATGGGCAAGCAATGATGCAATGTTCTCCACCAAGGAGTTGCTCTCAAGTTGGAGCTTCAAGTAGTGTCCAGAAAGGAAAAGGGCTTAGCCCACTTCACAAGGTCTTTAATTCTCCAAGCAATCAATATATGCAAGCAATAGAGGGAACTTCTTCACTCCCAACTATTGGAGAACTATTGGAAGATTATCAAGAAGAGGGATTTGAAACATATCAAAACATGGCCAAGATTTCAGGTATTGGAGAATCATTGCAATATTATGATATATCAACTTCTTCCCTTCCACCCATTGTTTTTGAGGACTTGGCTCTTCCAAATTCTTCAAATCTTATTTGTGGCTCAAACCAAGAATCATCAACAGTGGAGAGGGAATTCTATAATCAAATAGGCTCCAATATTACAACTGCCTCATTGCCACAACAACAACAAGATGATCAAGATCAACAAGGGAATCCGCCGCAGCTGCCGCCACGACTGACGCCACCACTGCCAAAGCAGGCCCAAAGTCAGCTCAACCATAGCTTGATGGCGCCTCTTCCTGTTGGATCTGAGCAGGTAATCCATTAATTAAACACTCTCTTTTACTATTAATTTGGAGATCAAGTTCAATTCTACCAAATATAATTAGATGGGGAGAAACAACCCATTAAAAAACTCTAGCAACAAAATTTTCGAAGTCCGATAACTGACTTAAAAGCATCTAACACCATTAGAAAATCAATCCTTACAAAGAAATAGTCTTATGTAACCTTTTGTTTTTTAATTTTCTATTTTTGAAAACTAAGTCTAAGAACACCCCTTTCATCTATTGTTTTCTATGTTTTGTTGTCTACATTTTAGAAATGTTTTCAAAATCAAATTTAGATTTTAAAAACTAAAACAAGTAAAAACTTGTTTTTTCTTCTTTTCTTAAAAAAATTAGCTAAGAAATCAAATGTTTACATAAGAAATATGAAAACTATGAGTAAGAACTCATGATGTATTTACTACTTTAGGTAATTATGATGTATTTATTAACTTGTTAAATTAGAAGGCTTTTCTCTAGCCTATCCCTTGTTGCATTATCAACTTCTCGAGCTCTCCTCCAGCTCCCCTCTATATATTACTTTTTTTTTATTATTCTTATTAATACAACTCTCTTTTGGTGTTGGGATATGATGAGGGTGCTAAGGATGTGTCAATCTAGCTAGTTGAGATATCTTGGTGCACTCTTGATCTCATCATAAATGTGTAAGAAATTATGAGAAAACAAACACAATTTTTCAAAAACCAAAAACTAAATAGTAACCAAACGAAACCTTAGTTTTTTGTTTTTGAAAATAAAGCTTAAAAATACCACTTTCAATCCTAAGTTCATATTGAGAACTTGACTAGTTAGGAATTTAAGCGTTTTTTAAGGAGTGTGTGATCAAAACAATCACAAAATTAAAAAACGAAATCGTTATTAAACCGAGCCTAGAAATCATTAGTAACTAATATTATCATTAATTTAAAAAGATTAATTAATTTAGTTGTTGGTGTGGTTCCCATTTTTGAAAACTTCTAGGAACAAGATAGTGGACTTCAACTGGTGCATCTCCTTCTTGCATGTGCAGAAGCAGTAGCGAAAGAAGATTACATGTTAGCTAGAAGATATCTTCATCATCTCAACAGAGTTGTAACACCAATTGGTGATTCCATGCAAAGAGTTGCTTCTTGTTTCACTGAAGCCTTAACTGCTCGTCTTGCTGCCACTCTCACCACTGCAAAACCGGCTTCTTCAATCCCTCCATTCCCTCAAAACTCCCTTGAAATCCTCAAGATTTATCAAATTGTTTATCAAGCTTGTCCTTATGTCAAATTTGCCCATTTCACCGCTAATCAAGCCATTTTTGAAGCTTTTGAAGCTGAAGAACGTGTCCATGTCATTGACCTTGATATTCTCCAAGGCTATCAATGGCCAGCTTTCATGCAAGCCCTAGCAGCTCGCCCGGGAGGCTCCCCCTTCCTCCGTATCACCGGTGTTGGCCCCGTCATAGATGCCGTAAGAGAAACCGGCCGTTGCTTAACCGAGCTTGCTCATTCTCTCAACGTCCCTTTCGAATTCCATGCCATTGGAGAACAACTTGAAGCCCTAAAGCCAAACATGTTCAACCGTCGCGTCGGTGAGGCTCTAGCAGTCAATGCAGTGAACCGTCTCCACCGTGTCCCCGGAAAGAGCCTTGGGAACTTACTGGGAATGATCCGAGATCAGGCTCCGAATATCGTAACCCTAGTTGAACAAGAAGCAAACCATAACGGACCATATTTCTTGGGGAGGTTCCTCGAAGCTTTACACTATTACTCTGCAATTTTCGACTCGCTCGATGCTACATTTCCACCAGATTCCGCGCAACGGGCGAAGGTGGAGCAGTATATATTTGCGCCGGAGATAAGAAACATAGTGGCGTGTGAGGGACCGGAGCGAATTGAACGACACGAGAGGCTCGACAAATGGAGGAAACTAATGGAAGCAAAGGGTTTTAAAGGAGTGGCATTGAGTAGTAATGCAGTGACACAGTCAAAAATATTGCTTGGTTTGTATTCATGTGATGGATACAGGTTGACTGAGGACAAAGGATGCTTGTTGTTGGGGTGGCAAGACAGGGCTCTTATTGCAGCTTCTGCATGGAGATGCTGAGGAGGATATTTTTATTCTTTTTATCACATAATAATAATAATTGTGATTTGTTTTTTTTTTGTTTATTTTAATCATGGAATTTGTTGTTATAGTTTCTATCTACATATATATGTTTAATTACTTAATTACAAACAATGTACACACAAGAACAAGAAAATTAGTGTTAAAAACTAGAACACTCTCATATCTATAGGTCATGAGAAAGGGAGATCTCTTGGATTAATTATATATGGATTTGTTCCTTATGATATTACAGGTTATATTATGAGTTATTTATATTTATTTTAATATTTCTGTTGAATATTATTATTTGACACAGTCAAATGGCGAAAGGTTTCTGATTTTCGGTTAAATTACAATTTTCGCACTTGAATTTGTGTTTAATAGATTTTTTAAAAAATTTTAAATATAAATTTGTGCCTAATATATAGGTTCTAATTAAGGTTAAAAAGTGTCTAATAGACATTTAAAACTTTCAATTTAAGTCTAAATATAAACTTTGGGCTTGAATGTGTAATAATAACAAGAGCAATAGCATGCAAGTGACCAGTGCATTGCTACAATTTTGATTAAGGAATTATGTAAGCTGAGGCTAAATTTAAGATAAAATTGTATAAAAAGCCCTAAAGTTTAATTGTAAGTAAATGGGCTAAGATATATAGTTGGGCCTACCATATATGAAGGGCTTTTATTTTCTTCCTCATTATTATCGTTATTCATTATTATCATTTAATTTAATTATTTGTTGACCATATGTGGAGTGAGAGAGAATCAAATTTGTGAATTTCATATCAACAATACAAGTTTAATGGGGGTTGAATTATGCTTTATGTCGACTCTTATCCTCGTTCCTTGTTACCTAATAAGTTGGAGTAAGAGCACACTGAACTAGGTACTTTTTTTTTAAGGTAATTTTTGGGGGTTGAATTATGCTTTATGTCGACTCTTATCCTCGTTCCTCATTACCTAATAAGTTGGAGTAAGAGCACATTGAACTAGGTACTTTTTTTAGGGTAATTTTAGTGGGTAGCATTTTTAGGACTAACAGTTAAGTGTATAACAACTTTTAAAGAATTGCAAATATAGCAAAATCTATCAGTGTTAGATTCCTATACCAGCAATATAGTTTATCACTAATAGACTCCGATAGCTAGATCTAAATTTTACTATATTTGCAAATTATTTTGCATTGTGTTATATCTACTAATACTCTGGGCCTAATTGTGTTATATCTGATATACTTTATATTTGGTCTGTCAGTAATCTGATACACGTTATATTTGTTATGTATCAATTGACTGATATACCAACAACATAAATTATATATCAAAATTACAATGTTATACTTAAAATTTTATTTAGAATAAATGTTGCTATACTACTGATACATTAATAATATACTTGAAATTAGATTATTATGAGTATTGATCAATATTAATAAACTAATTTATACTCTAAATGAATTTTTAATAAGTGTCTCACAACAATTTAGTAATAATCTATATACTTGTAATTGAATTTTGAATGAATATTGATATACTACTGATACACCAAGACAATACTTAAAATAGATTTAGATCATGAATGATATACTATTAATACACTAAAAATATACATGAAATGAATTGAGTGACTATTGATATCCTACAGAGACATCTGTGTTACAGTTTAAATAAAATTTAAAGAGTGTTGATAAACTAGTATACAAATATAATACTTAAAATGGATTTAGATCATGAGTGATATACTATTAAAACACTAAAAATGTATATGAAATGAATTCTTAATGACTATTGATATACTATTAATACATCTATGTTGCAATCTAAATCAGGCATATCAATAAATTAATATACCATTTGTGTTGGCTTTTTGACCCTTAGTCTCAAATTAATTAATTTTAATTAATTAATTAATTAATTAATATTTTGATGATAACAAATCTGATTTTGTTTATTGACAATTTTGTTATTTTGAATAGTCCATAGTGTAGAGCTCGAAACAGCGATTATTATGCCTCTTGAATCATCCAAATCGGAGTTAAAACAAAGACAATGAAAATAAGGCCAACGAAAAATTACCCAAGTGTGACAGCCAAATCATCAAGTTGAACCATTTTGAAGAGTCCCACTTAGAGCTATGGAGTGAGTGACATTTGGTTGAGTCTTATTTTTGAATTAGTTTTAAAAAGAAAATGATTTCAAAAAGAAGATGAATTTAAAAAGAAAATGATTTTAAAAAAAGATGAATTTAATATTATTTTATGTTTATGTCTAACGGCTAGTTGGTTTGAAAAGAAAAATAATTTAATATTATATATGTTTGTATCTAATAAAAAAATACTTTTAACTTTTAATCTCCACCTTTAGTTTTACTTTTTGATCAATCCAATGACCCAAATTAAAAGCCACTTTTTACCCCCCTTCTCTCTCTTTTTAAACTTCATCTTCTCCAAAAAGTTTTTCTAACTTTTACAACTTTACCATCCTCAAAAATTGAAAAAGGTCACTGTTGTTGCTCTCTCTCCAAGCTCTCAAATTTCTTTCTTTTCATCTTATTCTAGAGAGATACTTTTATTGTATTGTGATGATTGAATATTGTGAGTTCAAATTTGTACATTATTCTTTTTAGAGAGTTTTAGTGTGTGATCTAAAATTTCAAGAATATTGTAACGATTGGATCTTAGCCCGTGGAAAGGATCGGGTTTGCTCTTGAACCCGAAAAAAGGAGCAAGGTTGTTTGGTTCTCATCCGTGGAAAGAGTTAAACGAGATTTTTAATCGAAATCCTAAGAGGCGCTTGGGAAAGTAGATGTAGGTCGAGTTTGACCAAACCACTATAAAAATCACAGTGTCTTCTTCTCCAACTCTTTCTTAATTAATTTCGAGTTTGATTTTTAGTAGCATGTTATAGATTACTATTCTTCTTGGTTGAGATTGATTGAATCTTGTATTTCATATATTTTTATCAATCTTGATATTTAGCATCAATTAAGGTTTTTATTAATTTAATTAAAAAATTAATTAGTTTAATTTGAGCATATTTAGAAATAAGTTTTATTAAACCCTATTCACCCCTCCCCCCCCTTTAGGGTTGCCATACCGGTCCAACAATTTGTTATATTTGTTATATAATTGATATATCAAATTAAATATAACTTATATACTATTAAAATCATATAAAAAAATTTGAAAATGAAACATATTAACTAATATGATTTATAATGTATATCATTTGACAAAATTAATGCATTCAAAATATATCATCAACATCAAAATTGAACTATTTGGATGAAAATAACTCTGTATCAAATCGAAACAAAAAAAAAAAATTTACCAATAATCAACAAACAACATCGACCATAACACAATTAAGTCATGATATATTACTTGTATAAATGACATTCTTTAAATAAAATATATTTATGATTAATATATCAAATACAAAGTATATCAATTGACTAATATACAAAATATAAAATATATTAGATATACTTGTTGGTACACACAAACAATGGTAAACTCATAATAGTTAAAAATTGGAAATCAGGTTAAAATTTTTTTGCTATATTTACAATTTTAGAAAACCATTGCTATATTTGTAAATCATTAATGTATCTAAAAAGAATACTTAATTAGGTACATCATAGGTTGTACTCGTCCCATTCAACTATCAAACCATAGCTTGAAATGATGGAGTTACAAAACATGCAATGGAAGAAAATAGGATGGAAAACACTCTAATTACATCAATTTAAAGGAAAAACATGTTTAGATAAATTGAGATACAAAGGAAGTAACACTTGTTGTAACTCAAAATCTGTCCTCGAGAATCTCCAAAATTTGATCGCGAATTTTGTTCACGGACCACCACTAGAGTTTCCTTATTATTTTCAAGCCTTAGGACAGATGGTGGAATCTGCAAAGAGCATAAAATTTGGAGCAAAATAGTGTAAACACTATTTCAGTAGGTGGTTAAAGAACTTCCCCGTAAAGTTCTTTTTGATAAATTGCCTAAACTCATTTCAGTTTTCCTTCTCCTTATTTAAAGAGGAAACAATGCATATCAAATACACATGCTAAATGACACCGCTATTGGTAAATAAGATGCTTCAAGGTAGTGGAAATTGCATGTGAAGGAGAGGTCTCCACCTCCTCCTTTACCATGCAACTAAAGGTGGTGGGATTTCCTCACATTTCAAAAAAATCTCACAAACTCAATTCTCAATTGAGAATTGAGAAATTAATTTTTGATTTCATAAATCAAAATTTTAATTTAATATAATTAATTTAAATAATAATTAATTAACCAATTAATTAATTATACTAAATTAATATTAAATTAATACTTTTTCACTTTTCCGAAAATTTCAAACTTGATGAATCTCTATTCACCGGTATAATATTTATATCACATTTAAATATTATTAAAATCCTAATTCGTCTAATTCACAGTTAAACGAATCAAACCGTAAAATACTCCTTTTTCTAAATTTGAACACTTCAAATTGTCTCAATATACTGTTCTAAGGTTTAGTCCACGAGCTAACAAGAGGACCTAATTGACCAATCGATCATGAGCTCCAACGATCCGAAATTAACTAGCTAAATCCTTTAACCTAGTTAATTAACATTCGTTAACTACCAGATCACTCCATTAAAGCCCAGTAGCTGCACTCTCCTCACTGTAGATATATTTTAATCCATTTGATATAATCACAATTAGTAAGTCGATCCTTCACAAGTTGTTCGTAATTACAGCTGGGTCAAAATACCGTTTTACCCTTGTAATTACTTCTTGTTCCTTAAGTCCAATTGATCCTCTAATAAACAATTAGTTTGTGGTCCAACAAACAAACCGAGTCCCTCTTGGGCCAATGAGAGGGTGAGGCTCCTTGTTCAAGACCTGGATTCATTACTTTAAGGGAACAATTTATCTACTATCCTTTAATAAGGTAGGAGTGAATTTCATCTTGTAGGACTATGTCCCCAACTATCTGCTTGATCTTATCCCTAAAATGCGGGGTATATTGAGTTGGCAAACTTGCCACTCTTACCCATGCAAATTAAAAAATAATCTCAAACAAATAGGACTTCATAGTTAGCTCAGGATTAAGATCGCGTTACTTAGGTCATCAGGTTGAAATAATCAGTTTTAACAATAAATTGTGTTATAAAGTAAACATGATTATTTCTTGGTCCAGTTTTTTGTAAACTCATTGCATAGGACACCTCCACTCACATGTCTCTACATGAAAAATTTAGGATCAAATCGTTTGTATCAAATACAAAGTGGGTCGTATTCATAGTGCCCCAAGATAAGGTACCAGCCCTTATTCATATACTATAGTCCGTTTTAGCTATTACTTAAACTTGATCCACTTTTATCATATAAAGTCTAGGTATTCACCATATAGCCATGGGTTCTTAGTTTATTGGATTTAAATGCAATTCACATATTCAATAACAACTTTACTGAATAAACATCGATAACAACTTTATTGAGAATAAAATCCATAAATTACAAACAACGAGTTTTAAGACATAAAATCCAACGTAAAATGCACCAAAATATTTTTACTAATGCTTTTTTTTTTTTTTTTTTTTTATTTTTTTTAAAGAAGAAAAGGGATTTAAGTTTTTTTTTTTTTTTTTTTTATTTTTTTTAAAGAAGAAAAGGGATTTAAGTTTTTTTTTTTTTTTTTTTTATTTTTTTTAAAGAAGAAAAGGGATTTAAGTTTTTTTTTTTTTTTTTTTTATTTTTTTTAAAGAAGAAAAGGGATTTAAGTTTTTTTTTTTTTTTTTTTTTCTTGATGAAAAGTAATGGAATAGGAAAGTAATTTAGATAGAATTTCAAATGTACATATAAAGATAAAAAGATAAGAAGGAGAAGGAGATTTTAGATTGATGACACGAAACAAGTAGTAAATTGACTTGAAAACCCCTCTATAACTGTTAGGATCCCAATAAATTAAACCTCCACTTTGTATTTCTGGATAACTAAAGCTGAAAAGGGAGCAATAGTAAAGATGAAAGAAAAGAAATGATATGTTACATCACTGCATATATACAAGAAGATAAATTCAGTAATAATGTCATCATTTAAATTTATTTTTATCACTATTTTATTTCATTTATAGATCAATATATATAATTAATGCAAAACTCCAATAATAATATTTATGTGTGATGTGGATTTTCTTATCCTATGATATGATACCCACACAATGGCTAAAATCTAAATTTATTACACCATAGGTTAAATTTAATCAACATTATATCATCTAACATTAAAGTAAAATTGAAATGAGATGTTATTTTTCGGTGCAATACAATGCAATGAAAGGTTGCATGTCTCTCTCGGGCTTATACCTCGCCTAAAAGAACATTTTTTTTCTATTAATTTCTTTTTTTATAACATCACAATATAGATAAAAGATTTGTATAACTTCTTGAGAAGTGTAGGAGTATCTAAATTAACTAGCAAAATATGCTTAACTTGACCTTGGTTGGTGAAATGATTCATAAGTAAAATTAAAAGAAAAATAGAATATCATTCATTCACTTAAGTTGTCTCAACAGCAAATACAGAGGAGGGAGGTCAGCCATTACATTTTTCAATCTTTCTGCTAACCAAAAGGTTAAACCAAATGACCAACCAAAACAAAAAGGGATAATGTTGTACTAAAACTGAACATTAATTAGTTGATTAATTAGTATGTTCAAAGTAGTGGGGACTGACAAATCAAACCCATAAAAAAAAAAAAAAAAACTGACACTCCTCTTCCTCTCTTAAAAATCTTAGTGAAAAAGAAAAGGTCATACATGTATTCTTTCCCTTGGTTTGCATAATAATTGAGTAAAATGAAAAATTGTTCATTGAGATAGATTTAGGATAACTGTCTCATCTAAATCACCGGAGGTAGGTCAAATTATAAATTTTAATTTGTCCCTCTACCTACAATGGTATAGAATTGTCAGTCACATTCCTCTAACCTCTGTGAATAAATTTTTCTAGAGAGATTATAGTCAAAGCCAGAGAGCTCCAGCGTCTTTAAGGAGAGGAACAAGAGTTCCGTTGATATGAGAGGCCATGACTCTATCCATTGCACCGACAAGTTTACCACCGATAAACACAATGGGGACAGGAGAGGAGCTTCCCAAAAGCCTCATGAGCGCCTTCTCCATGTCCCCTCCTCTGGGGTCTTCGTCTAGTTCATAGACCGTTGGATTCACTCCCATTCCACAAAACAACCGCTTTATAGCATGACACATGCAACACGTACTAACGCTAAATATAACCACGGCATTCTCGGCTGCTAACCGCTCTATCCGCTCTACCGGATCCTCGAGGGTGGATGTGGACATGTAACAACCCCAAGATGGAGTGGTTTGATAATGCATGTTTGCTTCCCACACAAGAACACAAAACGCACAAGATGGGGTTGGGGTTTTTTTTGGTGAATGGAAAAGATGGGGGGGTGTTGGTGTATTATTTATAGAGGGGGGTTTTGAAAGATTTGTGAGAAATGGGGTATTTTGTTGAATTGTTATTTTGAAGGGACAGCTTCTGAGGATTTTAATTAAATAAGGGGGCAAAAAGGCAAAAGCTTTGGTCTCCCTCTAAAAGTAGAACAAAGATAGTGGTCAGCGAGCGCATGCGATATCTGAATGACAGAGAGATTGTGGAATTACATTGTTCTTTTCTTTTCTTTTCTTTTCTTTTCTTTTTTTCTTTTTTTAGTTATTATGAAGAAGAAAAAAAAAAAAAAAAAGTGAAAGCATTTGGGAAGAACGACAAAATGAACACAATAGAATCCTTTTTTTTTTTTTTCCTTCTTTACATTTTCATACTATACCAACTTCAACAACTGAAAATGAAACCAAATTCTTGCATGTGATCTCACAATTTTGCCTTTGGTGTTTTTTATTCTATCACAATATAGGTTAAATTGAAAGTTTTAGTTTAAAAAATTTTAGGATTTTGTGTTTTTTTTTTTTCATTAAACTTTTTTTAAAAAAATGTTTTTCAAGTTGCATTTATCTTTATGCAACTCGCCCAAATGTTCAACCGCAAATTATCATGTGACAAACATTTTTTATTCAAAAAATATATTTTGTGTGGAGTAATACTTGTGTGCATTACAAGATACACTTTATCTTTGTGCATCCAACTCCCATCATACACATACAAAAAAATAATTAAACATTTGAAGAAAAAAGTAAGGACAATTTGCTGCATGACAAATTATGATTGGAGAATTTGTGGGATGCACAAAAATAAGTGTAGTCTAGAATATAACTAAACATTTTTTTTCTTTTTATATGGGTTTCGGTTCTCGGGTTAATTGTATATATATTTTTGAAAAAACCTTGGGTACATAGGCTGCACCTATCTATTGTAACTCAAACAACTGCACCTAATAAAAATTTGTCATATAAAAAAAAAATTAAAACAAAAATTCTACTTTGTATATAAAAGGTTGCACGAGTAGGCTACACATAGTCATTACCCTATATGTCTTTAAAACTTTTAAACGTCCTTAAAATTTGGATATATACGTTGTGTAATAGGTATCTAACATATTTAAAAATTTTAAAATATAAATTGAAATCTATGTTTAATAAAACTCTAAACTTCTAGTAGATCAATAGATTTTTTTTTAATTAGAAACATAATTAAAAAAAGAAAAAAAAAAAAAGAAGTTAGTGAAAGTTGGCAGTTAAATTTAAGACATCGGTTCTTAGCCTTAATCTTTGATCTAAAAAAAATATTCTTAATGCCTCCTCCCATCACTTTTAATTTCACATAAGACTTTGGTTGAACGTGAGAATATAAATAAAGGAAGATTTGTTGTGGAAGTAGAACTACAAATATATTTATATATAATATGATTCAGTCTCGAGTACAATGGGAATAGGTTTTAATTTGTATGATATAGCAGACGGCTTCACGTGTTTTGGGGTACAAAATAATTAAATTAATGTCTATATTCTTTGAATCTCAAGTGAGTATTATTCAATAATAAATAAACAGGTATTGTAGACGAAACATGTCTGATCTAAAATCTATCTTCTTCCAAACCAAAACAATCAAAATG
The DNA here is from genome assembly GCA_031780015.1 of Citrullus colocynthis. Taxonomy (NCBI): domain Eukaryota; kingdom Viridiplantae; phylum Streptophyta; class Magnoliopsida; order Cucurbitales; family Cucurbitaceae; genus Citrullus; species Citrullus colocynthis. Next base: position 94,006 of record QLSR01000259.1, read on the forward strand.
CGAAAATCAAAGTTACCAAGAAAAATAAATAAATAAAATATGTATAGAAATGTCTAAAATTGGAAGTATTTTAATTTGATGGTGGTTGGCCGGCAAGAGATCAGATAGAAAGAGATCAGACGGCTGCCACTGATCTTTATCATTGTATTTCAATCCTCTTTGTTGAGATAGCAAACAAAACAACGTGGACGTCACAAATCTATGTTTCTTCCCTTTACCAAATGCGATGCTGATTTATATACGAAACCCATTCAAAAAAAATTATACCAATTATACTCATTNTTAAATTGAAAGTTTTAGTTTAAAAAATTTTAGGATTTTGTGTTTTTTTTTTTTCATTAAACTTTTTTTAAAAAAATGTTTTTCAAGTTGCATTTATCTTTATGCAACTCGCCCAAATGTTCAACCGCAAATTATCATGTGACAAACATTTTTTATTCAAAAAATATATTTTGTGTGGAGTAATACTTGTGTGCATTACAAGATACACTTTATCTTTGTGCATCCAACTCCCATCATACACATACAAAAAAATAATTAAACATTTGAAGAAAAAAGTAAGGACAATTTGCTGCATGACAAATTATGATTGGAGAATTTGTGGGATGCACAAAAATAAGTGTAGTCTAGAATATAACTAAACATTTTTTTTCTTTTTATATGGGTTTCGGTTCTCGGGTTAATTGTATATATATTTTTGAAAAAACCTTGGGTACATAGGCTGCACCTATCTATTGTAACTCAAACAACTGCACCTAATAAAAATTTGTCATATAAAAAAAAAATTAAAACAAAAATTCTACTTTGTATATAAAAGGTTGCACGAGTAGGCTACACATAGTCATTACCCTATATGTCTTTAAAACTTTTAAACGTCCTTAAAATTTGGATATATACGTTGTGTAATAGGTATCTAACATATTTAAAAATTTTAAAATATAAATTGAAATCTATGTTTAATAAAACTCTAAACTTCTAGTAGATCAATAGATTTTTTTTTAATTAGAAACATAATTAAAAAAAGAAAAAAAAAAAAAGAAGTTAGTGAAAGTTGGCAGTTAAATTTAAGACATCGGTTCTTAGCCTTAATCTTTGATCTAAAAAAAATATTCTTAATGCCTCCTCCCATCACTTTTAATTTCACATAAGACTTTGGTTGAACGTGAGAATATAAATAAAGGAAGATTTGTTGTGGAAGTAGAACTACAAATATATTTATATATAATATGATTCAGTCTCGAGTACAATGGGAATAGGTTTTAATTTGTATGATATAGCAGACGGCTTCACGTGTTTTGGGGTACAAAATAATTAAATTAATGTCTATATTCTTTGAATCTCAAGTGAGTATTATTCAATAATAAATAAACAGGTATTGTAGACGAAACATGTCTGATCTAAAATCTATCTTCTTCCAAACCAAAACAATCAAAATGCGAAAATCAAAGTTACCAAGAAAAATAAATAAATAAAATATGTATAGAAATGTCTAAAATTGGAAGTATTTTAATTTGATGGTGGTTGGCCGGCAAGAGATCAGATAGAAAGAGATCAGACGGCTGCCACTGATCTTTATCATTGTATTTCAATCCTCTTTGTTGAGATAGCAAACAAAACAACGTGGACGTCACAAATCTATGTTTCTTCCCTTTACCAAATGCGATGCTGATTTATATACGAAACCCATTCAAAAAAAATTATACCAATTATACTCATTTATATATATCTAAAATCTTCCTTTTATAAGATACATTGCTACTCATTTTATTGTTAATTAGCATTGAAATGAAATCCAATATTATCTAATAAAATCTTCATGACTTTTGTTTCTATATCATGGGTTAACCTAAATGGTTATTGGGGTTATTAAAAATAAATAAATAAATAAAGGAATAAGGAAATGAAGTTCAACTCATGCTTGCCCCTTAGAATCTAATATCTTATATGAAATTAAGTAATAAAGAACTCAAGTACTAGACTAATGAAGATCCAAGGGGTACAAGTTAGTCTGAACGAGACAATCTTAATTCATAGTAAAAAGCGTTGAAAGAGCCTAAATGAGTTTATTTAATTAGAAAGAGTGAAGTGACTAGAGTGAAAAAAAAAATATATATATATTCAACCAATATGATTGCCTTTTAATAAAACCATTAGATATAGATTTGAAAATTAACATATATATGCACTCTAATAACAATTGGATAAAAATTTTGGGGTATTTTTTATAAATCTCTCTGTCACCATCTACCAATTCAAACTACCAACTAGATTAGTGGTGGTTTCTACAAATAATTTCTTGTGAGGAAAATAAGAGATTTGTGATGGTTTTTAGTGAGCTGGGAGAGTACTACACAACTTTATTTGGTCCAAAGAGTCCTTAAACACACTATGCACCTCAATTTTATCAAGACTTAACAACTTTATTCTTTGGTCCAAACATTATTTTAGATTTTTCGTAACCACATTGTTATTATGTTATAGGATGGATGGTCTCAAAATCTGTCACCATATATGTAGATAACATGTGAAATTTTTTAAAAGGAAAAAAAAAAAGTGAAGAGCACACCTAGGGTTACATTTGAATATAAGTTACATGATTGTTGATATAATAATATGTGAGTGTATAACTTAATTATATTAATAAAATATAATTAAAATAGTGGTGTAACAAAAAGTAAGAGTACACATGAGAGGGTAAAAATAGAATGGTAAGAAGTGCCACAGTCTCCCATAAAAGGTAAAAATGAAACCCATATCCGATGTTAGTAAAATAAGAGAGGTAAAAAGGGAAAGGTGTTTAAAGTTAGAATAATATTTGATTATTATTGTTTAAGTAGTAGTGATATTGGTGAGTGGAATGGGAGCACGCATGTTTCTCTTATGTTTCAGACATGTACACAACATGTTCTCTCTTACTATATATTAATTAATTATGCTTCCTTATTCCCTCCATGCATGTTTTGTTTTTTGGTTCATTTGTTCATCATCCACACTCCCCCCTTTTTTTTCTATACTAATTTTGTTTCCTCAAAAAACATATACCCTTCACTGCCTCCCAACATTTTTGTTTCCTTAAATAAAAGTTTAGATTTCCTCTCTTTGTTTTCCTTTGCAATTATTTTTTTTCTTGAAAGATTTTATGGGTCACGTTTTATTAAAGATTTAGAATGTATTTAGTTTAACTTTTCAATTATTCTTAATTAAAAAAAAAAAAAAAAAAAAATTTTGACAACCACTAGAAATAGTTTTTCAAAAATGAGTTTGTGAAATAAGTTTTGTTGATGACAAATTTTCAATAGGGAAAAACTCATCTAACCTTCACGGGACAATTACAGTAAATTTGTAATTTGAGGAAGAGAAGATTGCAAAACGAAGGAAAAAAAAGAACTTTGATGCTTGGCCTAAGAGTTGGGAAGTAGGATGGTAAGCTACACTCCTTTTTTGGCCCAAGTAGTTGATGGGTCCCATCACTAAAGAAACATCAATTTTATATCTTATCAACTCCTTACACTATAGGTCCTAGGAATTTACAACTCCCTAGATTTCATAAATCTTTACTCCTCTCTATTACATTCTTTACCCCAAACACTCAGATCTTATGGAGCCATAATGGTGTGTTATAGGGGATTGGACCTAGGGTTTATATTAACCCTCCTAAGATTAGGATATCAATTTTTCTTAATCCCAAACAAGCTAGATCAAATCTTATCTTATCTTATCTTATTTTTTAATTTTTGGCTTTGTTATGTTATGTCAAAATCCACCCATAACATGCATTAGCCCCCACTCCCAAGTTGGGCTCGTGGTTAACTATGTTTTGTGGGTTAATTTTATGGGAAACCAACTTGGGAGTACTATCTCCCCTTCTATCTCCACGCTCCCCATCGATAGACTTATCTCGGACTTTGAAGATATTGAACCTATTGAGCCAAACCCTTTTGAGGTCCAACTGATTTTCCAATGCGCTTCTTCACCTCATGGCAAAGTTAAGTGCTAAATCATGCCAAATTGACTCCAAGGACAAGCCCAGGCAGTAGAACATTACTCTACTGATCCAAGGTGGGTCCCATATCATGGGCTAACTTGGAATATTATCTGAGCAAACTATTAGGGCTCAACCAACTTCCTAATATCCTTCCCTGCCTTGTGGGCGAAGTTATGGTTACTTCACCTATCATTTCCCTCGATGGGTAGTCACTTTTGCTTATTTTCAATAATCCAATAGCTTGTTCATAAGACATGTAGCCTCTTTCTCCTTATACTTAGGTGAGGTTAATTTATATACCTTTCCTGGCGAGTTTCGATTTTTGTTCCAATTCGACTCAGGGTTGTCTCAAGGTTTTGGACTTTGAATTTGGTTAGTTGACTATAGGGTGGTTAACCCCCCGTTTTTCACCAAATATTTTTACTTAGAATTTTTTTTTTAGTCCCAATTGGGTTTCTCATGGTAATTTTCCTATTTTTGTGAATAATTAGGTCTCCTTTTTTTTATTCTTTAGTTGGTTTCACAAAATCTTGCATCCAAATAATGTATTGCTTCAAGAACTCTTCACAAATATTCCTTTATAATTTTCTTATGACACTTTAATAACTTGAGATATATGTAAAATGGTGTGAGAATAAAATTTATCTTGTTTTGCAATTAATTGGTAGAAACTTTTGAAGTTGAGGTTTTGAGATCAAGCTCTAATGAAAGTTTTCTCGAATAGGAATTCTAGACAAATTGTTCGTTCACTCTGCTTTTGAATCTAATTAGTTTAAAGGTCGTAGATGTTGGACCGGTATGGCAACCCTAAATGGGGTGAATAAGGTTTAATTAAACTTATTCCTAAATATGTTCAAATCAAACTAATTAAATTAATATTTTTTTAATTAAATTAATAAAAAACTTAATTGATGCTAAATATCAAGATTGATAAAAATATATGAAACACAAGATTCATCTACCTCATCATTAAGTTCATCATCTTTGTCACTATGAGCCATGAGACAAATGCGTGCCACTTCTTCAACATCACTTCCACTTTCACTTTCGCTACTATCATCCCAAGTAGCCTTCATTGCCTTCTTCGTGGATTTCTTAGATGATTTGAGGAGAGGACAATCCGTTCTTATATGACCCAACTTTTTGCATTCATAGCAAATCACCTCATCCTTTTTGCTCTTCTCACCTTTTGACTCTCTTTAGATTGATAGGTGTTTCTTGAATTGGTTCTTCCTCTTAATGAAATTTTTGTACTTATGTGAAAAATAGGCAATGTCATCTTCATCAAGGGCATCCTCATCTTTAGAGTCAACTTTGAAGTAGATGGTCTTCAATGCAATACTCTTCTTCTTTTTGGACTCATCCTCCAAGGTGCTCCTTTGTAGTGATCTCATGTGTCATGAGTGAACCAATGAGTTCTTCCAATGGAAGTTTGGCGAGATCCTTTGCTTCTTGGATTGCCGTCACCCAGGCTTTCCAAGTCTTAAGTAGAGACCTAAGAATTTTTCTAACATTTTCAAAAGTTGTATAGATTTTATTACCAAGACCCTTCAAAGCATTTATAACGTTACAATACTCTTGAAGCTTTAAATCACACAATAACACTCTCTAAAAAGAGTAGATGTACAAATTTGAACTTACAATATTCAATCCTCACAATATAATAAAAGTATCTGTCTAGAATAAGATGAAAAGAAAGAAATTTGAGAACTAGGAGAGAGAGCAACAATGGTGGCCTTTTTTAATTTTTGAGGATTGTAAAGTTCGAAAAGTTGGAAAAATATTTTGGAGAAGATGAAGTTTAAAAAGAGAGAGAAGTTGGGTAAAAAGTGGATTTTAATTTGGGTCATTGGATTGATCAAAAAGTTAAAATTAAAGGTAGAAATTAAAATTAAAAAGTATTTATTATTATTATTATTTTAAAGACAACTAGTCGTTAAACACAAACATATATAATGTTAAATTATTTTTCTTTTCAAATCAACTAACCGTTAGACACAAACATAAAATAATATTAAATTCATTTTCTTTTTATAACCAATCCAAAAATTCAAAATTCAACCATGTATCACTCACTCCTTAGCTCCAAATGGGACTCTCCAACACGGTCCAACTTGATGATTTGGCTGCCATGTCACCAATTTGGGTAATTTTCTATTAACCTTATTTCCACTATAACTTCTTCGTTTTAACTTCGATTTGGGTGATTCAAGAAACATCGTAATAGTTGTTCCGAGCTCTACGATATGGACTATTCAAAATACTAAAATTGTTAGTAAACAAAATCAGGTTTGTTATCATCAAAATATTAATTAATTAAAATTAATTAATTTAAGACTAAGGGTCTAAAAGCTAATGATAGAAGCTTCAATAATATGATGTCTGATCCATAATAGGTGCATGGCCTTTGGTTTGCTAACATATTATTTTGCCAAAAAAAAAAAAATTTAAAGGTCACTGCTTAGTAGCTTCACTGAGATGACTTTATTTGAGATAAATACATGAGGCACTGTAAGAAATTTTGGTTTTCCTGGTGAAACTTTTTCTAACCCTAAAAAAATCGTCGAAAAAAATTTTTCCCGATGGTTTTTTTGGCGTCGGGAAAAAGTAGTTATGTCAACCCGTTTTTTTTTATTTTCGTTTAGCAAACTATGCCTATCCCGAACGAAATTTAGTTAGCATCGAGAGAGATTAGTTCTCCCAAAGCTAAGAGCCACCGTTGGGATGTAAAGAAGAAGGGAAAAAATTTTCGAAGTTATCTCCTGACGGTATTTGAATTATCGTCGGGAGAAATGAGTTTTCCTGACGGTAATAAAAATACCATTGAGAAAAGCAGCTTCTCCTAACGGTTCAAACCGCTAGGAAATGAACTTCTCCCGACGGTCATTAAACCACCATCGAAAGATAAGAAAGTAGTGAATTTTTTTCGAATTTATCTCCTGACGATATTTTCATCACCGTCGAGAGAAATGAGTTTTTTCGACAGTAATAAAAATGCTGTCAGAAAAAGCAGCTTCTCTCGACAGTTTAGATTGTCGAGAAAAGCAACCTCTCCCGACGGTATTTTTATGACCGTCAGGAAAACTCATTTCTCTCGTACGTAATTAAGCCACCTTCGGGAGATAAGAAAGTAGAGAATTTTTTCGAAGTTATCTCCCAACGGTAATAAAAATATCGTTGTGAAAAGCAGCTTCTTCCAACGATAATTAAGCCACCGTTGGGAAAAGGGTTCTTACAACTCCCCATTCCTCTTCATCCCTGATTCTTCTCCCTCATTTTCTTCCTCTCTTTCACCCTAGCTGGCGCCCACCACTAACCTAACCGTCGATCTGCTCTAGCTGCCCAAATATTCTGCCAGCGCCGCAGATTCGCTCCAACCCGTTACCTAGCTTGCTACACAACTGCGAATCTACTCCTAGCCCGCCACCAATGTCCGATTTGCTCTAGGCAGCTGCTCAGCTCGCTGAACAGTTGCGGATTTGCTTTCTCTCGACGCCGAACCAACTTTTAACGTAGAGAGAAGTTATTTCTCCCAACGCTAAAAGTTGGTTGGCTTCACATTTATTTCTTCTTCTCCTGACGCTAGCTTATGAGCATTGGGAGAAAATTACTCGTGGTTTTCCATTAGGAAATCATTGATTCTTAACGAAATGACTTTTTTTTTGTCGAGAAAAGGCTTTCCCAACGAGGCTATCCCGACGACGATCCCAACGATATAAAAACCATTGAAAAAGGCTTTTCCAACGATTTTTTGGCTTTTCCTGACAGTTTTTTTCGTTGAGAAAGGGTAAGTTTCTTGTAGTGAGGCTACCAAAAATTGAATCCCCTTGTGAAATTTGAGGGAGTGTCCGACACACAACACACAAATGTCAAATATAATGCCTTAGCAATCACAGAAACAACAAGTAAACAACAACAGTAAAACAAGAGTTGAACACACATAGGTTGGTAACTCATTTCAGTGATATACCATCTACGTCTGAGGGCAGTGTGCCTGGATAATTCACTAATATGAGCTAAAGTCAAACGATTACAACGTTGTACTTATATGTAATATACATAATGATTATAGTGACACATGTAGAGCCTAACTTATTTGATCACGTACGCTCTCCTAGGTATGAAACTCCTTCTTGATCGAACTTAAGCTCCCCTAAGTATGTGACTATTAGTGAAGAAACAATTAGGCTCCCCTTAAGTGTGTGAGACTCCTTCTCACTATGAAGATAGCTTTCCTCCTTCTGTGAACTTCCCTTCACTTGAAGAAATTAAGTTCCCCCTAAGTTTGAGAATCTCTTCTCAATCAACTTTGCTTTAAGCTCCCTCTAAGAACGAGGAAGGCTTCTCAATAGTAAAAAACCCATTAAAAGGACAATTGTAGAACATGCTGCCAACAATCAAGTATCTCTTGTTTCGCAAACAATGAACACCTCTAAGAGTCAAAACACAATGATCGATTTTACACATAAACAAATGCAACAACCCTAACAAGACTACTAATTCTTGCCCTTAAATAGCACACAACGAAAATAAGGAAAAAGTTTCTCATACAAAATCTACAAAACATAAACAATGAAGGTATCTCCTTGGGGCAATCAATTACATAATATTTCTTATACGAGGAAACAAAAATTTTGTAGAAACAACATCCTCTAAGACATCACCTCTAAACAACATATAGGTCATTTTATTCCAGCTGATTGGACCTCAAATTCTCTCAATTTTCTGCACTCTCTTAGTTTTTTATGCATCAAATCTCTTCCCCATTAATCGATATGTTGATTATGGGCTAAGGTATCTCATTCTAACGTGGGTTTTAGGAATTTTCTTCTACTTTGATGTGCTTATGAGTTTTTTTAATCAAATTATATTGTGTGTGTGGATTCAATTATGAGGAAAAGGGGGTAAGAAACCTACCCTTCGATTGCTTGTGAATACTATGATCATTGCTTTAGATTGATATGCAATTCGTAACACTTGGTTGCATGTTGATCCATAGGAAGCGATAAGTTAAATTAGCTTGCGAATCTATAAGTATTGTTCTATTTGACCTAGGCTTGAGTCTAAAGAATATTTAGTCTTGGCCTTTCTAGTTGAATATTCTGCCTAATTTTCCCTATAGTTTAATGCAATTAAGATGAACTTGAATTCGCATGCGTTTCATAGATTCAATTTTATGCTATTTAATCTTGATTAGGTGCAAGCAGAAATAAATTTGGTGATGATGATTTGATGATTAAGCATATTGAATAAAGAAAATTCTATGATAACCTGAGCTAGGCATTTTTCTAATTGTTATCACAACCTCTATTTGCTCAATTTAATTTTATGCAATTTAATTTTCTTGTAAACAGTTCGACTTCAAAACCCCCCTTCGATTACCTTGAATTGTTAACCACTTGATTGGAAAATTCTAGTGCTCCATGTGTTCGACTTAGTCTTGTCATTACTACAGTTTTGGTAAGCAAGATTATTTATTTGGCATGGAATTGGGCGACGAATTCTGTCCACAAGCTTTCGTCATCAAAACTTCTTCCTTGACATGATCATCCAAATTAAGTCACTGTAACCTTGACTTTCTTAATTTTGCAAAAATTCTCAATCTTGCATGGGTTGATCACTCTCATTTTCCATAGACGACGCCAACTGTTGATGCCAGATTTTGGACAGAGGAATATGCACCTAACCTTCACATGATAATAACAGTAAATTTGTAATTTGTGGAAGAGATGACTTGCATAACAAAGGAAAAAAACTCTAGTGCCAAAGTCACTATAAGAATTAAATAATAAAGAAGAAGTCATAAGTTCTAGAACCTCTTATGGAGCCATAATGATATATTAATAGGGGATTTGACCTAGGCTTTATCTTAACCCTCCTAGAATTAAGATACCAGTTTTTCCTAATGATACATGGCAAGAAATGCATGTTTTTGCAGGATATTTTCATACTTTTACTTGGTGAAATGAGCATTCATATGTGTTTTGCCCTATCCTATATGGTCATAAATAAACAAAATAGTCTTAGAAAGATCTTTGAAGCATCAAAAAGTGATTTTTACTGATTTTTGGTGAATTTATGGACTTTGGCAGGTGATTTCAACTGATATGGAGAAATTGAGTCAATGCACCCGCATTAGTTAAGGTTCATAATTCTACCTAGTCGTCTGCAGTTGCATTTTTTCGGTTATGGATTGTTCTTCAGCGTCGAAATTAGTTGGTCCACCTCTGAAGCATCATTTTCAGCCCTCTTACAATCGTTGAGACCTATAAGAGGATGTGAAGGCCTCCATTTTCAAGCATTAAACAATCTACGCAAAGAAACACAACCCTCCTTCACGTAACCTCTAGTTTCCAATTAGAAACTTCACAAAAGGTGGTTCCTCTTAAATACTTTAGTTTTAGGTCATCCCTACCCCATGAGTGCAAAGTATAGCAACAAAATTCGTCCTTGAAAAAGGAGAATTGAGTTTAGGGAGAGATTAGGGAATTGGAGATTGTTCTAAAGAGTTGCTCTTAACAAAATTCTAGCATTGTTTTACTTTAGTTCTTTTCTACTTGCTTTCATCTTTTCTTTAGTGAACTCTACATTGTAATTATGGTTTATGAGTCAATGAAATTAATTTATTCATTCTTTATAATGAGCTAAATCCTCTAAGGGATTCACTTATGTGAATGCCCCAAGGTAATATGGCTTGATCAATGCTTATGTTTCATACCACTTGACTTGCACATTTCTTTTGTTGAGTTTAAAGATAAAAATTGTTAACTTAAATTGGCCACTTAATTTAGCAATTTTGGAGTGTTAATACTAAGAAGGTTAGGGCATAAACTAATATCACAAAAGAATATGGGACTAAGAGCCTAGAAATAAGACTGTCACATAGCCTTAGAAATAAGATACACCATCGGCTAAAGAAATTGCATGAAATTAATTTAAGATCCAGCCAACCATATAAATATAGGCAGTAGCTACTTAGACCTTCTAAGGGAACTTGACACAAGATGGAATAGAAGAAGTTTCTTGCTCACATATAAGTCACTATCCTAGCTCGTATGATGCGGTCACGTTGTTCAAGGCACATTGCCTGAATGGTTGAAGCATAGTCGTATCTCTGTTAACTCATCATTACTTATTGTTTTTAATATATCTCTACAACTTGAATTGCTATTTATTTACCTATGGTCATCTTGATTTAATTGATTGCATTGTCTTAAGAAAACTTAAACTGAAAAAAAAAAAAAAAAAAAAAAAACTAGTCTCTTGGAATTCGACTCTTGGAATACTCCAAGATTTATTACTTCATCGATAGTGTATGTTTACACTTAGTCCACACTCTTATATATATTCTTTTTACAATACATGCACATTTGGCTGATCACCCAATCCCAAACAAGTTAGATCAGATCTTATTTTGCCTTATTTTATCTTATCTTATTTTGATTTTTGGCTTTATTATGTTAGGTCAAAATTCAGCCATAAAAAATTAGTTTGAAAGAAACACTTGAAATCAACTTTTAGAAAAATAATTTTTTGACTGTTTAATGGTTAATCTCTTACTAATTTGTATAATACATAAAATTATCAAAATACCCTCACTAGCCCTCTATCTTACTTCGACCATGGTTGTTGTTGGTTACCACCACCTTCCACCAACCACCTCTGATAATTAACGCAGACAACCTACTCCAACAAAACTTCCAACAACCATCTTTGATAAACACCACCGCCAATTCTCTACTAGCCACCTCCGACAATTGATTGCATCAATTATCTCCAACTACCAAATTTCTATGACTAACTCTAATTGACCAATTAGATTGATCATATGCTAAAGAAAATTGGTCAATAAAAATATTTAATATTATTAGTACATAGTGTTTAATAGTCATCCTTTATAGTAATTTGACATTTAATAGAAACATTTTTAGTATATATGAATATTTTTATTTTAAAATTTTTTTTTTTTTTAATCAAAAGTGTTCAAACGAAAATGACTATTTGAAAACCCACTTCTTTTTCTTAATCAATCCAAATATGCCCTTGGTATTAATTTAATAGGATCTTTGAAAAGATATATATTTTTAACGTCCATAATAGAACTCTACACTTAGGTTGTATGTAAGGAACTTACAATTTAATTACCTTGACGATTATCAACTTCAATATAGCTAAACTATTTAATACATATATATACACACATTTGTTCAAAAGCTGTGAAGTGTTTTTCCTCCAAAATTAATTAGAATTAGACTAGGCAACCCAAATTAAAGGCATGGCCTAATTTCCCTTTCCAACTTCTCTATATTTTCTGTATCATACTCATAATAAACAATTGCATAGACTAAAAACATGAAGCTTCTGACGCAGCACAAACACAGAAACACACCCTTTTCAAAGCATGAAAAAGGAAAAAAGCAAACATCTTGCCGTTTCTCTCTTTTCTATTTGTTAATTCATTGAAAGCACTTTTAAAGTGGTTTATAGGTGTTAATTATATAGGAGAGGAGAGAGTTTGTGGAACAATGGATGGCCCCTTTGGCAGCCTTTTGCTTCTCTCATGTATATATAATATATATATTTGGTGACGTTATCCCACCGTTGACTGCTTTTTAAGGTTCTGTCTTCTTTCCTCTACTTTTCCAAAATTATATCTTCTATTCTTTCTTTTTTTTTTTTTTAAGGGAATTAGGGACATTCTATGAGATAACATGTGTGAAGTTGTTTAATTTTTTAATTTTTAATATTGTAACTCTTTTGAGTTCCATTCTTGAATGGAATCGTTTGAATTTTATAAGCTTTGATACTGTATGAAATAACATGAAGTTTCATCTCTGCCACATTAGAATATTTTGAATTGTTAAAGGGATTTATATAAAATGACTTATCTTTCTAAATTATGGCTATGGTGGAAATATAAACTTTTCCCACCTATGCATTGTTATTGTCCAATTGAACGGACAAGTTTGGTAACCACGCTTAAAAAGAAATAACTTTATACTTTTTTTTTCTTCAAATTTTTTTACTAAAAGGTTTCTGTGTAATTAACATTACAAAATGGTTTTCTTACCTTCTCTAAAATTGATTTGAGAAAATGAACAGTGAACTTCTTTTTCTTCCTCTTTGATTTGTACTACTAAATTTTAGCAAATTTTTCTTTTGATTCTAATTTTTCTCCATTTGAGTGCACATTAGAGATAGAGTGTTGTGTTAATCTTGTAAAGCAGAAGCTATTAGTGATTTTAACATCAAAATCACATGGTATTTTGCTTTCAAGAGAGTGGTTCTTCCACAGCCAACAACTTCAATCTACATTTGGATTGACACATCTATATCTTATAAAAAATGTTACATCCCTTATTTTTTTTTCTAACATGAATTCGTGAACAAGCTGGAATAAGATTCTCATAATGGTTCAAATCTCAAACAAGCAAATTGTGAACTCGCCCATGTGTGTGTGTTTTTTTTTTTTCTAAATTTTCCCTACTTAGCTTTTTTAGGAACTTGAAGTAATTATATGAATATTAAAAATGGATAGAGAAAAAGAAAGAGTGTGTTGGAGTTATGGGGGATGTTTTATGTTTTGGTGTTGGGATCTGACGGAATGCACTTTTGTCTCCTTCTTCCTCTTCCCATGCGCCTTTTTTTGTCGTCTTTGTCTTTGACTCTTTTAAGGTTCTGTAATGTAATGCATAATCCTTATGATTTCTTTCTTTATTTCTTACTTCCCATGTGACCCAATAACATTATGTAATAATATTTTGTTTTCAATCCCATAATCTACTTTCCACTTAAGTTTATCTTCATTCGCGTGATATATACAATAGAATATCCAAAATTTATTTCACCTGTTTCTTTTAAGTTTAAATCTTCATCCACGTGATATATATAATAGAATATTGAAAATTTGACCTACTTCTTTTCAGGTTGTAAGTTCAAATTCTTGTCCATGTAAGCGGTTGTATTCATGCGTAAATCTAGGCAAAGTGTGTCTACTCGAATGAGGGCTTGGTGGAACTTAATTACCTTCTTTATTGTCTTATAATATTGTATTTATATGAGTGTTGATTTATAGTTTATGATTTTTTCTTTGAATTGGATCGAGAGAGGTCGAACTAGGCTTTGTAAGGTCTCTCCCTGGGTTGGAGTGAGTTGCAACAAGCCTCAGAGTAGAATGTATGGATCACACCTTAGCTTTAGTCGAAAGTGTCATTTGGGCTTTTCGCTTTGATTTTGTCAGCCCATTGCTTTGGATGGTGTCGCAACGTCATCGCAATGCGAAGCGGCCGATGTCCTTCTCCATAGGAGTAAAAGGTTTGGAGTCGACACCAATTATTATGGGTATGATTGGTTGCATATTTTAAAAGGAAAAAAATTAATCTGTTTTACCAAAGTTAGGCTCGGGGGTCGTTGAGTGTAGGAAAAATGTGTGTTAACACCCTACAACACCCGTATTAGAACATCTTATTTTTGCTATCCAATTCATTTTATTAAAGATAGTCTTTATTTGAAAGAAAAATGATGTTTGTTTTATTAAAAATTAAAATTAAATAAAATATGACTAATTAAACAGTTCTCAGGTAGGGGTGTTCCCTTGCGGTCAACTTAAGTAACCTGCCTAAACAGAACTGTTGCTTATAGTCAATTTTATTTAAAATTCATTGACAAAATCTATTCTATTTTAAAAAGTCAATTTAAAAGATGAACATTTAATTAACAACTAAATGTCAAAAATAAGTTTAGACAATGTCTCACTAAATCACATTCTAGTTTTAAGAATAAGTAGAGTAGCATTTTGTGAGTAGACAAATATCCACTAATTTATTATCATATTGATATCTGAATTCTCAAATTAGAGAGTGCATGTACCTCAAGAATTTGAGAATCTCAACTCCGTCATAGGATAACATGACATTTAAAAAAAATGTCTCATGCGGATCAAATCACATTTTAGAAGTAAAAATATGACTTAATCCTTATGAGAAGTGTAAGCCCCTCAAAGGAAGATTGAAATTTAGTTTGTAAATCGAGATGAAAACCCAAACTAAAATTTTATTTAGAAAATTCAAATTTAAATGAAATTGATATTCATTTGAAAGCTAAAGTAAAACCAAGTTAAAAATCATTTATGAAAATATCAAATTAAATTGACACTTCCTTAACTTTAATTTAATTTGATATTTTCATAAAATAATAAATTAACGGATCTTAAATTAATTTGATATTTTCTAATTTCATAATTCAGATATCAACATGATAATAAATTAACAGATGTTTATCTACCCTTGATCCCTTCTCTCTTAGTATTTTGTTCAAAAAAATATATATATCAAATTAAATTAGAGATTGAAATGTTTTTTAGAAATTTCAAATTGCAAGATATTCAAAATTCATTTAAACCAAATTGACGGGCTTGACAGCATATTGATATTGGAGTTCCATTTTCATAACTTCACCAGCTTAAATTAGAAATAAATTAGAATTTACTTTAAAAAAATCAACGAAGTCTTTAAGAAGAAATTAATTGAAACATGTTTTGAAATTTTTTTCACAATTTAAGTTTATTCCAATAAATTATCAACAAATAAAGAGATAGAAAAATGTGGGTGGGACCCATCACCTTTATCTTTTTTTTCTTATTTACTTTTCTTCTTTCTTCTCCAAATACTTTTTCTTCTTCTTCCTTCGCTTCTTTTCTTTTTTCACTTCGCTTCTCCTTTTATTTTCTTTTACTATAGGTAAGAAATCATCCTAAGTTGCAAGCATGCGAGATCTCTACTACTAAAATGCTGTTGTTGTGAGGTTTGCTGTCGGAATCGTTTGTTCGTAGGCTTCGTCAGAAATTTATGTTTGTTGAAGACGTTGTGAGGCTGTATTATATTAGTGGGTTTTGTGTGGGTTTCTTCGGAATTATGCACAGTCAATCTAATGGAGATGAGCTTTTGTCAAAATCATCTCTTCCCCAGTTATTCTTTCCTCTCTATTTCTCCCTCAATGTGTATAACCATCTCTTTCACCTTTTGTGTTTTTCCCCTCCTTTTCCATTGTGAATCACCATCAATTTATAGGGAATGTGGAGGTTGAGAGTTGCGCTTTGCACGGGAATTTGAAATGGGGAAGGGAGGAAATAGAGGAAGTAATATGAAGAAGAGGAGAGAATTGGGAAAGAAGAGGAAGAGAATGAGAGAAATGGGGAAGAAGGAAGAATGGGAAAAGGGAAGAAAAATATTATTTTTCATTTTTAATATATTCTTTTTTTTTCCATTTTTTTAAAAGTTTCAAAAACTTAAGGAAAAACCTTTTTTTAAACCCATTTTTTTAATAAAAAACTAAACTAAACTAAACTATAAGTTATCCAAAATAATAATAATAATAATAATAATAATAATAATAATAAAGTTAGGCTGGACGAAATACGATGTCTATAGTTTGCCCCCTTTGTGCATCCTTGAAGGATTGAAAGGGTAGACAAAGGAAAAGACAAAGTATTTGGAAGGAGAAAACTCGAAAAAGTAATGCAATTCCAGTGGAAGACCATCAAATGTTGTAGGACTTGGTTTGAGCGACATAATACATGGACCTGACTCGACCAGGTTTCGACCTCACTAAATAGCAAGTTGGTTTGATTTAACCAACATTAAATAAAATAGACAAATGGACCTTCAACTAGGCTTCGACCTCAGCTAATTAGGAAGTTGGTTCAATTTAACCAACATTAAAGCAAATAAACAAATGAACCTGACTTGATCAGGCTTCGACCTTAGCTAAATAGCAAGTTGATTCGATTTAACCAACATTAATGAAAATAGACATGGCCTAACAAGGCTTCAACCTCAACTAAATAGCAAGGTTTGAATTGAAAAACAGTAAAATAAACGGACCTGACTTGACCAGGTTTCAAATCAGCTAATTAACAAGTTGGTTCGATTTAACCAACATTAAAGAAATAGACAAACACGCCTAACTCGACCAGGCTTCGACCTCAGCTAATTAGCAAGTTGGTTTGATTTAACCAACATTAAAAAAAATAGACAAACAGACTTGACTTGACCAGACTTCGACCTCAGCTAATTAGTAAGCTGGTTTGATTTAACCAACATTAAAAAAAATAGACAAACAGACTTGACTCGACCAGACTTCGACCTCAGCTAATTAGCAAGCTGGTTCGATTTAACCAACATTAAAGAAAATAGACAAATAGACCTAACTCAACCAAGCTTCGACCTCAGCTAATTAGCAAGCTGGTTCGATTTAACCAACATTAAAGAAAATAGACAAACGGACCTGACTCGACCAGGCTTTGACCTCAGCTAACATCAAGTTGGTTTGATTTAACCAACATTAAAGAAAATAGACATAGCCTAGAAAGGCTTCAACCTCAACTAAACAGTAAGGTTTAAGTTGATGAACAGTAAAATAAACGGACCTGACTTTATCAGGTTTCGACCTTAGTCAATTAGCAAACTGGTTCGACTTAACCAACAGAAACTGCTTAAAAGGTTAAGTCCTTTGCAAACACACTAGATCAATCCCCTTTTTTAAGTAAACTTTGAAAACTATCGTTTAGGTGATTGTCTATATGCATGGACTAAAAAAAGTAAATCGTACTCATAAACAATACTCAAAGGTTGAGTAAAGGTGCAAGTTTTTGAGTTAAAACACTTTTGCAAGCTATGCAAGGTCACTTAGATAAATTACATAAGCGAGTTATACGAATGAAATTGCCCCAATGTTAAGGATGGAACATGATAGGCAAATACTTCCTTATGTAAAAACATGCCTAATTAAGCCTAAGAATGAATTATACACTTAGCAATGTACGAGACACATGTGCTTTATTCTTCTGGCTTGACCAACACTTGAAATGTGATGCATTGATGTGGCTGTATAAGTCTCTTGAATGCAACGTAAGTAAATAGGGACGTTTTATTGATATGCTCAAATGTCTTAAGAGATTATGCACTAGCAATGTAGAAACATGTGCTCTAATTCCTTTGGCTCGACCAATGATTTTAGTCCTAAGATGCTATGCAATAATGCATATGCATGAATCCCGTAGGTACAATTAATATGCTCAATTGATTTAAGAAATAATTATGCGATTAGCAATGTGTGGAAAGATGTGCTCTAATTTTTTTGGCTTGACCAATGATTTCAACTCTTAAGGCGTGATGCAATAATGCATATGTACGAATCTCATGGATGTAACAAGAATAAACATTCTTAAATAGCATGCTCAATTAAATTTAATGAATGAATATGCATGAGATTCGTACATATGCTTTAATTCTCTTTGGTTTGACCAATGAAGTTGAACACACACCATGATGTGATGATGGATGCATGAATGTTGAGATGCAAAAAGAATAAACATTCTTAACAAGCATCTTCAAATGAATTTAAGGAGTGAATATGCCATTATTAATACATGGCAACATATGCTCTAATTCTCTTTGGTTTGACCAATGAAGTTAAACACACGCCATGATGCAATGATGCATGCATGAATGTTAAGATACAACATGCATGCATAATATGCAGGGCAGCATTTGCATTAATTAACTACATTGTGAAAATTATTTTTTGGAAAAAATGAGCAACTTACTTGATTAAAACTACTTCGTACCATTAGCATCGTAATGGATTAAAAGTTTGAGTAAGAATATGAATTTAGCTGGGAGCCAAGTGTCGGATAAGCCAACAAAGGCATAACGAAAACTCGCTTCCCAAAAAAGGAAGATAGTCTTTAGAAAATCTCTTGAACAATAAGAGATTGGCTGATTTCAACTTTTGAATAAGATATCAAATATGGTCAAATGAATAAATGAATGAAGATGATCCCATTTCTTTGGATAACAATTACGAGAACTAGAAGTAGCTCCTCAAAAGTCCATTTTATGCGTCTCATCCTTTCTTTGGATCCATTTAAGATCTTTGATGAAATAACCTTTTTTGAACTTTTGACCCCTTTTTTAGCACAATTCTACAAGGAAAATGTGGCTCGACTTTCACCTGAATGTGAGAACCACTCAAAATTGAAAGATTTCTTGTAAGAGAAATGTGGTTCTTTCAACCATACTTGATCTTCATACTTTAGTTTTGCATTGAATGTCTTACCCCAGTTTGGTGATGATGGCTTAACAAGTAAACCAATGATGTCCTTGCCCCAGTATAGTGATGAAGGCTTTACCCTGTGTAGTGATGAAGAATTTGCCCCAATTTGATGACAATGACTTTGCTAGTTAAACGATGAAGGCTTTGCTCCAATGTAGCAATGAACATGTTGTCCCAGTTTGATGATGATCACTTTGCTCTAGTTTGATGATTTACAAAGATGATTTCAAAGTTAGCTTCTCACTCTGCATTGACGGTTTCAATCTTGTAATTTAAGATTTCATGGTCTTTTATGCTTTTCTTTTCTTTCTTTTCCTTTCTTTTTCTTTAGGTTTGCATAATTTGGCAAGATGACTCAAGTAGATATAGAAATCATCATTTGTAACTTTAGTAGCCGATTCATGTTGTTTCTTTGTTGATACTCCTAATGTCTCTTGGTGCCAAACAGATGTTGTCCTTTAAAGAAACTAATTGAGAGAATTGAGACTTTAAGACTTAATCTCAAGTCACTAACTTCTTAGTTCTCAAAATTATTACCACTGGCCTTGAAATCACTTTCTATTTGAGGAACTAGAGAAAGACAAGAATATGATTTAAAAGAAGTGGAAAATTACAAGTCTTAGTTATGAAACAGCACATTGTAAGAGTCTAATACTATTTCATTATCCCTAAAGCCCCTCTTGGCTTGGGTGGATAGTTTAAAATTTTGACCCACATTCGTGATAGACTAACAAAATGCTTTCATTTAGATAAAAAGGAGATCACCACACAATTACATGTGTGGTGGGAGTTGTAGGTCTTATGGAGGATTGGTAAAATAATGGTTTATAGATTCAAAATATGAGAGTTAGCTAGGCACAAGGTTTTATAAAGTGAGAAATTTTTGGGTTTCTCACCTTAAGAGGGATGTTTGCCCCAGTAACCTTGTTTTGTGGTTTGAAGGTCGAAGTAAAAAATGCATTTAAACAAGATTTTAGCTCGACAATGAAGTTTCACAAAATGGGATAAAATTGTTGATATTTAATTGTTTTTCTGTACACATAATGTAGTAAAATATTTGTCTTTTTTCTTTTTTCTATTCTTTTTTGACTTTTTGTTTTTTACAGATTCCCTCCAAATGACGATAAATCATGGTTTTTCAAGTAATCCTGCTAAGATTTTAATTAACAAGAATGATTAAAGTAAACCTAAAAGCATTTCACTAAAAAAAAAAAAAAAAAAATTGGCATGCGACAGAAGTATGCAGTTTCCATTTTATTTCCAATGAAGAAAATTTCCAAAGAAATTATTTTTTTTTTAAATGAATGTCATAATATGAATGATGCTTGAATGCACGTGCATAATGAAACCTTGACCTCTTTTCTTTTAGAAAAACATAATAGCTCAACTTTGATATATTCCTATTCTTTCAAGTATTTAGCAAGCCATGGTTTGATATCACTCTATTGCTTATTGGACTTTTATAAAGAAACCAAAGAAATCAACTTTATTAACAACTGAAGAGAATCAAAGATATACATTGGTCTTCATAACCAAGTACACAAGATATTTCTACTCAAAACGAAACAAAAACCCCTAGTGATTGACACTTGAAAAATTTAGCCAACCTACCTTGATCAGAGACTGCACTTTATGTTTAAAGCTAAAACAGTGTTCTGTTGGGTGCCCTATAGCTCCTGCATGGTACTCACAATGGGTGTTTGGGTTATACCATATTTGATAGGGTGGTTGAAATGGCTCTACATGCATTGGAGTTAAAAGGCGATTTTGAAACAAATGGGGTAAAAGCTCGGTATAGGTTATTGGGATTGGATCATAACTTTTCTCTTTTTTGTCTCCTAGTTTCATGATTACAAGGAGCAATTCGCCTATTTGATTTTGTGTTATGTTTGACAACATGACACTTCATCTTAGGATTTGAAACTATTGCTTGGGTTATGTCTGTTTTCTTTGTTGAATCCTTGTTGTTTTTAGGGATTGATTGAATTGTGAGCTCCTTTAGAGGCGTTGGCATTTGCGCAACTACATCGCTCCCTTCAAGTTTTTCTATGTTCTTCTCCATTTCATGAAGGTTTAAGTTGTCTCGAGCTATATTTCTATTATGCCTACATTCTTGGAAGCAAACTCCTTCATTATCTTCATGCATTTCATTAGTTATAACTTTTCCAGGACACTCTTTTTCGTTCGCTTTTGATAGCTCTTCCTTATGCAAGTATCAACTCTCGAAAGCATCGAGGATTTTTGCTACTTGACCTTGAATCTTGTCAACGTCTTGTCTCATTCTCATTATCCCGAATTTTGGAACCTTAATATTTGCTCTTGAGTTTGGTTTGACTTTCCAAACTCCACATTTTGGATCAATGTTATTTGTGCTAAATTTGGTCAATGGCTAGTCTCATATTTTTTAATTCATCACTTTGTCCTTCCATGGCTTTGCTTTTTACCCTATAAGAATACAACATTTGGTTGTTGAGCCATTTTCTTTAAAAGAAAAGGTAAAGATAGTGTGCATATTCTTTCTTTCTTTCCTTTTTTTACAAAATGGATACATACTAAAGATGTGATGTCATATTTCTTTTTTTTCTAATGCATGTATGCCTATACATGATGACACGATTAATGCTTTCGGATTTTTTTTGCAAAAGGATATGATTATGCATATAAATAATGTCAATGTCTTCTCAAATTTTAACTTCAAACAATAGTGAATTATGCATGTCGATGTAATGTTCGACCCTAAAAGCAGCATGAGTGATATTCTTTTACACAAGGGTTAGAATTCATTTGTAACCATATATGAAATGAACCTAGATACAAATGCATGACCCTTTTATTCTAAAGGTATGAGTTTCATAAATTTCTCATAGTGGATGAATCAAGAGAGATCATGTGCCTACGTGAGGATACTAACGACAACATCTTATCCATAAATGTGAATAGTTGTGAAAAATGTTATGAGTAATTTGGTGATTATTTTTTTGAATGTTAGACATTATATGAACTCCAGAAAGATTAATGATCTTAATTAGTTCAATGTTATAAAATAACTAATGAACTAACTTAAATGAGGTTAACTCACATGTTTACATATGTGAAATTATGTCTCCTCAAAGGTCAACACAACATTACCCTCAAAAGATGTTATAAGCGAGAAATTCAATACAATGAGGAAGACGCAATTACAATGCAAGTACAAAGAGATTTTTATAAAGGAAAAGACTCCTTTTTTTGAAAAAAAAAAAAAAATCTTGATTTTAATTTTGTGGGCTCCTTTTTTTTTAAAAAAAAATTACAAAACATTCTTTTAATTTTTTTTTAAACACCATTAAAATTTCTTTTTCAAAAGACCCTCTTTTTTAGAGGGGAAAAAATTCCAATTTCAAAACCCTTGTGAAAACTTTTTGGTGTTCTTTAAGACTTTTTTTTTTTTCAAAGAACCATCATTTTAGGGGAGAAAAAAAACTTTTAGGGAAAAAGAACCATCCTTTTTTCCTTTTCGTTTTTGTTTTTTTAATTTTTTTTAAATACTAAGAAAATTCTTTTTCTAAAAGACTCATCTTAAAAAAAAAAAAAAATCCATATTCAAAACGGTTTATGAAACTTTTTTTTTGTGAATTTTTGTTGGATTTTAAAAAGGACTATTGAAAAAAATAAATAAAAGACCATTCAAAGGCTCTATTCTTGAAAATAAAATCCAATTGTAAAAACTTTTATGAAATTTTTTGGCTTTTTTCTTTCTAAGACCATTACAAGTCTTTCTTTTTTCTAAAGACTCACAAAAATCTAAATTCAAAATCCTTTTAAAAACTTGTTTTTTTCAAATTTAACATTTTTTTGTCCTTTTCCTTTTTGAAACTATAGAAAACTTATTTTCTAAAAACTTTCTTCTAAAAAAAAACCATAAATAATCTTTTTTTTTTTTTTGCATTTTAAAACCTCATTTAAAAAAAAAGTTATTTTTCTAAGTATTTTGAAAAAAAAAAACCAAATTCAAAATCTTTTATGAATTAAATTTTTTTTTTGTATTTTTGTAATTACCTCTTAAAAAAGAAACCTCCTTTTTTAAAGAAAATAAAAAATTTCTTCTTTTTGTTTCTTTTTGCTTGTTATTTTTCTGAAGCAATTGAAAGTTTTTTTCTCTATAGAACCTGTTCATGGAAAAACAGTTTTATGAATCTTTACGAAAACTTTCCAAATTTTAGATTTTGTGTTTTTTTCTACAAGATTCCTTTGTAAGAGAAGAAAAAACTCTATGTTTTTTTTTTTCTTGAAAATTATATTTCTAAAGACCTTCCTTCTATAAAAAATTTAAAAAAAAAAAGAAAAAAAAAAGGAAAAATCCAAGTTCATAGCTTCAAATGAACTCTTTTTTTAAAAAAAAAAAAAAAAAAATTTAAGATTTTTTTTAAAAGACCTCCCTTTAAAAAAAATAAATAATAAATCTTTTTTTTTTATATAGTTTTTTAGACACTTGAAAATCTTATAAGCCTTTTAGAGCTCTTTATGAAACTTTTTGGGAAAAATATTTTTGTTTTTATTTAAAACTATAGAAAATTTATTTCCCTAAAGGCTCTCTTATTTTCTTGGAAAAGAAAAAAAAATTCAAAACTGGAAATTTTCTAAATGTTTGCTTTATTTTAAACATCCTTAAAAAAATGTTGCTTTTTTAAATGATTTCTTATTGGGAAAAAAATCCAATTATAAAAATTTCTACAAATTTATTCTTTTGCTTTTTTACAAAGATCTTTACATTTTAAAGAAACCTATATTTTCTAAACTGCAAAGTTTAGAAAATCCTTGGTTGACTCCAAAATGCATGATAGTATGAGTTTAGGCTCTAACATTTCTAGTGGAAAATGGTCCCCAAGCTTTTCAATTGTTTACACAACATAGTTGACTTGAGTGGAGATTTTCGTATGCTTGCACGGGAACCAGGTTCCATGAAGGTCACACTACCCAATATATAAAATATAAAATATGACTAATTAAACAATTCTCAGATAGAGGTGTTCCCTTACGGTCAACTTAAGTACCCCAGCCTAGACAGAATTATTGCTTATAGTCAATTTTATTTAAAATCCATCGACAAAATCCATTCTATTTTAAAAAGTTAATTTAAAAGATGAACATTTAATTAACAACTAAATGTCAAAAATAAGTTTAGACAACGTCTCACTAAATCACATTCTAACTTTAAGAATAAAGTAGAATAGCATTTTGTGAGTAGACAAACATCCGTTAATTTATTATCATGTTGATATCTGAATTCTCAAATTAGAGAGTGCATTTACCTCAAGAATTTGAGATATTTGACGATCTCAACTCCGTCATAGGATAACATGACATTTAAAAAAAACGTCTCATGTGGATCAAATCACATTTTAGAAATAAAAATATGACTTAATCTTTATGAGAAGTGTAAGCCCCTTAAAGGAAGATTGAAATTCAGTTTGTAAATCGAGGTGAAAATCCAAACTAAACTTTTATTTAGAAAATTTAAATTTAAATGAAATTGATATTCATTTGAAAGTTGAAGAAAAACCAAGTTAAAAATCATTTATGAAAATATCAAATGAAAGTTAAGATTGAAATGTTTTTTAGAAGTTTCAAATTGCAAGATATTCAAAATTCATAAACCAAATTGACGGGCTTGACAGCATATTGATATTGGAGTTCCGTTTTCATAACTTCACCAAATCGGAGATTAGAACAAAATGAAGATTTGAAGTCCTGCTAATGAAAAGAATCAAATTAATGAGAAATTAAGTTTAAATTAGAAATAAATTAGAATTTACTTTAAAAAATCAACGAAGTCTTTAAGAAGAAATTAATTGAAACATGTTTTGAAATTTTTTCACAATTTAAGTTTATTCTAATAAATTATCAACAAATAAAGAGATAGAAAAATGTGGGTGGGAACCATCACCTTTATCTTCTTTTTTTTTTTTTTTCCTTATTTACTTTTCTTCTTTCTTCTCCAAGTACTTTTTCTTCTTCTTCCTTCGCTTCTTTTCTTTTTTTCACTTCTCTTCTCCTTTTATTTTCTTTTACTGTAGGTAAGAAATCATTCTAAATTGCAAGCATGCGAGATCTCTACCACTAAAACGCTGTTGTTGTGAGGTTTGTTGTCAGAATCGTTTGTTCGTAGGATTCGTCAGAAATTTATGCTTGTTGAAGACGTTGTGAGGCTGCATTGTATTAGTGGGTTTTGTGTGGGTTTCTTCGGAATCATGCACAGTCAATCCAATGGAGATGAGCTTTTGTTGAAATCATCTCTTCCTCAGTTATTCTTTCCTCTCTATTTCTCCCTCAATGTGTATAACCATCTCTTTCACCTTTTGTGTTTTTCCCCTCCTTTTCCATTGTGAATCACCATCAATTTATAGGGGAATGTGAAGGTTGAGAGTTGAGCTTTGCAAGGGAATTTGAAATGGGGAAGAAAGGAAATAGAGGGAGTAATATGAAGAAGATGAGAGAATTGGGAAAGAAGAGGAGAGAATGAGAGAAATGGGGAAAGAGGAAGAATGGGAAAAGGGAAGAAAAATAATATTTTTCATTTTTAATATATTCTCTATTTTTTTTCATCTTTTTAAAAGTTTCAAAAACTTAATGAAAAACTTTTTTTTAAACCCATTTGTTTTAATAAAAAACTAAACTAAACTAAACTATATGTTATCCAAAATAATAATAATAATAATAATAAAGTTAGGCCGAACCAAATACGGTGTCTACAGTAGGTATTGGTGGTTAGCACATGACTCAGTGGACCGTGAGCCTGCTGACCGTGCCCTAGTCTACCTTCTAACTTTCTTCCAATCTTCGGTGTATCTTTTTAGGTCCGAATGCATCCTATAAAAGGTTGTTCTAAAAAAATAGTTGTGTTCTGTTATTTATAATATAAAACTTTAAACTGTATATTGTTTAAACATGTTGATGTCAAAATATGAACAGAAAAATATATTTGACCTTATGTGACACCAACCATAAAAGAGTGAAGGAGTGTGTTTATTGGGTTAGGAGCATGTTGGACACTCCCTTTTAAATGTTGAAAATAAATTGAGTATTTGTTACTCACGTGTATGTCATGTGATATTAGTTCACATATATATATTTGTATTTGAAGAGATTTTATTATGAATGAGAAATCAAAGGGAGTACTCTCGCTCTCTCTCTCTCTCTTCAATATTCTGTTATATGGTATCAGAGCGAATCTTCTTGCTTTCGTCAAAAAAAAAAAAAAAAAAAAAAATCGTGCCTTTGTTGAATCTTCATTTTTTTCTTGTGTTTTCTTCAATTCTTCATGTCGAATTCGCAAAATCCTTCGAAGACATCAGATCCAACACGTTACTCACAAGAATTGTTGAATCCATCTCATGTTCCTGTTACAAATTCAATCGAAATGCAGTCAAATTCTTTAGATTTGCAATTGAATCCATATCTTCTTAATCATTCCTTTGCTCCAACTTCTGTTCTTGTTTCTCAACCTCTTTTCGGCGCTAGTAACTATGTTCCTTGGAGTCGTGCTATGATGATGGCCTTATCTGGAAAGAACAAAGCTGGTTTTATCAAAGGAACGATTACTAAACCAAAGAAATCCTCTGGTAAATTGCTTGCAGCCTAGGAATGTAACAATGATATTATCGCCTCATGGATCCTGAATTCTGTTTCGAAAGGAATTGTAGCAAGTATTGTTTATAATGGCTCAGTCAAGGAAGTATGGGATGAACTTCGAGACCGATTTAAACAGTGTAATGGCCCGCGGATCTATCAACTGCGTAAGGAGTTAGTTACTACTTTTCAATGTGTTGAAGCATATTATACAAAAATTAAAACTATTTGGCAAGATCTAAGTGATTATTGCCCCATGAATGATTGTACTTGTGGTGGTTTAAAGCCTTTTATCCAACACTTAGATGTTGAATATGTTATGGTGTTCCTCATGGGATTAAACGAGTCCTATGCGAGTCTTAGGGCACAAAATTTACTTATGGAACCACTTCCATCTATTAGTAAAGTCTTCTTGTTAGTTGTTCAAGAGGACACATCAACGCAGTATTGGCCAACTTCTCACGCCTTCTGAATCACTAACATTACTTGTTTCTGATAGTTTTAAGAAAAATCAAAATATGAATGATCGATTTCAGAAGAAAGGAAATAAGCGTCCTGTTTGTTCAAACTGTAGAATTAAATGCCATGTTGTGGATAAATGTTACAAGCTACATGGCTATCCACCTGGCTATATATTTCGTCCATCCTCTGCTACAAATGGTGATTCGACTGGTCATCAATCTCAGATTTCATCACAGCCTGTTACAACTAATGTTGCTCCTGTATCTCAGAATTGATCACAGTAGACTCAGTCAAATTTTTTTACAAGTTTGAATGTTGATCAGTATACTCAACTCATGAATATGTTGACATCTCATTTACAATCTGCCAGGATTGAATCAATTACTGTTGCTTCAACCACAACTGATATCGCAGGTATATGTTCTTTGGCCTCTGATCATGTAATTTCTTTTGCTAATTCATGGATCATTGATTCTAGTGCTTCATGTCATATATGTAATTCTAGATCTCTACTCCATAAATGGCGTAAAATTGAGAATACCTCCGTTGTTTTACCTATATCTTTCACTGTTTCGGTTGATTCTATTGGAGATGTGCGAATATTAGATGATATTACTCTTAAGGATGTCCTTTTCATTCCCACATTCCAATATAATCTTATATCAGTTAGTTGTTTGTTGAAAGATAATGATAGAACTCAAGTTTCTGATGCTTACTATGTGCTACAAGACAAGCAAAGTTCGAAGATGATTGGCAGGGGTAATTGCCGCAATGGACTATATTGGTTGTCCCATGGAGTTCTTTGTTTTGTTAATGTTGCAGCTATAGTTTGTCCTAATGTTTGGCATTCCCCATTAGGCCACTTGTCATCAAAATGTTTGTCTTTGTTAAAAGAAAAACTGTCTTTACCTGCACTTTCTAATTCACCTTGCCACATATGTCCTCTTGCTAAGCAGAGACGTTTGAGTTCTCCTTTCAATAACCATGTGGCTTCTAATCTTTTTGACTTAGTTCATTGTGATACTTGAGGACCTTTTAAAGAACCAACTTATGCTGGTTTTAGATATTTCTTGACCATTGTTGATGATTGCTCTCATTTGACTTGGATGTATCTTATACAACATAAATCTAATGCTCTTCATATTGTGCCACGTTTTTTTCACATGGTTGAGACTCAGTATTCAAAAAAAATAAAAGTTTTTAGATCTGATAATGCTCCTGCATTGAAATTTGTTGATTTTTTTGCTACAAATGGTACTCTTCATTAATTTTCTTGTGTTGAACAACCACAACAAAACTCATTGTCGAAAGGAAACACCAACATCTTCTGAATGTTGCACGAGCCTTATAGTTTCAATCTCATGTTCCTATTTGTTTTTGGGATGAATGTGTTTCAAATACAGCCTACACCATTAATCGTATACCTATGACTCTACTAGGTAACCATGCTCCTTATACTGTTTTGTGTCAAGCTGCTGTGGATTATAATTCCTTTAGAGTTTTTGGTTGCTTGTGTTATGCATCCTCTTTGAGTGTTAACAGATCCAAGTTTGATTCACGTGCAATACCTTCTGTGTTTCTTGGATATCCACCAGGGATAAAAGGTTATCGATTATATGATATATCTCAAAAACAGATATTTGCTTCCAGGGATGTGGTTTTTCATGAAGAAAATTTTCCTTTTCACAATATAAAAGGGCATGATGAGTTCATCCTAATGATATTTTTGCTGATTTTGTTCTCCTTTGTTTTGCTTCTGATTTGCAAATTGTTTCTCAGTCAATTGATCACTTACATTCTGATTTTCATGTTCCATCTCCTGAGCATGATATTATTCAATGTGAGGTTGTTCTTCATGATTCTGTTGAAAATATACATATCGATACATCTATTGAGAATGTTGAGAATGCACAAGCTGAAGGAACTACTGAGCAGAATATTTCAGATGAGAATGGACAGAATGTTTCTAATGGTTATAATACTTCAATTGAGAACATTTAGAATAATTCCCCTGATTCTTCTTGTATTCAGAATACAATTGATTTTCCTCTTAGAAGATCCACTCGGCCACAGAATCCCCCTCAGGTTTTGAAAGATTACCACTATCATTTGATCCATCATTGTGGGCCACCAATTCTAACAAATCATTCTTATCCCATCAGTCATTATTTGTCCTACGAGAAGCTTTCTAATACACATCAACACTTCATCCTTAATGTTTCAACTGAGTTTGAGCCTTCTTTTTTCCATCAAGCAGTTAAAATAGCTAATTGGTGCAAGGCAATGGATGAGGAAATTGCAGCTATAGAACGGACTAACACTTGGAGTTTAGTTCTTTTGCCTTCAGGACATTACTCCATTGGATGTAAATGGGTATATAAGGTTAAATACAAAGCTGATGGACCGTGGATCGATACAAAGCTCGTCTTGTGGCAAAGGGATACAACCAACTTGAAGGTATTGACTTTACTGACACCTTCTCTCCTGTAGCTAAAATTGTCATTGTCGAGATTTTATTATCCCTTGTGGTTTCTTTTGGATGGTCTCTTGCTCGAATGGACATAAATAATGCTTTCTTAAATGGTGATCTCTTTGAAGAAGTTTATATGTCTCTTCCTTTAGGCTATTATCAAGATACTTCTTCATCCACAAGACCTCTTGTTTGCAAGTTAAACAAGTCGATTTATGGTCTTAAATAGGCTTCACGTCAGTGGTTTCATAAGTTTTCAGGTGTTCTTGTTCAAAATGGATTTTCTCAGTCAAAATCTGATTATTCTTTGTTCACAAGAGGCCAAGGTTCTTCATTTGTTGCTTTGTTAATTTATGTGGATGATATACTAGTTACTAGTCCATCTTAGAGTGAAATTGACAGTGTCAAAGGCATGCTTCGGGATAATTTTTTGTTAAAAGACTTGGGTAATGCCAATTATTTCCTTGAACTTGAGTTGTCTTGGTCTTCTAAAGGAATTTATCTTTCTCAAAGAAAGTATTGTCTCCCAATCCTCGAGGATTCTGGTTTTTTGGCAGCTAAACCTAATCTTCTTCCAATGTCTCATAATTCCAAGTTTGCAACTAATGGAACTCTGTTGGATGATGATTCTTCATCCCAGTATAGGCATCTTATTGGGAGCCTTATCTACTTGCAAATTTCACGCCCAGATATTTGATTCACTGTACACAAATTAAGTCAATATGTCTCTAAGCCTTGCCAAGAACATTTGCAACCTGTACATTATCTTTTGAGATACTTAAAAGGCACGGTTAGACAAGGTATTTTGTTAAAGCCCACTTCTTCTTTTCAACTTCGTGCATTTGTGGATTCTGATTAGGGGTCTTGCTTAAATACTTGTCGATCAGTTACGGGTTTTTGTATATTTTTGGGTGATTCTATGATTTCATGGAAAAGCAAAAAACAAGCTACAGTTTCTAGATCCTCTGCCGAGGCCGAATACCGTGCTCTTGCAAGTGTGTCAAGTGAGTTAACATGGATTGTTCAACTACTTGCTGATTTACATATAAATGTCCAACTTCCTTCTTTGGTGTATTGTGATAATCATGCGGCAGTATCCATTGCATCAAACCCAACTTTTCATGAGCGGACGAAGCATATAGAGATTGATTGTCATTTTGTTCGCTATTTGATTACTCGTGGATCGCTCAAACTCTTGCCCGTTCGATCTTCATTTCAGTTAGCTGATATGTTTACCAAGGCATTACCTTCCTCTGTTTTACAATCTTTCATGGTTAAGATGGGTGTTTTCAATCTTTACCGCCCATCATGAGGGGGGAGTTTTAAGTGTTGAAAATAAATGGATTATTTGTTACTCACATGTATGTCATGTGATATTAGTTCACATATATATATTTGTATTTGAAGAGATTTTATTATGAATGAGAAATCAAAGAGAGTACTCTCTCTCTCTCTCTCTCTCTTTAATATTGCGTTATACGCCCCATACATAGAATAGATTGGCCCATAAGAGGTTGGCCAAGATGCCTAACTTCCTTCTCTTTGTCTAATATATCTTGTTTTGGTCTCATTTTGGTTTTTTTTTTTTTTTCCTTTAATTTTTAGATTTTTCTTTTCGTAATATATATAATGAATATTACCAAATTGGCACAAAAGATGGCCTAATAATGAATCTCGACGTATCCATTGATTGGAAGAATAATTCATCTAATGGTGAAACTAAAGTCTTTTTTCCTCATTTAGGAGCTCTTTAGTTTCAATAAGAGTACAGTTCGACTAACATAAAACATATAGTCATGACTAAAAAGTTAGAGATCATAACTTTGAAATTTTAGGTCGATAATGAAATGCCTAAGCCAACTATAAAATTATTTTGAGATTGGTGATAACTTGTAGAAATACAAGTTATTATATGTCTTTCTCTTAGAAAAATAGAGTTTAAATAGAGAATCATGCGGTAGTTGGTGTTAAATTCTATTGATAAATCTTCCTATGTGTTCTACTCTTGTAAATTGATGAAGATAATTGTTTTGAAGCTTTTTGAGCCTGAAACGCATGTTTTGTTGCAAGAACGCAAGCAACCTGTGGATGCATTGGCAACCTCTTAACGGAGGACTATGCGCCGGCAACCCCTGGATGCGTTAGCATGCTTAAACGTAGGAACCCATGTTATCCATGGACGCATATAAACCAGAAACGCAAGGCAGCGGAAAATCAAATGAAAATCTTGAGAGATTGTCGGGAGATTGATATGCTTGATATGTGGCGAGAGTGGTGGATCGAAATTAAACCGGAAGTCACGCGATTAGGCGAGATGGACGCAAGACAGAAATTCAGCCTCCAATCATGCAGATTTGTTAGCGATTACAACGCGACATCTATAAAAGGGCAGACCTGAAGGTGAAAATGTTGTTGGACCTCTCGGAGGAATTCCTAAGTGACCGCAAAGTTCTCTCCAGACAACAACCGGAGACAAATAGCTCGGAAGAGAAGAGTCTTCCCTCTGCTTGATCACTTCACAGCAGAATTCACGCTACCATCCCGGCGAGCTCAAGACATTGAGAAGTCATTCCATGCTTTCTATCTCTTTCTTACTTTTGTTTTAGTCTATTAGCAAGGAATTGTATTTTCTAAAACAATTATTCTGTTCATCAATCTATACATCTTCCATGGCTATTCATTTCTCATCACTTTCCATTTGTTGTTTATCGTCCATGAGTAACTAACTCTCTCAAGGGTCACGAGTTGCGTTATCATCTAAATAAAGAACCGTAGAAGACTACTTCATCTTGTCAAATGTATTTTTAATCAAATGCTTATATCCATCTAGCTAATTGATATAAGTAGTAATAATCAGACTGCTCGGGAGGGTAAATGATTGTGAAACTCAGTTGACAAGGCTAAGAAGTGTTACCTAGGGATAAGAATAACCTTAGTACTTAACACTCTCCTATGCGTTATAGACATATAACATATAGCGGCTGACAACCGGGAAAAGAGTCGCTGGTATGAAATAGATCTCACTATGCGTTTCCGAATTTAGATGATAACCAACCTTAGCCCTGTTTCTTTTACCGTTCATACAATTCAATTAGCTGCTTTTGTTGTGTCGCATACCTCTCCATCGACCCACATTAGCTTAGGTTTACAGCTTTGTAGTTAGTTCAACGCATCACTTCTTATCACCTTCTTTAAACGCATGACTCAAATAATCCAATTAATTATAAAATCTGCATAGTCCCTGTGTTCGACCTCAGACTCACCGAGAAAACCTCATTCTTTGCTTATACTTGGGTGAAGAATAGGAAAACTTGACAGTTCAGTAACACATACTATTAAGCATGTTGAACGCATAGTAAGCTTAATAAAGAAAAGCAACAAGTTATTGAACTTTAGCATACCAACAACAATTGGCATGCGAACATTGATGAAAAAGTTTAGTCTTGTTCAAATATTTTAATATAGACTGCAACCAGTATTATCATATATATTATGCTCAGGTCATGGTTCATATGAATAACATATTCATCTACTCACATGCACTATTCATGATACATGAGTCATATGCATTGTATGTATTTAATACACTTGGTTGATACATGTATTTAATGTTTAATGATTGATTTTATATTTAAAAATAAATAATGAAATTGAGAAGGGAGAAATGAGAAATTTACCTTATAACTAAGGAACTGATGAATCTCGAAACTACACTTTTAAGTTTGTTATTTTAGCAAGCTATTCTTTTAATATTCAAAGATCTATTAAATATACGATTTTATCCGCATATCGATTAAAGATTTTGAGCTAAAAAATATGTGGGAGATTTCTTAAACTTCAAAGAAATATTTAGATACAATATTAAAAATTGAAAGATCTATTTGTACATGAAAGTAAGAATTCAAAGACTAGTAAATATAGCATTGGTTGATAGTTGAAGACTCTACTAAGACTTTCTCAAAAACTTATTAGACATAACTCTCAATTCAAATGTAATTACACATGCACTCTCTTGAAGTTGAAGTTTCAATCTTTCATTTCTATAACTATTGTATTTAAAATAAACAAATTAGTCTGATTACAAATTTAAATCATTAATAAAAAGCAGATAAAAACAAGAAAATTAAACTCATAGATAAGAGAAGTAGTGTTTACCTCTTTAATTTCAAAGCAAAAACATAAAAAAAACAAAATAATTATTTAATTTTAAACTGTTGTGTCATGTTTGGAACATTTAAAAAGTACAGAAAAGATCAAGAATATAAAATCCAAATATTTGTTTGAAAAGAGAATTCAAACTTTAGAATCATAATTTGATAATCAAAACTTCCAAAGTTTACTCTATAATGAAAAATTAAGAGTGTGTTTAGAATTCAATGTTAAAAAATAGATTTTGAGATGTAGTTGAAATAATTTGGAATGCATTTTTAAATGTTAAAAAATAGATTTTGAGACGTAGTTAGAAATAATTTTTACCAAAAGAGTTTAAATAATTTTTTTGAATAAAAAAATAAACATGCCCAAAACTGTAAATTAAGCACCGGTTTGATGACCAAAGTCGTAATCTTAACTTTTAATAAACTAATTTAATCTCTCCCATCCATTTAGTCGAACATGCAATATTCTTAACCGTTAGATTTGTAATGAACGATGACGTAAAATTCGCCTGAAAGATGAAATTCGTCATCAACTCTGCCCGCCAGAAGCCACCACAGCGGACCGATGATTTTCGTGCCCTCACAACTCCCGCCAAATCCCGCAACCGGTTATCGCCGGTGACCACCCCACATTTCCGGTATTTTTTTTTTTTCCTTCTTTTAATCTCTCTTCTTCGGTCCCTCAAATTAAAAAAAAAAAAAAAAAAAAAAAAAAAAAAAA